>CAOLHI010001825.1:0-325907 GCA_948474755.1 Ctenosaura bakeri | reverse complement strand
AATTTTGTTGTTGTTAGTTGCCGTCCAATTGGCTTTGATTTATGGTGATCCTATCTATGAATGAGAACTGCCAAAGACCCCCTGTCACCAACAGCCCTGCTCAGGTTCTTCAAATTGAGGGCTGTGGCTTCCTTGATTGAACAAATCCTCTTGTAATTGGCCCTTCCTCTCTTCCTATTGCCTTCCAGTTAACCAGGCATGGCTGGTTTTTCCAATTCTCACGATTTGCCCAAAATGTTGTAGTTTGGCTTCTAGGGAGAGTTTGGGGCTGATTTGCTCTAACACCCATTTATTCATAATGTTTGCAGTCCATGGTATCCATAGAATTCTCATCAAGCACTAAATTTCAATTGAACAGATGTCCTGATTGTCAGCTTTCTTCACTGTCCAGCTTTCATAACCATACACAGAAACTGGAAATAGTATGGCATGGATGATCCTGACTTTGGTATCCAGTGATATATCTTTACCCTTGAAAATTGTATCTAGTTCCTTCATAGCTGCCCTTCCAAGTCCTAGTTTTCTTCTGATTTCTTGAGTACAGTCTCCATTTTGATTTATGACTGATAGTATTTTGGTGTCTTCATCATTCACTTTACAGTTATGCAAATCATCTGTGGTCATTACTTTTGTTTTTTTGATGTTCAACATAACACTATGTAATGAAATCCTTGGGGTGTGGCTATTTGAAGTGCCAGTGCATCTAGAAGTAGGTTGCCAGGCAACCGGAATAGCTCCTCAGGAGAGAACCCCAGCCCAGTAGTGTGTGGGAGGGCATGGTGGCTGAGCGAAAAAAATGTAAAAAGCCATTATTTTGTTTTTCATAGTTGCTGGTAGATTTTAATTAGAATTGGAATGGATTCTGTAGCTTGAAACAGTTCTATTGGCAACCTTAAACTTATTTAGCTGTAAGTAAGCAGTGGCTATAGGGATGTAGTTGCAGCTCAAGGTTAAGAATGAATTGGGTGAATTATATTATGGCTTTATAATTAATAATCCAGGGGTTGGAGCACGATAGCAATTTTACAGCTTGCACTAGAAAATAGCTTGATAGATTGACTGGACACTTTGTAGTGTAAGTGAGGTAGCCTGGAGAATGGTCCAGTTACAAGGTAGAAAGGATATGCATGGTTTACTTATAGGAGTAAAGACTTCTAGCAATTTGAGAGGTTTCATCATGTGTTTTTTTTTAAACCTTATATTTTGGTGGTGTTAGGCTTTGCTCTCCCATTCTCTGTAGCACTTCCTTTGGGATATTTTTTTTCTTAATTAAAGGGGTAATGTGTGCTGTTGGCTTTGTAGCAATATATATACTTGCAGTTTTTACTTAAACTGTGATTTTTCTACTCATTTTCTACAATGGGAGCTTATCAAATGTCACCCCTCTAGCCAATCCCAGTTAGGCAGAGGGGCAACGTCTGGTTGAGCTGTTCTGCTTAACCCCAGTTTGTAATATATATCAACTTACATTTTACTAGGTTTGCATATTGTTATAATGTAATTCAGTAACTCATGGAAGCTAAATCTTGATGCTTTCTGTGCCTCAAATTTAGTATTAGCATACTCTATTTGTATAAACCTATTGTACATGTTTTTTAAAAACATGGTGACAAAATCTTCATAAGAAAATGCATAGAAGAAAAAAGAAGAAAAGCTTTAGCTTTGGCTGTTCTGCATTTTAATGATCTTCATGGTTCTTCCACCTCTGTTATTCTCAGGGAATAATAATAGTTGGTAACTGAGTCCTTGTAATGTGGAATAATGACTTCATATCTGTTCCAGTAAACAGACAAATCTGGGACTTGGGTTCACTGACATCCACCTCCAAGGTGGTATACAGCACAGCACAGGATATACTTTGCCTAAATAATGCAAGTATTAAGGGCAGGTTTGTTAACTGTGAGATTCACCTGCATTTTGGTAAATGAAAAAGGCTTATTTTGATTATTAAACTTAATTAGTATTAAATAGTTGTGCATAACACTGAAGCCAGAAGATTTTCCAGATGGCAGAGATGTTATTAAAAAGAATGCTGGAATTCCCTAGGACCTAACAGTGGTGGATTTGTGGTGGGTATACAGTCAATACATTCTTTGTTTTGAGGTGTTGTGAAGGATACAATTCATTTCAATCCAACTATCCTCCAAAAGTCAACAATATAGACAGTTTAGTTTGTTAATTTCAAGTATGCAAATATCCCTTTACCACCTTTAACAGCCATTGTCAGAAAATTTTACAAAGTGTTACCCAAACCATTTAAACCAGCACAAAACCCAGCTTTGGCCCTTTCCACACCTTACCTTTTTTTGGCACTGGAGTGTGGGGATCGCACAAGCAGCCTCCAGCGAGAAGCTCTCACATCCCCAAGCAGGTAGCGCGAGAGCCTCACCTCTTCCTCCTGCAGCACAACCTGGGAGTTTCCCAGGCTGTGCTGGGGCAGGAAGCACGACCGCCGCAGCTCCGGAGGCTCCACATGCACGCCAATTTTGTGTGGGGCCCTGGAGCAATGCGCCATCGCGCACCATTTTCAACTGAAAGCCGAAAATGAAAAAGTGCATGAGCGGCACCTGCCAGGCTCTGGAGCATCACGCAATTGTAAGTATGTCATGCAGATCACTCCTCACAATCGCGCAACACTCCAGGTGCCCTTTTGTATGGGAAATTCTGTGCAAAAAGAGCCTTCGTTTATATAAAAATACTGGGAAAATAAATGGGGTTTCCTTTGATGCTGAAAAGAGAGGCTATCAGACAAGAAAAAAGTTCTACAGAGTGGCATCCCAGTCAAAAGTAAATTTCTTGGATTACCATCCATCTCTCATAAACCATCAGGGAATCCCATCATTCCTGCAAGGCAATAAATGAAGTGGGAGAGA
The DNA here is from genome assembly GCA_948474755.1 of Ctenosaura bakeri. Lineage (NCBI taxonomy): Eukaryota > Metazoa > Chordata > Lepidosauria > Squamata > Iguanidae > Ctenosaura > Ctenosaura bakeri. The sequence continues at coordinate 323,034 of CAOLHI010001825.1, read as the reverse complement.
AGTAAGCTACCTGACTGGTTTGAACTGGAACAGAGAAGATACAGGACCCTGGAGAGTTCTTCAGGTACCGGTCCAGAGATTCTTGGCTTTCATTTAGGACCCTGGCTAGCAACTGAAACAACTAAGGTAAGAAGTATGTTACCTTGGCACTGGCTTGGAGCAATTTCCAGGGTTTTATAGTTTGGTCAGGAAAGATATGTTGGGAGTTCCGCCCTCTCAAGTGCTGCATATGATTATTTTAAAGGGCCATCACCTATTTCAGTACTCCGTGGCTTTGTTTGAAGAACAAGAGGCTGAGAAGCAAGGATTTTGTTGGGAGAATCCTTTCCAGGGCCTTCTTGTTCATTGGAGGAGTCCAGGATCCAAACCTTTGGTTTTTGCCTTCTTCATTTCTAATGGAAGGGCTGCTAAATCCAAGGTGGAATGCCCTACTTGGGAGCACTAGCTCTATTTGCACACAGGAGTTGCTGCTGCTGTTGCTGCTGAAGAAGCCAATCAATTCCTCAATTCCTGGTCCAGTGCCATGACACCACCTGGGACACCTGGAGCAAAGACTGCAGAGATAACATCTGACAGAACAGTATGGAAATGGGTGTTCCTCCATGTACCTAGCAATGTGCTAGTTCATGGTGTGATCAGGAGTGGTGTCAGGGGGCCATTTCAATAAATCCACAGGCCACCCATATGACCTAGATCTTATCTAGGTAGATACCATCATCTTGAACTGTGCTTGTGGATTAATGAAGTAATTTCAACACTGGTTATTTGTATCCCCAGCAATCTAGCAGCTGAATTTTGTACTAAGTGCAGTTCACAGAGCAACACTAAGTTCAGTCCTAAACACACACACACACACACACACACAGAGCGAGAGAGAGAGAGAGAGAGAGAGAGAGAGAGCAGTCCATAGATATCTGTGGAAGGCTGTTTTTATCCAGACAAAGAATGCATTTGTAGAGCTCTATATTCTGGTGCAGGTTTTCACACTTGAAATGGTGGGCGTTCATCCCAAATCTCATTCCCTCTGGCCCTGCAGCACCATCTCCATTTTATCATAATCACAGTTGTCAGGGCACACTGAAATCAATGGGGCTTGGTTCCATGTAATGTGATTAAAGTTGGAATGACAGTCAGGCAATAAAATGTCACTTATAATGTGAGAAATCAGTTATTGTGACTATCGCTGAGGTGTTATGATTGTGCCATTCATTTATTATGGCCTGCCAGAATAAGGCTGTCTCTAAAAACGAAGCCAATACCAATAGCTGTGACTACTACCATATGGAGGAAGTTATTCATGAAGACATCAATGCAAAACTGAATATTAACAGTCTTGAACATTTGTTTGATAATTCAGCTTCTGTACTGCAGATGGTGGGTTTCTCAATCTAATTTCATTAGCTTAACATTTACGGTTCTATTAATAAACTGCGGTGAGATATATTACAATGAAAAAGAGAAGAAACTTACTCATGGGAGGATTATTATAGTAGTCCAACAAAAAGGTGGATCACCATCCTAATATTGACCTAATGTTCATTGGAATCCTAAGATTCCAATCTGTCTCTGTGAGGTAATGTTGCAAATAATTCTGAGCAAGCCTTCATTTCTATGCTCAAATTACTATGCGGCATCTCAGTGCAGCAGCTGATCTGATCCATCTATTTTATTTCTGATACAGTATTAAAATACATGGCCAAGTTTGTATTCAGTGTTTTGGGGGAGTTGCAGTTCTATCAATGGTGATTACTTAAGATCACTGCGAGGCTTTAGAAATAACTATAATGATGATGATAATGGTTGTAGTGGTGATAATGTGTGAGTGTCTGATCTAACCTGGAAGTATATTTCAGAACATGCTGTTTTCTGATCAGTGATTCCAAGGCACTAAGTATATAACTTCTTCTACCACATTTGTACTGGAAGATGTGTCCAATCTCTGACCATACTTTGACAATGGAAATGAATTTAATATCTTGCCAGTAGTTCAGTCTGCTCAGATATCCTTTACATTACTTATTTTACTGGTATCATAATTATATGCTCTGTAACTTGGGCCTTTTCCACACGCGGGCGAAGAAACGGCTGGAAACATGCTGAAACAGAGCTTACCTTAAACCGGGTAAGTCCGTCGCCAGTGGAGCAGCGGGTTTTGGCTGCTCCACACTCGGTGTCCCACGGCGTCCTGCAGCGCCCAAAATGGCGGCTTACGACTGGCGGAGGCTCTCCACCAACCGGGGAAGCTCGCCAGCTGGAAAGCCCGCCCCCGGCAGATCTGCAGGCACGCCCTTGCGTGCGCCTGCAAATCCGCACCGGGCACTGTGACGCTGCTGCATGGGGAAACCACATAAAAAGTGGTTTTCAAAAAGCATGCAGCGCCACCACTTCTGGTTGCCCTAGCACGGATTGGGGTGTGGAACTGTGCAAAAGTAGTCCGCCGCAATCCACTTTACGGTGTAGACGACCTCCGTCAGAGGTCGCTCTACACCATTTTTTAACCCCCGTGTGGAAAGGGCCTTGGTTTCTTTCACCATTTCAACATGTTTTTTTAGTTTCTATTGCAATTCACTTTCCCCTTCCTTCTCACCTATTGGTGTATGTATGTATGTATGTATGTATGTATATGTGTGTATATATATATATATATATATATATATATATATATATGTCTCTCTAGAGAGGTTTCACTCCATGCAACTGATGAAATGTACTGGATTCCATGAAAAATTATGCTAGAAGAAACCATTTAGTGTCAAAGGTGCAACTGGATTCCTTTGTTTTCTGTATTAGTCAAGATTATAGGACTTGAAAAGGCATTTGTTCTCAGTGGGTTGATTCATGTATCCTTAGGCTTAAAATATCATTGATCAAACACTTTTAGGGTGCTGAGTAGAAATTGTTGTTGTTATTTGCTGTTAATTCACTTTTGAATTAACCTATGAATGAGACCTCCAAGATTCCAGGTCATTAACTGTCTACCCCAAACCTTGAGGGCCATGACTTCCTTGGTTGAATAAATCCAGCAACAGTAATGTCTCCCTTTTTTAGCTATTGCATCCCACTTTATCAAGCACTATCATCTTTTTGAATGATGATTGTTTCCTGACATGTCCAAAACATGACAGCCTCAATTTAGTCACTTTTGCATCTCGTGAGAATTCATGCTTGATTTGCTCTCAGACCCATTTGTTTGTATTTTCAGTGGTCCATGGTAACTGTAGAAATCTTCTCATGCACTACTTTTCAAGTACCATAAGTTGATTTTATTCCTGTCAGCTTTCTTCACCATCAAGTTTCCATTATCACACATAGAAACTGAAAATACAGACCTTGGCTCTAAAAATATAATTTTTTAAAACAGAAAATGGGGAGAAGGATATTTGCTTGTTCCAAAAAGTCTGTGAATTAAAAAGAAACCCTCTTGAGGGGAGGAATAAATTATTAGAGTTGGTGCTGGGAATTGCCAGCCTGGAACAACAGAAATATTGTTTGGATATTTAAAAAGAATCCTGAGAACTTACAGCAACAAGTTTGATAGTAATCATTTCCCAATTATTTTGCAGTTAAATAATTTCATACAAGAGCTACTAGGTAAGGACTTTCATCACTTCTTCTTTATGTCAGAAGGAAGAGTTATCCAAGATGCTAGACCCTATTCCCATAATAGGTTCAGGACATTGGATAGGTTGTTTAAAATTTAGACTGCAACTGAGAATGGATTCACAGCCCTTCATACACTTCAACTTCTGCTGAATTTACTATTTATAAAATGTCCAATGCCTCTTAGCTTAAATCGCCACACAGCCTTCCTGTCACTTAGCCAAGTAAACTTTCTGATGGGTCTTCTCAATCATACTTACAAACTCATTAGATTGGCTTTAGCCCTGAGCCTATTAGGATTTTAAATTTATTTTAAAAAACACAGAGGTTTCAACAGTTTTGAAAAAGAAGGAATTTTAAAAAGGAGGATTTGGCCTGAAATTGCTGTAGCAGTTAGCAGTTACATTTGTATACCGCTTATCAGTGCTAAGCACTCCTTAAGCAATTTACAATCTGTTTAGCTAATTGCCCCCAACTTGGGTACTCATTTTACCAACCTATGGAGGGATGGAGGGCTGATTCAACCTGGAGGCCTGCAGGATCGAACTCACAATGTTGTGGCTGCAGTATTAGCATTTAACCACAGTACCACTAGTGTAGGGTAGGGTAGCCAACTGTTCAAAGAAAAAAAGATGTCCAGTGTGTAATTCCCTTTGCTTAATGCTAAACAGTTGTTAAGACCCATAATAACCACATTATGGATCAGAGTGGTAAATTTGAACCAGAGCTTGGGAAACTTGTATTTTTGACTCCAACTTCCCAAATCTCCCAGCCAGCATGAGACTGTGGGAGCTGAAGTCCTCAAAAGTAATGTCCCCAAATTTTGCTCTGAAGGATGCTTTCCTTGTATAACTAACATGGAAACATCATGTGAAAATATATGCAGTCGTGCAACATGTTTGTGGATTGGTGACAGGGGTGGGGGGAAGGAAGGGGAGAGACACTACTTTTGTCTCAACATTCTTGTTTTCAGAGCACAAGTGAATGCCTGACACATGGACTAAGTCAAATTCCAAAATGTAGCAAAAACACTGCCTGCATATTTGGCAGGAATTACAAGCAGTTCAGGTCAGTCTCTGCCACAGTTCTGAAAGGAAGAAGAAATAGAAGAAAGGAAGGTCCCTGCATGAAACAGGAGGAAAATAACTCGGAGCAAAACATGAGGAACAGCATGTGACATTTTGTTAAGTGCAGCATTACTATTACTCAAGGATCAACATTTTTACAGCCCCTCTTAGAACACTTCCTCCTATGCACTGAGCTGGAATGTTTTATTAACTGGGGGGGGGACTTTGCAAGGGGGAACAGAAAAGAGGTGAGGAAGAGGTCAGAGCTTTCAAGCTGTTACCATATGAATGAGACTTTTTTAAAAATAAAATGTAAGTTTTATAGCTTTTTTAGAAGTAAAAAATCAGCCGTTACATCAGTCATAGAAAATTTGGGGTTTAAATTTTATTTAAAATTGCTGGTGCATCAGCAGGCTGGGAAAGGCCATGTGAAGCTAAGCAGTTGTCGTGAAGTCCAGAAGCTTCAGGTCTTGATCTACCTAACGGGACTGGATGGGAACAATAGGTTGTAATAGAAACAGAGCTTAGAAAAGTCCCTTTTAAAGATTCCAACTTCTACTGGCCAGCCTAGCTGTGAGATTGTGAGAGACTATGGGATTGTGAGCCAGAGTAGTAAAAAAAAAAAAAAGTGTGGGGATGGACTAAAGTGACACTTAAAAACATAAGTTCCTTTAGGAAGGAACCTTTTGATAACCTCCCGTAGCAGGGATTTACACTGTGGTTTCGAAGATACTTATTCAGTTATCCAATACTCAGGGTGCCAATGTGAGAGGCCTACAAATGATACCTCCCATATTTACTTATGCATGAGCATGTCCAAAGGTTCATCCTATTAGTTCCCCTCATGCACACCAGCCATGTTCCTATGTTTGCCCACATAAAACATTGTGATGAGCCTATCTGTAGACCTCTTCCATGTGAGGAAATATCCTCATTCATGTAATAACATTTCTCTCACTGACCTACAGTGTGGCTGATAGGGCCTGTGGCTGGAGGATAAAGTGGTGTGGAGACAGGGTCTAGTTCTATTTTTTGAATGTTGTTCTCTTGGAGTGGTCATCACATTTTCTTTCAGCCTTGAAGCTTGCTAGCATACATCTGTTAGCAAACACTAGAGTCAGATGAGCAAGTTGTTCTTGTGTGCCATCAAGTTGTTTCTGATTTATGGAGACCCTAATGTAACCCCTGCTGGCAGACCCAGTCCTGGGGGAGTGTGATATTTAATATCCAAAGTTATTAAGCCAGAGGTTCACCGGACAGGAACGCAGACACCCAGGTCTAAAACTGAACCACAACTAGCAAGGTCAGACCAATGCTCCCCCAGTCATGTCTCCAAGAGGGAAACCTCAAAAGGCACATATACACATACAATAGACTATCACCAACAATGACTCCTTGAGGGGACTACGTGTCCTCCTGATGAGATTAACGCTTGCATCAGTGAGAAATACAAAAACGAGGTCCATCTGCATGATTTGGCCATCATCCTTTTCTGGGAAAGGGTCTGCTCCAGAGGCATATTTTGCCCTATAATTGAGTCCCCTTTTGGGACTCTTTTAGAGAACTCCCAAACTTGACTAGCACCTCAGCATTCTGCTAGTTGAGAGCTCCCCTTGGCATTCTTCCTCCGCTGAGTCACCTTCGCCTTGCTTGTTCCCAAGCCGAAGACTACAGGATCAGGTGCAATATAAACCACTCTCTTTCCCTCCACTTTTCCCGACCTTCATGTCTTTCCAACTCATCAGTCCTTGTGCACTTGTGTGAGTGACTGCTTTGCTGTGTGTATGTGTGTGGACATTTTGCCAATTCTGCTGAATAAACTACTGACAATCGGACATTTGGCCTGGCTCTCGTGTGGTCTGAGACTGTAGACATGGGGTCCAAGATCTCGCTGCATTGCCTTGCCCTCCGCTTTGCTAAGCAGTGCTCCACTAATTTCCCCAACCTTTGTATTTTTAGAGCAAATCAGGGTGTCCCCCAGGGACCCCCAGAAGTCAGGGTAACATCAAGGAAACCCTATGTAACCCCTGTTAGCCAGGCCAGTGATTGGATAAAAGATCAAAGACCAGAAACTTCCCCCGTCATGCGTCCACAGGAAACCTTGGAAAGGCATGTCTGCACACATAATGGGCCATCAGCCACAACAATACTTTGGAGAGATTATAGTGCTATTATTTCACTTTCAACATCCTATGGAATCCTGGAGTTTGCAGTTTAGGGAGGGCACTTAGAATTCTCAGCCAGAGAGCTCTTTGGTTTCAGTAAAGTACAAACTCCAGAATTCCACAGGATATTGAAAGTGGAATAGTAGCACTATATCAGTGTACTGTGGAAATGGCAGAAATGTTTTGTGCTTGAATTCTAAAATGTCTTCATTTGACCTTGTAGATCCTTCCTTCCTTCCTTCCTTCCTTCCTTCCTTCCTTCCTTCCTAAAAACAGCAATATAAATGCTCATGCTGTACAGGACTAATGTTGCAAACTTTATACTCACTTACTTGAGAGTAAGCCTCATTGAATTCTATGGGGCATACTTTTGAGCAGGCATATATAGGCTTGTACTGTAAATAAATGCAAACATCTGGATAGGTGAGCTGGGAAGGAGGCATGCATTTCTCATTACCCACAATGTCATACCTGCTATCTCTAATAAGTGATCAAGGCAGCTGTTCACCATGCATATCTCTTGCAGTAAGGGTGCTGCTCATGCTGATTTGGGCTAATTTTTTTTCCCCATCTGAGGAAACCAGTTTGTTGGGGTAGAGACTCATTTATTTTTGTTTGGTCTACAAAGCAATTTGCAAAACAGACTTACAATGTCACCTCGGAGTTCTACAAAGTGGTGCATAGTTTTAATTTTAATTATGAAAAACACAGAGTGTGGTGCCATTTTGTGCCTCCACGAAGGGCCAGTTTCCCTGGTATATATGAAGCTGACAGCACTACAGTGCTTGTTCATACTGTAGTAATTATACAGTGTTATTCTCAGAGCAGAAAGGGAAACGACTGTTATTTATGGAGCTTGTGCAAACCATGCTGTTTGTTTGAAGTGCCTTCATCTGGGCTACAGCAATTGTTTTCTGGGTCTATTTTTATGTTAGGATGTGCAGTGCATATTTCTTAGCACGTGTATATGTGACCCCCGTTTGACCACATGGTTCATGTTCAAAAGGAATTATGGTGTGTTTGTGTGTGCATTCCTCTCTCATTCTCTCTCTAGCTGGGTTAAAACTGTTTTTGTTTTGGAAGGTGATTGATATAACTTCCGATAGGATCATATCACTTGTTATTGCAACACTTATTGGTGATAAAAGTTCAGCTGAAAAAATTAAGCAGCTGCAGTGTTGCAGCACAAATTAGTTTAATGTAGGCAGTCAGGAGCAGCTGTTTGGCTCGGGACTTGGATTTCGCAGTGGGGGAAGGGTTCTGTAAGGGTGATAGTGTCCCTCCCCTTCTTCTTCTCCCTCACCCTCTCTCTCTTTCTACATAAACATTTTTTTGGCTGTTGCAGCTTTTGTGCTGATCATGTGACAGAGTCCCTAGGCAGATAATTTATTTCTGTAGCGTTCATGAGCAATCATTAACCTTCAGACACTGAGCTCACTTTCTGCTTTGTGGCATTTGGAGAGAGTGTTATATATTAAAAAAAAATTTTTTTTTGGGTGTCTTAAGTAGTTTAATCCAGAATCTTTCAGGACAAAATTACAACCAATTGCTAAAAGACTCTATTGTATAATACTTATGATTCTATTAAACCAGACTATTGCTTACAAGGCTGCTCATGTGGTTTAATGCATGTGGATCAGAATAATTATTTCCCCACCCTACCTCGACATAAGAGCATCTCTCCCCACAATACTCCCTTAGTATCTTATTCCAAATGCAAACCAACCATTAGCTGGCTCTTTAAAAGTCCTGCTATGGAAGCACCCTTTTGATCCCTTTCCCCCTTCCCCCAGATGAGACAAAGAGTGGAGGGTCTTCTAAAGATGCAACAGGGTTGCTTTTGTTACAAGAAGCATCAGATTTCCCACTCTGAAAACTCCTTTTCCTCCCTACAGGCTGATGTTGCTAATGGGTACTCAGCAGCTGATTTGAAACTGAAGTGCCCTTTAAAGACAAAACAATTCCCCCCCCCTCAAAACAACAACAACCCCAAAACAGAGGATGTTAATAAGTGCTAGAGAAGAGGCATACAAGTCTGTTTCTGAAGAAGTGGGTTTATATCCACAAAATCTCAGCTAAAATGAAAGCCAATTAGTCTTAGAGGGGCTGGCACATTCCTTTTCCCTTCCCCTCCCTTCCTCCTTTTTACAAATCCCTAAGCATTTTGCAGACATGTTAACCCCAGATCTGGAATGTAGAAACAGCTCATTTACTGGAGCCTGGAAAAGTAACTTTTTGGGCTATAGCTCTCAGAATTCTTCAACCAGCATGATCAATGGCGGTGCCAGCTGGGAGGAGGAGTTGTTTTGTTTAAATTGTTTGAACACTTGTTTAAATAGATGGATCTTAAAAGTATGGGCAGACTTTAGCCTTGTGGGAGTCTACTTGCTGTTTTGTTTGTTTTCTGTTTTAAGCAGAAGCTCATAGTTCATGAACAGCACCTAGTATAACCAGTGATGTAGATTCGAGTTGACTGACTCGGACTCAAGTAGGACTTAAGTTGCTTCAGTGACTCGACTTGGACTTGACTCAGCAATAAATGATGCACTGACTTGACTCAACTAGAGACTTGTATATTTTTAGTGACTGACTTGCTGCCCTTAGTTCAGTAACATAACACATTCATCCAGAAACCTTACAACTTTGAACAATGCTTCCATCTCTTTTGGCATACTGGTCACATGACAATCTGTCTCAATCCCAAAATGTGGGTGCATTTCTCAAAGGGAACAGCAATGTGTTAGGCAATGGGCTTGTCTGCTCAGGAGCAGCAAATGTGTTAGGCAACAGGTTTGAGAAGGAAGGATCCTTTTGAAGCTTCAGTAATGGGGTATAAGAAGGATCTAAAAAATCTTCCAGCTTCAGGAACAGAAAGTAAGAAGAAGCCTATTCCCCACTTCCGAAGCTGCAAATGGTAAAATTGTAAATGTGGAGGGCCAACTGTACTTAAATTGTTAAAACTGACTTTATGTTACTCTGTCCAGACATTCTGGAATATAGGTTGGGGTATAAAGTTGGCTCTCAGACTTGAGACTTGACTTGAAAGTATCTTCAAGGACTTGAGACTTGACTTGAGACTTGGAGTAAAAGACTTAAATGCATCACTGGGTACAACATTGTGGTGTGTGTGTGTGTGTGTGTGTGTGTGTGTGTGAATTTCTGCGCAGGGCCAGTCCTCACCTAAATTACATGGCATAGAAATCAAAGCCAGCCAGATTATTTTTGTACAGGAGACAGAACATCCATCAAACATCTCTTACCAAACTCAGTTCCATCAAATGCCATTTTCTAATTTCAATCCCTAGTAAAAATACAGGAGCAGCAAACTAGATAATTAGCATTTAAATAAATAGCCTTTTCATGACACACAACATCTTTTGCCTGCAGTGATTGCCTTGGCTCTTCCTAAGTGTACAGCCAGCCATGGGTGTGTATGTATGTAATTGTTCATGTGTGTTTTGGGAAGCCAGATGCAAACTGGGAACTCAGGAGATTGATTCAATCACCTGCTTCACCCTATGGGCCATACTCTGCAAAAATCTGTACATAGCAACTATAAGTCTCTGGCTATTACAGTGATTCAAATACCTTAATTAATAATGGGAAAGCCTTTCTGCTGTTGCTATTATTTTCATCTGCATGAAAGAACACTTTGCTGTAAATTATTCTAGGTTCCACCAGTAGATTCCAAACTTCGTCTTGCCCAGTGTGCCACCCAAATAGTCTGTAAACAGCTTAACTCCAATTCTTAGTCCCAGCTAGGGTAGACCAATTGAATTAATGGTTTGAGAAGCTCTAAATCGATCTATTTCTGGTTTGAACACAGCTACAATGTTGGCCTTTGTAAGTTTGGGGAGCAGGGTTCACAAAACATGGATCAGTTGTACAGTGTGTAAAATTATCTTTTGTTCATCCAAAACATGCTTACACTTTTAACCTAGTCATATTACATCCCTTAGCTTTTGTAGGAGATAACACATACTAGTTTCTCCTTTATACCATTTATTCTTTTTTGTATCTCTGTTTTAAGATATTAGGAGATTGTCTCATTTCTTAATAGGGATGGAAAGAATATTCAGAAGTATTAACAGAATATCATTTTCTGTGCAGAAAAAGATGTTTCTTGTGTAGAAAATGGTGTTTTCTGTGGGGAAAAAATGCAGATTTTATGCAGAATAAACCCCTACTACAGCATTATTTGTGGAGGAAACAGCACTTTCTGTACTGAAAATTATATTCCAGTGCAGAGTTATTAATTTCTGTGCTGAAAAATTTGTTTCTTGCACAGGGAATGTTGTTTTCTATATATAAATTCTACTTGTTAATGTTACTCAGAGTAACTCCCAAATTGTGAATAGTCTTAAAAGACTGGACAATTTTCAAGCAGGAAGAAAATGACTAAAATTACCTGTTGCTTCCTTTAAGAATGAAATTAGTGAAGAAATACTTTCCTATTACACCATTTCTGCAGTATTGGATGCAAGATACAGTTTCCAAAGAGGTCTGTGATATGATCTTACAAAAGACTCCTTAAAATCTCACTTTGTATTATAGATAAAGCTTCTAATCTCCACTGTGATGGAGAGGATGGACAAAAGTAGTACATTCAAGACAAGTTGCCTACTTGTATTTCACTGAAAGGTAGCAGACAACTTAATTGCTCATGGTGATAGAGTGGAACTATGGCACAGCAGGGACTAGAATGCTTCCCATAAGTGACTATACATTGGCTCTGTCCCTTAGATCATTTTGCCTCTGAGGATTCAATAGACGTCTTGCTGATTATTGATCTTTTCTTTGGGAAGCACATAATTTGCAATAGGCTGAGGATGCCAAATCCCAAAGAAGAGGCCATTGCTTTCCAACATGACAATGATGGATACAATATAACTTCATTATAATAAAAAGATGGATAGAGAGAAATTGCTGGAAACAAAAACAAATCTTTCATCCTCTGCTGATTTACTTAAAAAATAATAAATGATTGCTGTTTTATTGGCCTGTCTTACATTCTGTTTGGTAGGTGGAATGAATGGCTGCTTCACAAAAATGTTTTCTGAAATCATTTATTAAGCCACTTGAGAAAATGGAACAAAATGGAAAATGCAACCACAAACACACACACACACACACACTGTTGAGTAAAGGATATGATTCCTGGTACAGGCTTCCCCATTTATCTGACAGGTTAGGGACTGGAACACTATCAAAAAATGGAAATGATTGAAAAGTGGAATCTGTCTACTGTGGGGAACTTGAAGGACTTACGGAAGCTCACTTGGGACTGACCACATGCGCATGCTGCTTGCAAAGTCTCTCAGCTGACTTGGTGCCTCCTCACTCCAACCCTAGGGGATCATGTTCAGTCATGAACAACCACATTCAGTTCAAGGTTGTGGAAGTAAAGCTGTGCACATGCTACCACTGCAAAATTGCATGCAATTTCTTGGCCAATGTGTTACAGCACTGTTCACCCCCCTCAATTGGCATGGTTTAATTGGCAAATATGATTTAATTGGCACTATTAATTGGCATTGATATAAATAATACCTGAGGTAACTGGGACGTCAGGCTAGAAGAGGCATACTACTGACCGTATACATGAGACTGTAGGACAGGTCAGTGACACCTACCTCTCAGGCAGGAACCAAGTCATTTTCCAGCTAAAAACGCAGACCCTCTTGAGACAATAGGCTTAAAAGATCATAAGCCAGACTTCTCAGAACTGAAAGAGGAAATTCCCACAAAATTGTGATTGTCTTAACTCTGATCCCGAACCACCTGGATGTTTCCCTGCTGTTTCCCCGTCTCTCCACAATACTTGGCTATTATGACAGTCATTATCCTTTGGCACCTAAACACTAAGACCATTAGTTCCATCCAGACTTGGTTGTTTGTGTTGCAATTCCCATTGCCATTGTCTGCTTGGCTGGGAAAGTGATTCACACCCATACTTGCAGGATATTTTTAGGATACATATACCCCCGATTTCAGGCTGTCCAGTGCAGTCTCTTGCTTTTCTGAATGCCATGCTGTCTGTTTGATTCCCGAACACGAACTATCCTTAAGTGCCTACCTAAGCCATGTCACTGCTTTCCTTGCTGCTCTCCAGACCAGTAATTATAGCTTCATCCCTGAAAATCCTTTATCACACTTTCCTCCCTTTTCCTTTGGCTAGTCCTTGTCTGCTTGTGTGAGTGCTTGGATCTTTGCCTGCTGGTGTGCATTTCTTCTTCTTCTTCTTCTTTCAGTTACAATTGAAACTCTCTGACCGGTTGTTTACTGGAAAGGCCCTATAAACATAGGTGGAAAAATCTCATTAAGTTACCCCCTTTTGCAGGCCTCCTGACTTTGAGCTAATTAATTCCCCACTTTTGAATGGAGGTACTAGCATTGCTGGTGGGCCCTTGTGGCACCCATGTTTTGGGGTAACAAATGTGTATCTGTATTCCCTTGTTGAATTTGGCAGTAGTAATCTTTTAGCTGTGCATTTGGTTGGCCATTTCCCCCCCACATTTGCTTGTGCAACATTGCTATTCAATTCAAGGGTTGAGGAATGCTATCAATATATAGCACCTGATTCAGAGATTTATGCTATGCAACCCAATGTAGAATTTTGGCCATGGAATTATTTCACACAACAAAATCCAAGAACAGCAGCTAGAAATAAAGCCAAGAGAATCAATTCCAGGCTTCTTCATTACTATTGCCCTCCTAGGGAACTGACATTCTGTGCTGTAAAATATATTCTTTTGTTGGTTCCATGTAAGACTTGTTTGAAATATTTATTTACTTAAAAATTTATATTGTATCCCATTCAGTTTGCTTGAGATGGATTTCAGTGAGCAATGAACAGGAGTTGTAGAATTTGTTCTAGTTTCCTGTAGGAACTATTATCTATTCAGTTATCTCCTTCTCCCTTTTGGTAATCTACTTATAATAGTTATTTACTTACCTTTGTTGGTTTTACTATTCTGGATTGGATTATATGAGGTCTGATGAAGTATTGCATATTAATTTGTTTTGAGTTCTGCTGTGGTCACACTTAGACTGGAGTTCTTGTTTTCCTGGTGTGTTAACCAACATTCTAGGAAGATCAAAAGAAGCCTTCAGGATAGTGATTAGTCAGTCATATTTTGACCATGCCAAGTAGAGAGTGTCCATCTTTATCCCATGACACTTTGAATGCCTATTCATATGTCTATAAGCACATGATTTATAGGCACAGAATTACTTAAGAATAAAAACTGCCCATACTTATGTACTTCTTTTGAGTTCTAGGTAGCTAGAAGGGACAGCTGCAATTCAGAAAACAGACTGAGAAGGTTTTCCCTAACCCACAGTGCCTCATTAGCTGTCCCAGTACCTTTGCACAATTATTAGGTAGGAAGGAAGAAGCTTTTAACGTTGTTCCAGAGAAATAATAATCTGTATATGACTTAGCTTGATCAAAGTGATTTCTTGGTATAGCATCAATAACAAAAACAACAAAATATTAAACCACAATATAAAACAAGCTCCCCAAATACTTTGGAAAATATTCTGTCTGCTGTATCCATACAGTGTTTAATTGAGTTTATTTTTATAGTTTGCTATTTAGTAAATATCACTTTAGGGAAAATGCAAAGAGCACTATTTCATATTTCTCTTTCAAAACTATACAACAGGATATCCTGCTAACTAGAAGTTAAAGTACTTCTGTTTTGGAACTAGCTGTACCACTAGGATGATTGAATGAGTTGAGATGTTCACTAGAGAAAAAGACTCTACAAAAGACAGAAATCCATTTTTGTAAAGTGCAGAGGACTTGATGAATGAAGCCCTTTGGCCTTGATATGCATCAAATGTAGAGGGCTTGACCTGTTGTGGGGGAAAACAGGAAATGGGAACAAAATATATTCAAGAAAGCTATTTTTTTCTCCAGAAAACAAATACTACCCAGGGTTGAGATGCAGCTAGTGAAATTTGAGACTGTAGATATTCTGGTTGGACTTTTACATAAGGTTATCTATCTGTGAGATGAAAAGCATATTTTTAAAACTTGGAAGGATGATTTGATTTGTAAGTCAACCCTTTCTTGTAATACACTTCTAGTAGCACTGTTGTTTTTGGAAACAGAAATATCAGGGTGGGTGGAAGTGGGAAACTAAAGGTTATGAACCAAAGGCCTACTGAACCAAATATTCTTTGCCTGTCATTCTAAATCTTAAGTTGAATTCCTGAAATAAAGAACTGCAACTTTAAAGAACAGTATAATGGTCTCTACAGGAAAAAAAAGGTCAGAAAACCAGTAAAGGATATAGAAATTATGCTGTTTCCCATTTATTGATTGTTTCTCTTCTACCCCTGCCTTGCATTTAAATTTAATCATTACACATTTTTACTTTGCAATTGTCTTTGGCCACTTTCCATTTGAATTGGAGGTAATGCTTCATGACCAAAATGTGCTGGGAATGTTTTGTGAAAATATGGAGCTGGGTACGACAAGAATGGCAAGGATAACATAATTTCTCCGTGCATAGTGAAGACTATTTGTTGAATACATGGCACTGCAAACAGGACACTTTTTGGAGTGGAATATTTTTGGAGTGGAATATTTTTGGAGTAGTTTGGAGTTGTATGTGTGCAGGTGCCTTCAAGTCAAGACTTATAGCAACCCCACGAATTTCATAGGAATTAGGCTTCTGTTAACATCATTATTTTGCTTTATTCATAGAACTTAGAGGGGAGTTCATATGACATTGTTTCCCACTTGTAACCCTTCTGTGTTTTTCCTGACTTTTGCCTCTCCTTTTTCTTATCACAGAAAATCTATCAAAGAGAACAAGCTACAGACTACCTTCTGACGGCTAGCATGAGGGGCATTCCATCCGGAAATGTTCCCAAAGTGAGATTTTTGGATTCTAGTTTTTTAAACTAAATGTATGATAATAGCTGAAATGATTGCTGAGTTCCTTTTCCATGATGCATTTCATGTGTGCCAAGAATGTGGAATGTACTTCATATGAATGGTAAGTGTAATGCACAGTACCATAACTGGAGATTTTACACACAAATGTGTGAATGTAGGAATGATCCCTGAAGCTGTTTTCTAAGCAGCTTTGGGGGCACTTTGAATGAAGTCTGGTTCTGCTTCTGGCAGTGGTGGCTCCCATATCAGTGGGATGGTGAATCCATCAGGTTTTGGACCAGACATTAAAGGAGCTACATAAGGTGCTGGTCCCTGGCCACCAAATATGTCCAGCATCTTGGATAGCCTCTTTACAGTTCAGATTAAAACACAGAGTAGATTCCCTGCTGAGTGTGGCTTAAGTAACAATGCACTCCTCCAAAACGGGGGAAGGGCAGAAAAGAACTGAGCTCCCCCACAAGAGTTCATCAGGCAGAAAACAGGTTGCTGCTATAAACAAGGTTAACTTTATAGCATCACTTCAACTGGGTACATCCTATGGATTTCTGAGATCAGTAGTCTGATAAGGCACTGGAGTTCTCTGCTAAAAATTCTTAATATTCCTCCCTACACTGCAAATCCCAGGATTCCATAGGATGTTGCTGTGGCAATTAAAGAAGTATCACAGTGCTGTAGTTGTATAGTGAGAAGGGTTCAAAGAAATAGCAATCAGGCTATTAAGCATGGTGTTTTCTCTTGTTTCTCAGCAGTGATATGTATTGGGTCTCCACCTGCAAGCTCAGAACCATAAGCATGTTTGTTTGGAAATAAGCCATATTGAATATCATGGGGGTTATCTGTGAGTGAACAATCAAAGAAATTGCATACCATGTCAAGAAATTCAAATTCATTTCATGGATGTGTGTAGCATGTAGCACACACATACTCCAGAGACTGAAAAAAGTATAATTTTCTACACTGTGAAACTCAGAAAAATAGGAAAAAGACTGAAAATAGGAAACATATTATAGTTTCTATCAGTTTATTATGCCATATATAATGATGTGGATTTCAATGTTCACATACAGTCCCACAACTATAGTGGGGCAACGGTATTCTATTTGAGACGCATTTCTCTTTTCCCCATTATTGTTGTACCTGAGCATACTGAACAGTGCATTAAGCAAAGACAGCAACATCTGTCACATCTGGCTCATTTCCTCTAGTATCCTTTCCCCAGAGAAAGACTGTGGATACAGTGTTGTAATGATGTCTTTGGTAGACTGATCTTTGCAGTACTAAACACTCCATTCTAAAGTTGCTGGGTATGTAACCCATTTTATTTTTTTTAAAGGAGAGATTCTTTGTTTCTTTTTGGGGAAATAACCATGAAAACTATGCAAACGATTGCTGAGATAGTTTTAAAATAATACTTTAACCCATCCTTTCATTTAATGTGAAAATCCTGTGGGTTTTCACATTTGATTATGACTAATTGCTGATTGTGGTTATCTTGGTTCAAAATGGCAGAATAAGAAAAAACTGATGCCAGACTAATTGTCCATCCACGGTAGTGGCATGGGTCTTTCTATATGGAGTCGAAACTCTAATGAGTGTAATGATTGTGGAATAAATCAGGTTATTATCAACTTGGCTGATGCCAACGGTGCCCCTTCCTAGAATTGAAGACCTAAGGATGGTAGTGCATATGCTGGTAACCTCAAGTTTGGACTTCTGCAATGAGCTATACATTGGGCTATCTTTGTACCAAGTTCAGAAACTCGAACTGGTCCAAAATATGGCAGCCAAATCACACTGATATTAAAATCACTCCACTGGCTGCCAATTAGTTTCTGGGCAAAGTATGAAGTGTTGTTTATTACCTTTAAAGCCCTACATGGTTTGGGTCCAAGTTACCTGCAGGATCATCTCCACCCATACAATTCTCCCATACAATCTGCCCTATACACTCAGACCCTCTGGGGGTCATTTACTTAAACCAACCAGGATTAGACTGGTAACAGTTATCCAGAGCAGTGGTCACCAACCGGTGGTCCACGGACCACTGATGGCCCGCAAGAAAAATTTGGTGGTCCATGGAGAAATTTAGACATTATTTGATTTCCAACTTCCGGTTCAGATATGAGAGCTGGAGACATAGTCCTCAGCGTGCTCCGCTGAAGACTGCCGCTGTTGTGGGTTGCTGATACTGGAGGAACCCCCATACCAGCTTGCCAAGTACTCATGAACTAAAGGGGTCTTGCCAGAGGTAGATTTGTGACTAGGAGCCAAGAAAGGACCTGTATGATGAACTAGAAGGAGATACCCAAAGGGACTCCCAAGAGGCTGTCACTGCCATTTTTTCATCTCCCCTGCAGCAGTTTGGAGGAGACGGGAGGGATTATCTCTCTCCATATACCTGGCCAATTTTTTTGTGTGTGTATGTGTGTGTGTGTGTGTGTGTGTGTGTATACATGCGTGTGTGTGTATATATCTATATCTATATCTATCTATATACTATTGCTTATTTTTTCATTACGTGGTAGAGCTGGAAGACCTGAGTTGGGGATAGGGCAATAAGACCTTCTAGTTTGGACTCTGAATTAACTTTCTACAGAGGACCTCCATAAGTCCAGGAGGATTTCCTCCCCTTCCCTCATGCTTCTTTGGAACGCTCCATTTGTTGCTTGAAGCAGCAGCAGCAGCCCAGCACAAGGTATTTAACAACTATCATGCAACAGATAAACTAAACTCAACCTTGCTGCTTTCCCTACTGGACTGAAGGTTTTTTTTCTCTTTCTGTGCCTAATTCCTGGCGTTTCCCTCTTCGTTTGCTAAGACACAACTGAAGACAATCCTTCATTTCTTTTTGCCTTCTGCTCTAAACTCAAAATGAATTAACTGCCCAGAAGTACTTAGTTTAAATTTTCAGTGAGATCCATTTTTTGCAAAACTGATTTTTTCCCTTTTTCTGAATTTTGGAGACCCCATGTGTATGAAAATTGATGATGTGAAAGACTCTCCCAATCTATGTAGATTTGACTGCTTGAGACACTGCATTTTGTTGATTTATTCTCCGCTCCCCGCCTCCTGTCCAACTTGAGTGTGATTCTCCTGTCCTCTTCGCCCAGGTTTGTTGGAGGATATTGTGTGAGAGCTCTATGACTACAACTGTTACTGCTCTAACTTATACCCATACTGCTGGACATTTGATGGCTATATCTGTTTACCCTCCAAAACCAAACCAACTGCAACACAAAGAGAAAAGAACAACTCAGTGAGAAGAAGTGAGAGGAACTGTGAGAAAATGACGGCAAAGGAGAAAGAGACAACGAGAGAAGAGAAGAGGGGAGAGTGGAGAGACGTCTGGAAGGGACAGTGAAAGATAATGGACTTGTTTATTCAACCTGCTTAATGAATTTATTTGATTAATTTATTTAATAAATCTATTGAATCAATTTCTGTTCAGATTGGGAAACCAAAAATCAGTGTATGAATTCTGTAACACCCACACTGCAGAAACACTAAATATATTATTAGGATAGATATTTTGAATGAATTGACACAGTGTCTAATGAACAAACTGATATTTTGATTTATCTTATCTGATGAACTAAGGTGTCTGTAAAATTAAAATATGAATCAATTGGTATTTTGATTTATCTCTATAATATCTACTTGATGATTTAAGTTGCTTGTAAATAATAATTTTGTTATAATTAAACAAGTGCATTTCATATTAATAAAATGGAACTTTTACGATCATTATTTTATAGATGTTTGTACCTTTCTAAAAAAAAATCATGTTAGTGGTCCATGAGATTCAAAATTGTGAGTTTAGTGGTCTGTAAGTTCTGAAAGGTTGGTGATTGCTGATCCAGAGGACCTTTTTGTCAGGTGCCCCTAGACAGTGGAATGACCTGCCAGACAAGATTCAACAGCTAAACATGCTGTCTGAATTTTAAAAAGTACTGAAAAATCGCTTCTGGCAAGCCTCAATTTTAAACTATGAATTTTAAATTGGAGTATTTTAAATGGTTTAAGTATTTTTCATTGTGTTTTAATTTGCATTGTACCCACTTCGAGCTTTGGAGAGAGATGGATAAGAAATCATTTTTATTATTATTAAAATTGTGAATGAAGAGCATTTAGTTTTAATTTTGTGATATTTTATTTTATGGTTATTTAACAAAACTAGTTATTTGACATGGAATGACCGGGTATCTAGGTGTGTGCTCTTCAGTGCTCCATCCACTCCCTGCAGTTGCTAGCTGTATCCTACATGTATCCTAAATCTAATTTCTCCAGCAGAGTGCCTTGCTGGCTGGGGATGATGGGAGCTGTAGTTCAACACATCTCAGGAATAACAGGTTAAGGAAAGCTGTCCTAATCAATTACATGTCTAGTGGAGAAAAACTGAAAGAATTGCTTTATGGAACTAGTAAAAAAGTATCTCTCAACTTACTCATGCTGTCACACTGGAATCATAGAATCATAGAAATGTAGAGTTGGAAGAGACCACACGGGCCATCCAGTCCAACTCCCTGTCATGCAGGAACACCCTCAAAGCACTCCCGACAGATGGCCATCAAGCCTCTGCTTAAAAACCTCCAAGGTAGGAGACTCCACTACTCTCCGAGGCAGCAGATTCCACTGCCGGACAGCCCTGACTGTCAGGAAGTTCTTCCTGAGGTTCAGGTGGAATCTCCTTTCCTGCAGCTTGAATCCATTGCTCCTTGTCCTGGTTTCTGGAGCAGCAGAAAACAAGCCCCCTCCTTCCTCTACGTGGCATCCCTTCAAATATTTAAACATGGCTATCATGTCCCCTCTTAACCTCCTTTTCTGCAGACTAAACATACCCAGCTCTCTCAGTCTATCCTCATAGGGCATGTTTTCCAGGCCTCTCACCATTTTGGTCACCCTCCTCTGGACTTGCTCCAGCTTGTCAATATCCTTCTTGAATTGGGGTGCCCAGAACTGGACACAGTATTCAAGATGGGGTCTAACCAAAGCAGAGTAGAGTGGTACCAGTACCTCCCTCGATCTAGACACCATACTCCTGTTGATGCAGCCGAGAATTGCATTGGCTTTCTTGGCTGCCGCATCACACTGCTGACTCATGTTCAGCTTGTGGTCTATGAAGACTCCTAGATCCCTTTCACACGTACTGCTATCCAGCCACGTGTCCCCCATCCTATATTTCTGTATTCCATTATTTCTGCCTAAGTGTAGGACCTTACATTTCTCTCTGTTGAATTTCATTTTGTTCGCTCTGGCCCACCTCTCCAAACTATCCAGGTCATTTTGAATTTTGATCCTGTCCTCTGGCGTATTAGCAACCCCTCCCAATTTGGTGTCATCTGCAAATTTGATGAGCATGCCCTCTATTCCTTCATCTAAGTCATTGATAAAAATATTGAACAGCACTGGGCCCAGGACAGAACCTTGTGGCACCCCACTAGTCACTTCTCTCCAGGATGAAAAGCAGCCATCCGTGATCACCCTTTGGACTTCTTTTTTGTTTTCAAATTCATATTTGTTTTTATCAATTTGTTTTGCTTTATTTCTGGGAAGGGAAGAAACCAGGCATATGGAAGAAATGGATAAATATACTTGATAACAGATGAGTCCTTTACATTGAGCTGTCCTTGATGGAAACAGTCACAGGCCCTTTTTGCATGCCATTTCTCATGTGAAAGGGCCTCCAGAGCATCGCGTGATTGCGAGGAGCGTTCCACATGACATCCTTGCAATTGCGCAATGCTGCCGGGGCCAGCAGGCACCAATCACGCAATATATCATTTTCGACTTCTTGCTGAAAGTGATGTGTGATTGCGCATTGCTCTGGGGCCCCACACGCACTTACTGTCTGTGCGGAGCCTCCGGAGATGTGGCCCTCACGCTTCCTCTCCTAGCGCAGTCTGAGAAAGTACTTGGCTGTGCTGCGGAAGGAAGAGGCAGAGCCTTCATGCAGCCTGCTGACCAGCAGGCAACAGCTGTGGAGCAGGAGCAGAGGGGACACGAGTGCCTCTCACAAGAGGCTGCTCACGTGATCCCTGCATGCCCACACCAGAATCACGAAAGCTGTGGAAAGGGCCACAGAATCCCCATGATGCAAGCAGCCCAAGAGAACATAACACTGTACGTATATTACCTATGACATGATTACCCTAATCCTACAGTGTGTCTTTTCGGCATGTCTCATGCACTTTTTTGGGAAGAAGAAAGAGAAACCTTTGAAATGAAAATTAAGTTTAACTGAGAACTGCTGGAATTTGAGGGACACTGGCTTATCAGAGTGAAAATTACAAATGGAGTTGATTAAATAAACAGCCTACTGTCCCTTAACACAATCTAGCAGAAGAAAGCAAACATAATCTTCATTAGTCAAAATATACAAAGCAGTTTCCTCATAACCTGTTTCTGTGTACAGTGGCAAAAATTTAGCTGGGGTGGTGGAGGGAGTTTCTTCAGTTCATTGGTTCAGCTCCTCCTTAGTTGGAATTGCTGCTGCTCAGCCATACAGTTGTCTCTGCTGGGAGGGGAGCATGACAGGAGTACTCCTTTCCACACCGGCTGCCTCTGTGAATGGAGGAAGCACGATGGCACCACCTCTTGCTTCTACAGGCGGGTACTGTCCCGGGCTGTGCTGGGGAAGGAAGTGCAGCCATTGCGTTTCCAGGACCTCTGCACCTAAGTTAAGTGAGAGTGTATGGTGGGATGGTGGCACGATTGCTGGTCATTGATGGGTAAAACCTGTCAATGATTTGCAGCGCAATCGTGCTGTCTGAGGATAGGAGAAGGATGGGACCTGGGCGACATCATGCAGAACTGTTGTCTGGGTCCCATCCTTCTCCCGTCCCCAGTGTGGGATGACGACATCCTGTGGAAAGGGCCAATATTGATCCCTATTACATTGCTATATGTTCCTTGTCTAATACACTGACTCCAACAGTCATGGCGATCATCATTCCTTACTTTTCCTTTGTTTCATTTCTACCATGGCTGATATATATGTCTGTTAAAGAAAGCCTTAAAGGCCAATTTCCAGTTGCCATGCTTGATCTAGCATGTGACCTCCTGTTGCAATTAATGTTGCAAGGCAAGCAATTTGAGACTTGACATATCTTCCCATGAACTATATTGGCTGTCAATTACCTATTTCAGCAAAAGCACAAGGTCCATCTTTTTCCCCTTCCCTGTTTTGCTTTCATGCTATTCCACTGACACAGTAAAACCCACCGAAACAGTGATGCCTCTTCAGAGATCTTGCACACCCTGTTGTTGTGAACTGATGATTTTACTTGAGTGTGATTAACGAATCTGATATTGGATCAACCTGATGAAATGCTGGTGCATCATTCACTGTAGTAGAAAAAGATTTAAACTAAATAAAACTATAACTGCAGTGATTAAGATGGAGAAAACCTGATTGATGGAGATATCAGTTTAGAAGACAGTGGCAGGAGAGGCATGTAAGATTTTATCACAGTAGCATTTGAGGCTCAAAACATTTGCTGCTGCAGTGTCTCCCATGAGTCTTAGATGATAGTGGATGGTGGTTTATATGTCAGTGAGATGGTGAGTTTGCTCTGGGTTTCTTTTCACCTTATGCAATCATAGAGTTATATTCCACTTTAACTGCTATAGCTAGGCTATGAGGTTTTCTAACTTGGGGAGGCACTAGATTGCTCTGGCTGACAATTCTAAATACCTCTCCCTTAACTGTAATTCCCAGGAATTTACAGGATGGAAGCATGACAGTTAAACTGGAATCATAGAGCTATGTTTGTGTAGTATGAAAGGACCCTGGGTCTAGGCTGAAATTTAAAGCAATTATCCAATGTGCTGAATCCTATTCCCAACTAGATTCAGCTACTTAGCTCTTTTAAGGCTCAGACAAAAAGGTGGAACCAATTCACTGCCCTACTAATATGAAGGCCAACAGCTGCCTCAGGCCTCAACATGAACAGACCAGGCCAAGAAGCAACAGAAAGATTCCTACTCAGCACAGTGTTAAGTCTGTGGTTTCAAGATTTCGGAGCTTGTATTAGTGACATTTTTGCCAGTTAGGAACTCTGGGAACTTTAGTCTGAACAAGTAATTTTTAGAAGGTCTGGATAGTCTGAATCAGTACTTTGGTTATCATTCACATTCTGGTACTTTAAAAAAAAATCTTGAAAACAAAGCTTGTAAAACATCTAATCAGAATGGAAACTAAGGGCTTTTCTGCATTACACTGTACTCGTGCTATTATTCCCCTTTCAACATCCTGTGGAATTCTGGAGTTTGTCATTTACTGAGGCCAAAGAGCTCTCTGGCTGAGAATTCTAAATGTCCCTCTCTAAACTGCAAACCCCAGGATTCCACAGGATAGTGAAAGTGGAATAATAGCACTATAACACTGTAGTGTGGACAGGCCCTACATTCAGGGATGTCTGAGTAAACCTATATAACATTGCATGCATGGTTAGGTCATCTTTCACTGTGAAACTTCTTGGCTGGTGGCTATGCTAGCTATAAGATTCTAGACATTCTAGTCCCAAATGGATTTATAATCCCCTGTGGCAGCAGGGCACATGTTGTCATACAATGTCAGAATATTCCTCTGTAAAGGAATATTCACATTTTACCTGGTTTGCTTAAATCCATGACATTAAAAATATTGCATTTGGTTTCAGCTCTTGGCTGAAGAGACTGAATATTAATATCACGGGCAACCAATACTTTTCTAGCTCAAAGCAGAAGGCTACTACGTATCCAACTGCATGCAAAGGGAAAGTTCTAGATATGTTGGCTATGGTCCCTTCTCCAAAACTCAAATTGGTAGTAGTTCTCTCCTCTGTCAGGAGAGTGGGAATTCTCATTATCCTTTACATTTCATATAAGATTTTGCTCAAACTCTTATGCAAGTGGCAATGCAGTGGAACAATTGTATTCTTAATGATTTCAAAGATGTGGATTTTTTCCCCTTAGTGTTTGACCTATTTTGCCACTCATGCATTATACATATTGGGGAAATCTGTACTCATAAGGCATAGTCATTAGAGCTTAAAGTGAATCACTCTACTTCTTCTCCCCCCCCCTTTTTTTGGATTGTGCATGTGTGCAAAATTTAACATTTCAAAACTGCCTGAATCAGTTATTTTTTTTCTTTTCCCTTTTAAAGTCTTCATGCAATTTCTCCAGTGCTATTCTTAGAAGCCTAATGTTTTAATTTTTTTTAAATGAAAGAGATAGTAACAATTATCCTTTGTAAGGACATGGATATAATTAAAAAGATCCACACTTTGTGAAATGTAAGTGAAATTTAAGTTTTATTTCCCAGAATCATTGCACAGCAGAGATAGGTATGCTAACTCTATTTGGGTCAGAAGTTAGTTTTTCTTCCAGTGTAAACTCTTCTAAGAAATATTTAGTTGCTAGATCTACATCTTATCATTTCTCAAAACAACTGAAGTTGGTTTCCCTGGATTTACCCCATTTCTCCCTCCTTAATAACCTTGTGAAATAATCTAATTCATCAAAGTCCAACTATTGACTAAAAAAAGAATTTCAGAGTACATATATACATCCTTAGAGTGTAGATGTACTGCAATTCTATATACTCACTCAGTAGTAATTTCCACCGAACTCAGTGGGGCATACTTCTGAGTAAGCAACCCTAGGCTTGTATGGTTAGAAAAATGTGTTCTTCACTGATATCTTATAAACCACTACAATCTAAAATTGGTACTGAGTACAAGAAAGTCTAGCAGAATTATCAGATAGCCTGTACTTTTAGGCTGTCCACAAAATCTTGAAGAACATTGAAAACACAGGCAACAGTAAAAATGCTCCACCTTGCTGTCAAGAACCCATTTGCTTCCCCATCATTGGCATAATTGTTTTCCAGGGTCTCAGAAAGGTCTCAGAGGTGGTGGTGGGGCTGGAAGTCAAGAACAAAAGATGGTCTTGGAGCCCTCCTCTAGCACCTCCATGCTGATAGCAGATAATAAAGGACATTTAAGTAGCAATAAATGAAACATGCAAAGCATTACAGTACATAGCTTGTTGTTTTTTTGTTGTGTGCTTTCAATCCTGAGTTATCGAGACCCTAAGACAAATCTATGATGTTCTTTTTTTCTTCTTTTTTTGACAGAATTTGTTCCAAGAAGTCTTGCCCTTGCTTTTCTTTCTCTGAGACTGAGAAAGTTGGACTCACCCAATGTCACACAGTGGGTTTCCATGGACAACTGGCAATTCAAGCCCAAGGTCACCCAGTGGGTTTCTGTGGGAAAGTGATGATTCAAACCCTTGTCTCCCAATGTCTTAGCTCAACATTCAAACCACTACACCATGCTGGCTCTCAACAGTAAATAGTTTAGTATGTAGTATTTAACTATGACAAATTCATAAATAGTGATCAATGCCAGTTCACAAAGCAGGCAAACCTTCTTTAGTGGAAGGCAAATAGAATACCGACAATCTCAAGATATCATGAATCATTATAGTGGCTGGAATTCCTTTGGTGTTTTCTACATGTATAAATTCCCCTTGGAGATATAAAATTCCTAGAAATTTTGAAGGTAAGTAGATATAAAATTCCTAGAAATTTTGAAAGTGGGGAAAAAGTGGTTCCTTTCTGGGATTTTTTTAAACTCCAGAAATTCTCAGAACAATGGGGAAAAATGAGATCCCAGCGTCTTTTACAGACTGAAAATCACTTTAGTAGCATATGATGTATAAGAGACCATTTCTGCACTAGACTGTTATAGCGCTATTATTCCACTTTCAACTTCCTATGGAATCCTGGGGTTTGCAGTTTAGAGAGGGGCTAGCTGGCCCCTTCCTAAACTGCAAACCCCAGGATTCCATAGGATGTTGAAAGTGGAATAATAGCGCCATAACAGTCTAGTGCGGAAATGGCCATAGCCATAGGTATGATAGTATTAAACAATTATAATCATAACATGCAACAATTATATAATGAATCCTATTTGGGAGAAAAGCAGAATAGAAGTTCAAAAAACAAACAAATAATAAAATTATAAGTATAATAGAATGCAGTTATATAGTTCTGTTTGTTGTATGATTATCTTGTTTGGTAAATTAAAAGTACACTTCAGTCAGATCATATGTGCAACTGCTTTGTCTTTTAAAATATATATTTATTTTCTATTACATATGGTGCTACAAAGTCCTGAATTGTAATTAACTTCTTTCATTTTGCCACTTTATGAGGAAGACAAAACAAAACAACAACCAAAACCAAAACCAAACAATAAAAATACAAGAAACCACCACTGTTCTTAAAACAAAGAAAATTATTTTGTCTCTTCTAGTCTTCCACAGTGTCAAGCATTTATAAAGCATGAAAAGTTGGAATTGCAGGAATTGCACTTATCAGATAATATATTTGGTCTTATAGAAAAGTCTTTTGGCTTTTAGAAGTCATTTTGAGGGAGTAACCTTAACTGTCTCATCTTAAACATTTTATTCATCATTCTGAAAGAAAATATTCCAAAATCCAATTTTTCATTCCTCCCCAAATTTTCACTTTTCCACAACTTTTCCTGAAAGAGAAAAACAACCTGGTTCTTTTTCTGAATGTTTCCTGTTTTAATTCCCTGGGCCTTCACTACTCCAGTTCCCTTACAGAATTAGATGGACATTTTGTCGGATTTGGCACATTTGCCTTGAGTTCATGGCAGAATTGCAAATGCAGTGCTATTGTGCACACAAATGGGGATGTACATTAGTTTGTACATTTGGTATCTTATTTCAATTGTGCAAAGTTGCCTTTCAGTATAAGACCTGTATAGCACAATTAATCTTAGCAAATATCAATAACCACTACTTAGGATCATTAAAACTAAGAGGAGAAATAATCTGATGTTTGCACAATTGAACCAAAAAATCTGTTATTACAGTAATGAATGATATGTTTAATCCTCATTTGAAAACCTTCTTTTTCCATGTTTTGATGTTGACAAATTTATCAATTAAACTGTCAAAAGAGATGTGGCTTGAATGCTACTTTCCTCATAGTGCAGCATGGATTAAGCTAGGAAGATTCAACCACCTAGTTGTTAATATGTCAGTCTCCACAGACAGCTCCGTGGGAAAGTGGCTTCCATATGGAGTTGTAGGCGTATGTGAAGTTGCAGCTGTGATGTTATGGATTTTTGTTTAAAAATCTTGTGTGTACTAGAGAAATTATGGTAAAGTATGATAAAGTAAATGTAATACAGTGAGGGGGTGAGATCATAGAATGTTGGGGAACACTGGTGATTGGCTAAGTGTTCAAAAGGGTTTTTAAAATTCTGGTATATGTGACAGCTAGGAATCTAAGCTAGACATGTTAGGAGAAAATTAGAAGTGAGAGATGAGAATTAGAGTCAGGAGAGTAAAAGTTTATGAGTGTTGAAGTTAGAACTATGAGTGAGAGATGTGAGATTGAGTTAGTTAGGGGCAGTCAGGTTTTAGGTATTTTAATATATAATTGTTAACTTTACACTGCACTTCAGTTTAATAACTTATTTTTGTAATTTACACATGTGGCTCTGAGAACATTACATAAGTGTTATTGGAATTCTAAAGTGTAAACACATGGTTAGTGTCATGGCAGCAGTGAGAAAAAGATGGTGGGGTCGATGGGATTAGACTAATAAAGTCTTACCAAGGAACCATGAGAGCATCTAGAATGTTATCACATTTGATTCCATAGCAGTGAGATAGGTAGTAGATGACCCTCACATGACTTTATGGACTTTTGAGGGGAAATGTGTTTATTAGAGAAATTAAGGTCAAATATTGTTAAGTATGTGATACTTCTGTTGGGAAGAGGTGACAGTATGGAATGCTGGGAGTGACTGGTGATTGACTGAGTCTTTGAAAGAAGTTTTAAAAGGTTGGCAAGTATGACAGTTGGGGTGTTAGGAATATGAGACAGAATGTGATGCTGGGATTTAGTTACTTAGGGCCAGTCATGATTCAGATGTGTTAAATAAATACTCTTTAACTGGATACTGAACTCCTGTTTAAGAACTTAATTTTTCTGCTGTACATTTATGTCTCTATGAATACCGTAATAGTATTCTTGGTATGGATGAGTTCAACCACATGGTGTCTGTGGTAGCAGCGGTGCTTCAAGTGTGGTAGGCTCCAATGGTATGATTATACAAATAAAGCCTTGCATACTAACTGCAAGGGCATATATAAAGTCTCTACATTTGGTGTCATAGCAGTGGAACAGATGGAGGTCCTCACTTTTGCTGGCAGTGATGGAACAGGTGGATGACCCTCACAAAAGGAAACAGTGGCCCTTTCCACAGCAGCCTCTCTTCCCAGCATGGGGACAGGAGAGGAGCAGGACTGTGATGATGCTTCTACATGACATCATCACAGTCCTTCTCCTTTCCTGCCCCCAGGTGGTGCGATTGCAGATTAAACCATTGACGGGTTTCCCCATCAATGAGGTGATTATGCCACTATCCTGCACTTGCCTGTCCTGCAGAAGGCTGGAAGCACAATGGAAGTGCTTCCTGCTCCAGTGCAGCCTGGGAAAGTACCTGGCTGCACTGTGGAAGGAAGAGGCATGTCCATTGCACTCCTTTCCTTAGGGAGCTGGTCCAGTATGGAGGGGAGTGCTCCCATTGCGCTCCTTTCCTGGCAGAGCCATTGCCAGGATTGCCACTGGAAGACCATGCAAGAAGGTAGAGTGTGAAAAGGGCCAGAGTATATGTGTGTTTGTGTGTGTGCTTTCAAGTCACCTGTGCACTTGTGGCAACCCCATGAAGTTCTTAAGCAAAGAATACTCTGAAGTGGTTTTGTCAGTTCCTTCCTCTGAAATAACCTACAGCATGTGGTATTCATTGGTGGTCTTCCATCCAAATAGAGTAGTAACTGAAGCTGACTCTGCTTAGCATTTGAAATCAGATGGATCTGGCATGTTTAGGTTATATAGGTTGAGCAAAACTGTTAAATAAAAATAATAAAAGGCTGCAGAACTCTCTGCCATGGGAGAGTAGGCTGATCTTTTTATTAGAACAGGCTGTGGGTGACTTAGTGGCTATGTAGAAAGGTCTATAATGTGAGGTGTGTGCTGCGCTTTTATGGTTATTGTCCTCATCTTAGATGGGTTTATATTAAACTATCAGTGTTTTAACATGGTAGTTTATTTAATTATTTTCTTAAAACATATTTATTACAAAGTTTTAATTCATTATTGTTGTTGTTTGCCTTCAAGTTGTTTCCAACTTATGGCAACCCTAAGACAATTGTATCATGGGCTTTGCTGGGGCTAAGAGTGTGTGACACACCCAAGGTCACACAGTAGGTTTCCATGGCCAAACAGAGAATTAAACCCTGGTCTCTAGGGTCATAGTTCAATGCTCAAACCACTACACCATGCTGGTAGCTTGTTTTGATACATGTTATAAGTTGCCCTGGATCTCTTTGAGAAGAAAGGCAGGATAAACATTAATTAATTAATTAATTAATTAATTAAAAAAAAGAAAAGAAACCTCAACTTCATATATTAAAGCACTGTGTATGTGCATGTATGTAGGAGAAATACTCTTAAATATTAAATAGATAGCAAACATTCTGACAATTTTACAGGAATCGTGCTTCAAAATGGTGCTCTGTGCATTTTTAAAAAATGCAAAACAATCAATTAAATAAACAGTGTGCCATTGCAAAAGCTTATTCCAGTTAAAAAGTGCCATTGCAAAAGCTAAAAAGTGAAGTGCCTGCAGAGTAATCTGTGAGGTTCAGCAGGAAATATACATTACAGTGCAAAGCTCTTTCTATTTGAACAACTCACACAGTGACCAGTCAGAAGGAGAGAGAGAGAAAGCTGTTTTATACCAACTATCTCTAACCTGTCATTTTGCCAGGCAATTTTGCCAGCCATAAGTTTGGATAGGATCTCTTACTCTGTGAACATAGTGAATTAAAATAATAGGTATATTGGAAAAGACTGTTGAGCACATCTACAATTTCTTCTTGAAAGCACAGCCATGCAGTAATATGGATTCCCGGCTCCATTTTTATTCAGAGTCTATTTCCTTGTTGAACAGTGAAATGCTGAAAATGAAAAGTTCCTAGCAGATATTGGGTGAACAGATATACTACAAGGCTACTGAGCATTTCTCTCTCCATGTATAAGTTGTATTGGTAGAGTAAAGTTGAACAAAAGTTTCAGAATTTAAAATGTGGCTTTCTAAAAACCTTCAGATATGGTCCCAGATGGCTACTGGCTAATATGCACTGGCATGATGTCAGCACAGTGGAATTGAAATGAGAAGTACTCCCAGAGGCAAAAGTGAAGAGAAAATGATAGCAATCTAAACTAAAGAAAGCACACCACCTCTCCTAAACTCTCATTAACAACAACAAAGCTATAGATCAGTCATAGGGTAGCATGCCAATACTGAGCAGGGACCAATGGGGCTGTTCTGCTGATGAAACTGCTGCTGTCTGTGGAACTGTGAGTGTGTGTGTATGGGGAAGAGCTATTACCCTCTCCTAATGCAGCCCCCATGCACCCTCAAAACCTACACCAGGTAAATGGAAACCCTTCAGAGCAGGTTTTTAGGTTTTCTGAATGTTGCAGGTAGAAGGAAAAAGAAATATGAATGGCAGTAATAGCAGTAGTAGACAGTTTCCTTGTTACAGTGTCTGAATGGGCAAGCTGGTTTTATAGATGTGGACGTTCAACTATCAATCAGGGCCTTATCTTTCAGCATTTAGTTGAAAAATACACATCTCCATCTGATGGTGCTCTCTACAACATAATCCCTAGGGATAGGCTAAGGAAAAATTTGAAGATGCTATATTAGACAAAAGATTGCTGATACTTGTACAAGGTCTATATGTATATAGATGTAATCATGCAGGGTACCTTTTTAACTCAATCCCTACTTTCAAAGGACTTAAGCATGGTTGCATTCTATCACCTACCATATTTAACTTTTATGTCAATTCACTGATTTAAAGATTAATGGTTATCAGCTTTTACTTTCCCCTGCCATTGGTTAATCGACTCATATCAATTCTCCTCTATGCAGATGATGCAGTGCTTCTGTCTTAGTTGGTAATAGGACTAAAGAGACTTAAGAGAGCTTGCCAAGTACTATAATACTGAAATCTTAACTATAAATTCCAATAAAACAAGGGTGATTTTTTTTTTTTTACCAGAAAGATGGTAATTTCTAAATGACAACTAAATGGGACTCCTATTGAATAGGTCATAGACCATAGGTATCTTGGCATACTTTTTCACTTTTCCATTTCATGGAAATTGCTGAAGCAAATAGCAACACAGAATGCATAAAGTATGTTAGCTTTGCTTAGATTTTTTTTATCCTAAAAGGAGGCAACATATTTCTTCCATTACCCAAGTATTTACAGCCAAGGTTGTATCTCAGTTGCTGTATGGTGTGCAATTGTGTATCTACAATAATTTTGACTCTTTTGAAGTGTTGAAGACTAAATTTCTTAGAAGTGCATTTGCTGTCCCTTGCTTTGTTACCAATGCAGCTTTGCATCTTGAGGCAGACCTAATCTCTATTGAGGCTTGTGCTTGGACTCTTAAGATCAATTATTGGCTAAACTCATTTCCCCCCAAAGTGGGCTAGCTACTCTAATGCTGACTGATGGTTTCCAATCTGCAAGGAAACAGTCATTAAACAAGGAACTCTTAACATATGGGCTTACACCTAATGCATTAATAGCGCATGGCTTTAGTAATGCTAAATCTACCATCAAACAATGGATAAGAGACAAAGAGTTGCAAAATCCCTTGAGATTAGTCATTAAATACACCACTCTTGGAATTACTTTGAAATTTTTGCTGCCTCAATTATGTGACAAACTTAAACATTCCTAAGTATAGGAAAGCTTTTACATTAGCACAATTTTTTTTGAAGAGCCTCTATGACGAACTCATGGGGCTGGGAATTATGTACAAACCTTGGGCATAGGTAGAGGGTTGTGATGTTGTTGTTGTTATTATTATTAGTGTTCATTGCATTTTGTGCCACCTTATTTTATATACCTTATGGTAAAACTTGTGTTTTTCTCTTAAACTGGTCTCTGACTGACTATAATAAATTATTGATTGATTGACCCTTTATCTCATCAAGGATAAAGTAAATTGTATGTATGCTTTACATCCTTACTGCAAACTCACAAATGTCTTGTCCTCAATATTGCATTGAGGCTGATGTTCCCTAATTAGCTGTTTGGGTGAAACCAATTCATTTATAACAAAAGACTCTGTCCTCAGCATCACTCTGTCCTGCCATATTCAGAAAGAGAACCCACAGGACAAAAAGATACCTCAGTAACCTTCATAGCAGCAAGCAAAGTAGAGTAGTCAGTAAGGTTCCAGAGATCCTTTGTGCATGATGATTTGAACCTTTGGTTGCAATCCTTGTTAACAAAGGAAAGATGGACATCAGAGTGAAACACTTAGGAAGCTTGCTTGGAACATAGCATATGGAGGGAAAAATGGGCTTGATGCCAGACAGAATGTATAATGGGCATGTATGATTAAGCACCCATAGGAAATTCTGAAATATTTATAGAGGATGCATTGTATGAACCCACATGTGTGTATTAACTGTTACTGTGTTGTAGCTTGTGTATTCATTTGGTTACAGCTCATTCAAGTTGTGTGTCACTGACTTGGGGAATGGTTGACATTGAATGGAAGCTGACTACTGGAGAATGTCCCGCCAAAGAGGGGTAGCTTAGAATGCTGGGTGCCAGGAGGCATAACAGGTGGGGTATTCAGATCCAGAAGACAGCTTAAGCTATGAAGAGTAAAAGAATAGAAGACTGCGAAATACAAATGCATAGGAAGAAGGAATGGATCTGAGGCTGGAGAAATGCAGCAAATGGTCAGTAAGGGAAACAGAAATGTAGATCCGCAGCTCAGTCCGGTCCGGAATGACCCCAAGTGGTCCTCCAGCGTGCTTTTGAAAGACCTGATTTTTCTGGTCTTAAGCATGGAGCGCACCACTGCGAGCCTGCTCTCTTATGCAGATTCGCAGGCTTGCACCAATGCAAGTCTGCGATCTGCCCAGGGGCGGGCTTTAGGCTGGCGAGCTTCAACAGTTGGTCGAGACCCTCGACCAACTGGAAGCCCCCATTTGGGACACCAGAGCAGTGCGTATTGACCAGCACGCACTGCTCTGGAGCGCTGTGGACCAGACCGGGGAGCCGAAAGGTCTGGTGAGTAGCAGCGCGGGGCGATTCCCTCGCCTGGTGTGGAAAAGGCCCATGTCCTATGTGTGCTTTGTGACCTTGGTTGGTTAGGACCTGTCCTGGAAAGCCCTGACATCTAAATAAGCTTTGTTTGCTCTCTGTTGCAAAAACCAAACAAGCTACCTTGCATCATGACACCATCACATTCACTGTCTGTAGAACTGGGTAAAGTACCAGAACTGTTGTCCAAAACCCAGCTTTGTCTTGTGTTAGGGCTGTTTGTGTGAGGGCTGAGAAGTGATC
The DNA here is from genome assembly GCA_948474755.1 of Ctenosaura bakeri. Taxonomy (NCBI): domain Eukaryota; kingdom Metazoa; phylum Chordata; class Lepidosauria; order Squamata; family Iguanidae; genus Ctenosaura; species Ctenosaura bakeri. The sequence continues at coordinate 288,811 of CAOLHI010001825.1, read as the reverse complement.
AAACAAATAAACACTGTGACAGTTATGCAATTTATGACTATTGCAGGGAGAATATTATATGCACAGAAATTGAAAGATCCCACAATGCTCTCTCAAGAAGATTAGGTGTTGAAGCAATTGTATATAGTGGAAATGGACAAGTAGATTACGCTGTTTAGAGACCATTCACTTAAGGAATATAGAAAGTAATAGGAGAGGGTTATTCTGTTTTAAAAGATGAATGGGAGTGGACAAGCAACGAAAGGATTTGAGTAATAGATTTAATTGGACGAACTTATGCAGAACAGCAATTAACATGAATAAGATATAGATGTTTTCTAGTAATAATTGTTTAGAATTTATTTGAGTATAGTAATAAAAAAGTTAAGATGTTAAAGGAAGTATAAATAAGGGTTAAGTTACAATCAGGACTTGGAAGAGTAGGAAGTCAACAATATATATGCTTGTGAATTTTTCTTTCTTTTCTTTTTCTAAAGCAAATAGGGTAGGTAAAACTATGAAGGATAGTTTTAGTATTTATTGTTTTAGTATGTATTGTTTCCATTTTGTAGTTGCAGTTGAGTGTGTAATGTTTAGTTTTATGATATTTAAAATAAATAATAAAAATATTATTAAACAAACCAAAACCTAACTTTGTCTATTTGGCTGGGATAACTTTGTGGGCAGGAGGGGGGAGAAGCCCTAACCAGGAAAAAAAAAAACTGTAAAAGAAAGATAGGGTGAAAATGGCAGTGGGAGAGTTTTTTTGGAGGGGGGAGAGTTCTGGATCTGTTGAAAAAAACGAAACAAAACAGAAAGCCACCTTTTCTGCCCCAAATCTAAGTGGGCAATAATTCAGTGAAGCTCTAACATGATTACTGTGTCCTCTTGCCAGATCAGATGAGCAAAAACTAGTTACCAGTTGCAACTAAATGGAGAAAATACTACCACTTCTTTTGACAGACTTTATGAGACTTTTAACTCTGCTTTTCTTTTTCCCAGTGTTGTTTGTGTACCTTTTCTAACGCTTAAATGACATAGAAGGTAAGTAGAGCAATCTTTTGCTGAACATTGTTGGTTATTTCCCAAATGGAAGTTCAGAAAGTCCATAAACTGAAGAAAGTGGCAGTTCATTGCCTTCTCTCCCTTTTCTAGTATTAACACCTGTCTCTGGATTGATAAAGGTATTGTCTGCAATTAAACAGAGCATGTCCTATTTCTTTAGAAAGATATAGAAGGACTAACCATAAAGGATGAATAGTGTATATTGTGTAATGTTAAATACAAGGTTAGGTAGATGAACTATTGACATGTATATTGTATCTTGCTTATACAACAAATTATCATATTCATGTTTTTTACAGGCCCTTTTCGCAGCGCCGGCGCTCGCGCGACGGAGGAGGGCGGCTCGCGCAAGAAACCTTCTCCGGGAGGCTGCCGCTTCCCCCTCCTTCCTTCCTCAGGCGAAGGAACGAGCGGGGAAGCGGCAGCCTCCCAGAGGTGGCGGCGGCTTGCGCGTCCGTCCATCCCCCCCCGCGCACGCGAGAGAAAGGTGCTCGTCCCGTCCGCCACCCCCGCACGCGCGAAGCAGGACGTGTCGCGTCCATCGCGCTAGCGCCCCGCCCCATCCCTTCCTTCCGCAGGGGCGGAGGGAAGGAAGCGCGACCCGGCTGGCTCCCGGACGCTCCGCACGAGAGGTAAGTGCGTGCGGGTGCCGGGAGCGTTGCGCGAGCGCGGGTGATTTTCGCTTCGAAGCGAAAATCAAAAAACCTGCGCTCGCGCCGCTTCAGCCCCGTGAGCCTGGCGGAAGTGGGAGTGCGTCGTGCGGAGCGACGCTCCCACTCCCGCGAGGCTCACGGGGCTGTCGCGCGAGAAAAGGCCCGTGCGAAAAGGGTCACAGTCTTGCAATAAGGGACTTGCTTTTGCCAGGTCAACACTGGTGATCGTGGATGCATCTTATTCTAAAATTTATGACTTTAACTGGAACAAGTCTGAGAACAGAGACTGTTGAAACCATTTTTGTACCTGGGGCAGAAAATCTATATCAAGGGAACTGCTGTGATAATAACATATAAAAAAGAAATAGATACAACAAATAAGCACAAATCAACAAGACTGCTTCCTCCTAGAATCTGGGGCTTCAGGCATATCGCTGCAGCTTGCCTAATGGTCAGACTGGTCCTATAATATTGGCTTTGAAGTTTATAGAGGGAAGTGTGGACAATTGAATGGACAACAGGCCAATTTTCAGGTCTAAGAGTCCTTTTACATTATACTATTATAGCACTATGGTTTCACTTTAAGTTCCATGGCTGCATCCTGATATTTCCAGTTTAGAGAGGGTTATTTAGAATTCTCTGCCAGGGATTTACAGTACCTCACCAAACTACGAGCCTCAAAATTCCATAGGATGTTGCCATGGCAGTTAAAGTGGTATCATAGGTCCTTTCTGCAGGATAGTGGCGTTCTGCCATGGAGACATGAGAGGAACAGGACTGCGACTACAACATTGTTGCGGTCCCACCCTTCTTGCATTGCCAGCAGCGTAATCAGGGGGTATATCGTTGACAGAAAAACTCCATCAATGACTCCCAAATGTGGAGGGGTTACTGTATAAAGAATATATAAAGCATATATCAATAATAATAATAATAATAATAATAATAATAATAATAATAATAATAATAAAAATAAAAGCACATAAAACCAATACATATTAAATCCATCAACAAATACTATAAAACTATAATTTTCAAATAATCTGGATAGGCCTGCCAGAAGAGATTGGTCTTTACTTCTGATTAAAACTCAGATAGTATCTCAAGCAGGTTATTCCAGAGGCAGTTAAAGAAAACGTCCTCTGAGTAGCAGTTAGTCTAGTTTTGACAGAGTGAAGTAGATGTCTCTCAGAGAACCTGGGTGTACAGAGAGGGTTATATAGGAGAAGGTGATCCTACAAGAACCTGGACCAAAACCATGTAGGGCTTTAAGGGTAATAAGCAGCACTTTGTAGTAATTGGCAGCCAGTGGAGTAATTTTAATACTGGTGTAATATGGCTACTCCTAGATGTACCAGTAACCAATCTGGCTATCATGTTTTGAACTAACTGAAGTTTCCAAACTTGGTACATAGGTAGCCCAATGTACAGCACATTGCAGAGGTTCAACCTTGAGGTTACCAGCACTTGCACTACCATCTTTAGGTCCTCTTAGATGTGTGTGTGTGTATATATGCCCTCAAGTCACTTGTCAACTTACAGCAGCCCCATGATTTTCAAAGGGTTTTCTTAGGTAAGGGATACTGAGAGGTGGTTTTGACAGTTCCTTCCTCTGAAATACATCTTATAGCTTCTTTTATTTATTGGCAGTCTCCCATCCAAATACTAACCTAATCCTGCAGACGGCATCTGATACCTTTAGAATATTTAGGCTGATAACCATTGCAGTTTCCCTTGGGGAAATATCCATCAAAATCAGAAAGGATAGTCTTCATTGTCATATTTCCTTCCTTGCATGCATCAATTAGCCCTCAGCTCAAAACTATATGTTTGAAAGTAGGGATAAGCCAGATATGTCTTAGAGCAAGAGTGTAGATCTCAAGGATCTCCAGATATTGGTGCATATTGTTGGATGGCAACTCCCAGAAAACCTGGCCTGCATAGGCAGTAGTGAGGGATGATGAGAGCTGCAGTCTGACACCATCTGGAGAGCCACATGATTCCCACCCTTGCCCTACATTCACTTCTTCATCCCTATTTTTGTTTTTGTGCATATTCATATGCAGTCTCAATATGAAGTTTAGAATCTTCTGAAATTTTGCATACAATCAGTAAACCGATACTTTCATTTTAAAAACATATAAACAAATAAAGAAACTTTGAGGATGATCATGTTGAAGAGAAACTTCCAAAAAACACAGAATGTCTTTATTTCCTGTCTCGGTCTTTATTTAACAAGAACAACAACAGCTACAAGTAGAAATCTGATTTTAGTCAAACTTGTAACTGAATATAAACAAGAAAAACAACTCCTTGTTCTGGTTTATTTACTCCATCTAACAAACCACATCTGATGAGCTGTATAATTTGCTCCAGTGACGGCTGCCAAAAATAAAAAGCTCAGTCCTGCAATGCAGCACACTGGTGAGGATAGCAGAATTCCAACTCTTTCCATAGTTTAGCATCCTCTGTGTTTTTGGCTTTCTGGGATATTAAAAGACATGGTTGGACGCATTTATCTCTGACAGTGGATTGGTACTATGAGGTTTACAGGCCTTATAAAGGTAAATGGTCTGATGCTATTCAAAGTCCTCTTACCCTCCTTCATGAGTTTTCATCAAACTAAATATGAAGTCATGTGCACTATAGTGTGGCTATTTTACCATCAGGCCAATAAGACAATGAGCAGAAGTACAGTCAAGATATTGGTTGGGTGGCCTAGTGAGAATGATAAAGTAGATATCTCCTCAATCCCCTCTCTTAATGAGCTATTTAGCCATTCCAGTAAACTTGGCCTTTTCTGTTAGCATTTGTTTGGCAGGGGTTATTTGATACTTCTAAGAAACTGATCCCTTTTTAGTTCAGTGACCAGAACAGGAACTATTCCTTTGTGTATGTTTATGTATTAGACCTCCCCTCTGATGGGGAAAGACATTCCTTTGTAGCCCGTTTTTTGCTCTCCTTCTCCAAGCAAACTACCACATGCTGATTATTGCAAAGAGGGACACGTGTTAAAAGCTTCAAGTTTGCCTCAAAATGTTGAAAAATAAAATAAATACATGTGACACAAAGTTTGGTCATAACTTGGAGATTAAGTCAAAATGGTGGCAATATATTCTCAAATGCCAGGGTTTTGTTGCTGGTTTGTCTCATAAACCCAGGATGCTTTCTGCAGTATTGACAGCATGGCATGTAAAGACGTGGGTTTTGGTTATTAAAAGCTAAGTCTGTGGAAGGGAGTGGATTAGGAAAGAATGAAAGGTCAATGATTTTAATTCTACTTCACTGAATTCAAATGTTTGAATGGATATTCTTGCTGGAAAGGTCATGTCAAGGAAGGTAAGCAGCTTGAATTCTGCTTTTCCTATGGTTTGCAGGGGATAAACAAAACGGTAGCTTGCTCAGGATGTTTGTGTGTCAAAGGTAACAAAGAACCTGTTCTTTCTTCTAAAGCCTTTCAACTCTCTGCATACTCCCTGAGATCATCACTGGAGTTTAATGGCAACAGACTGGTGTTTGCTTTTGGTCCCTCCAAGATCCAGAAGCATTAGTTCCGACAGTCACTGCAGGGCCTTGCCAATATTACATTTCTCACTCAAAAGCTTCAACCGCCAGCTGTACATCTTTTAAAATCATCCACACTGTCAAGCCTCCTTAGTCTTGACAGTAAGAAAGCTTTTCTTAAAATGTATGGATTCTAGGAAGTGTACAGAGAGAAAGGGAGATGTAAACTCAGGTGGCAAAAATAGAGAACCATTTTCCTCCTAAGTATTCAGAACACTGAGGTGGAGGCCATTAGTTTCTGACTTAGCCATGCATTGAAATGTATTAAAATATTTCTATCCTACCTTTCCATCCGAAGAAATGCAAGCATGTAGCTACAAGTGAGGTAAATTTACACTTTAAAAGAAAGTAATAAGAGCACAAATAAACCATAGCACCAGTTACAAAATGCAAAATCAGTTTTCAGCCTGCCTGACAGGCAGTCAGTATTTAGAAAAGATGGACTTCTCCCGGAAGAGTATCATGTAATTTAGGTGCTACAGATGAAAAGCCTCTGTCTTGTGTGTCTTCTTGTCCTACTTGTAACAGTGGAGGGACATGGAACAGTATCTTTGATTGGATCTGATTTTCTCTACACAACCATAGCTATCAAGCACCCTACATTACAACAGATATCTTATTTATATTAAATTTTGACTGTTGAAAGCTAAGTGGAGGAGGCATTCAGTAACAGTAGCAACAATCACTTGGATTTGCAAAGCCAAAGAAAGAGAAAAAAAATTATTCCTTGTTAGGAGGGCCTTTTATTTAAATAGTGTTTGGGGCAGGTGTTCTTGACATCTGATGAGAAAAGATTGAGCAATGGTATGTGCGTCATGTTGTCCAACCTATGAGATATTAATTAGGTCATAATGGGGATCCAATGAGCTAAGAGCTGCTTCTTGGCCTTAAGACCAGGTTATAATAGGGATGTCTTTCTGTCTACACTACAAGGTACAAGCTGATGGGAATATATTATCTTCCCATTCCTGGTGTTTTATTTCATCTCAGATGCTTCCTTTACACCAGCTGCCTGGAAGCAGTCACCATCTCCATGTCCTGAACATGGCCAACTCTGGTGCTTATAGACAATTGATGCAAGGAACAACAGTAGATCATATAGATGCAGCTCAGGCCCAGGCTACCTGAACGGTCATATATTCCAATATAAGCCTATCCAGGCTATAATATCTTTAGAAGAGGCCATTCCTTTTGGTCTCACACCTTCACAGGCACCTCCAATAGAAACACAGCAGGGAGTCTTCTTGGTGGCTGCTCCCAGGCTTTAGAACTCCTTCTCTAGTGAGGCAATGAGGATTTCCTTCTTGCTCTGCTTCTGTCAGCAAATAAGTAAAACTATTAGATCCTGACAGGTTTAGGTACTGATTGAAAGGTGTTTTTTTTTTAAAAAAAAAATAACCTTGAGGCCACTGAAAGCATTGCGTGTATAGCTGTTATCTTGATCTCTATAGTGGTTTGTTGTGTGGACTGCCTGCCTCTGACTGTATGGAAAAGATAAGGATAAATCCCATGAAATGTGGCTGATCCACATGACTCTGTGCTAAGCAGCAGCTATGTAGATGTTGCTCTGAATAATCTGTGCTATTTAGATTAGACCTTAGACTTCTGGATAGTGCCTCTTCATAATTATTTTATCTGTGCTCAGTCTCTGGACTTCTAGGACTTGGAGCACTGGCAAATAACATTTTTTGGGCCCAGGGATTTAATAGGGGAGGGCCCTGAGTTTTCTGGATTCAAGGTAGTCACAACATCTCACAGAGCCTATCATTAGATGGTCTGTGCCTGTTAGATGGGCAAGATATATATTTTATTAGAGTTTGGAAAAAGCTGTTATTTTGGACTACAGTTCTTAGAATTCCCAGTCTGCATTACCAAAGTAAAACTTTGAACTTATACACACAAACACCCCATTGACTGATGTGCAAAAATTATTTCTATGAAGTTGGACAATACAGGAAACCAATTATTCAAGGGTAGCTGCCCCAAACAATGAAAATTCAAACTAATCATTCACTACAGAACATGTTATAGGAACATGTACTCCGTGACTATGTTTTGTAAATACAGTCTTTTCCCCCAGCAGTGTGCCAAAAATGGGAAAAGGAAACGTTTTAAAAACTGCCAGCTCTGAAACATTATTCTGTTTGTTCAAAAAAGAAATGCAGGGATGCAGCCAAGAATTTTTGAGTAAGTTAAAGATGGTTCATTCTCCTCTGTAATAACTGTTTTTCTCGATAGAGTAGATAAAAATGAATTTGGCAGTGGTTTTGTTGTCTAGTCCCCTGGAGAGTCATTTGACTCCATAAGCTTTCAGCTCCTAAATGTAATGCATGTTCACCCAGGAAAGGCATAGGGGAGAAAAATATCCCAACAAAATGGTACGATAAAGCTCCAAATTCTACTTCTGTCATGACTAAAGTGATGAAAATGTTAGCAAAAGCTGGGACATGTAATAAAGCATCATCAATCACACACCGTTATTTCCCATCTGGGAAGCTGGAATACAGACGAAATCCTGGAAATCTCTCAACAAACATTCAGATTACAGAAATGTAAGTATTTCATCAGAACCTGTTAGGCTGAAGGTTTCTGGTAACTGCCCTGTGCAGTTTAAATGAGCAAGCTAGGCCTCGCTGTATAAAAGCACAGCATGATTCTCTTTTCTCCTTCCACTCCCATTCCACTCTTCCCTTCCCCCAGCCCAGCCATTTTGCAGTGTCAGCTTCTCTATGCATGATCTACAATCTGAGTTTCTTAAAAAAATCCACTCTTCTCTGCAGCTCCCAAGCAAAAGCCTTTTCAGTCATTCTTTCTTGGGCAAATTTCTCCTTGGATTCTATCTCTGATCATCCGTATTTCTATACTCAGAACCTTTCTCACAGTTACAATCAGATGGGGAAAGAAAACATGCTTTCTACCAGTCAGGGGGTCTTTTAGAGCAGTTCCTAGGAGATTCCATTTCTCCCTCTTTGTTAAAATGACCCTGAAATGTGCTGACAAAACATGCTAAAAGGGCAGGGGGAGGGAAAAGGGCATAAGGTTGAGTTTTTAAAAAAAATGATGCTGTGATTTCATATCATATTAGACTGTATTTATATAAAACTATCCAAAATGTATTAGAAATACCCTGTGAAAGAATTTGTAATATAAGTGGAATAACTTGTATTTTTCATTAAGTGGAAGTTTGTATGACAGAGTCATATTTCATTGTGCTCTTCAGACACATGTCTTAGCCAGCTGGTTTAACGCATAGTACACAAATACAAACTGCTGTCAGTTAGTTTAGACACCATGTTTGACCTTTCTAAGAATTTCCTTGAGTCTCATAAGGGATTTTCTCAGTTATAAATGTCTCCTTTGAAAGGATGGCCATTCTGTTACAAAATTTTAAATCTGCCTATAATGCCCTACACTCAAGCTCCTATTAGGATTGTTAGGAAGAGGATTACTGGAATTATTTAAATCAAGCATGCTTTATTCCAAAGCACACAGAAAAAGTGTGAATAAATGCATACAGCCACCTGAGAAGTAAAAACCCTTTGTCATAACCATTTGGGACACTGGTCATCTGTATTCTCCCCTCCCCTCCCCCACGTGTGGTAAGCAAACTCTTAGCAGATCTGCTTAAATGTGCTGCTGTTAAAATCAAAGATCCTTTCCTGAGTGTGAGGTTCAGATCACATGAAGGCCTGTACACAGATCTGCACAGGAGTTGTGATTGTTGTTGTTAACTGCTATCAAGTTGACTTGGGTCCTTTCCGCACAGGCCTATTAAAACAGTGCAGAGCGACCTCCAACGGAGGTCTTCTGCACCGTGGAGTGGACTAGGGTGGACTACTTTTTGTAGTTCCGCACCTCAGTCCAGTTCGGAGCGACTGGAACTGGTCGCGTAGCGTACTCTTTAAAAACCTCTTTTAAGAGGTTTTTAAAAAGCATGGAGCGTGTGACTCCGTGTCGCTCCGTCGTCGCGCTCCTAGTGCGTGCCTGCAGATATGCCGGGGGTGGGCTTTAGGATGGCGAGCTTTTCTGGTTGGTGGAGAGCCTCCACCAACCGGAAGCCACCATTTTGGACGCAAGAGCAGTGCGGAGCGACGAGCTCGCACTGCTCCTTGTCCCGACGGACTCGCCCGGATGCTGAAGAAATCCGGTGAGTCCCATTTTTGTGTGGTTCCTTTCCCACGTGCGGAAAGGGCCTTGGACTTATGGTGATTCTATGAATGAAAGACATCCAAATCACCTTATCATCAACTAGCTTGCTCAGACCTTGCAGATTCAGGGATGTATGATTGAGTCCATCCATCTGTAATGCGGTCTTCCTTTTTTCCTACTGCCTTCTACCTTACCATTCATTATTGTCTTTCTAGTGAGTCATGTCTTCTCATGATATGGCCAGAGTATGAAAGCCTCAGTTTACATATCTTGGCTTCTAGGTAGAATTCTGACTTGATTTGTTCTAGGACCTGTTTATTTGTCTTTTTAGCAGTCGAGCATCTCTACAGAATCTTATTCAGCACTACATTTCAAAAGAATTGCTTTTCTTCCTGTCAGTTTTCTTCACTGTCTCGTTTTCACAATCATACATAGAAATAGGAAATATGATGGCATGGACAATCCTAACAATCAGTGATATATCTTTACATATCAGGATCTTGTCTAATTCCTTTATACCTGCCATTCCAAGTCCTAGTCTTCTTCTAATTTCTTGACTGCAGTCTCCATTCTGATTAATGACTGAGTCAAGGCATGGAAAATCTTGAACTATTTCAGTGTTCTTGATCTTGCATATCTTTAAGGTTATGTAAATCATCTGTGGTCATTATTCTTGTTTTTTTAGTGTTCAACTGTAAAGCTGGGGCTTTGACTTCTTGCCTTGACTTTCTTCAGTTATCGTTCCAAGTCTTTGCTGTTTCCTGCTAGTAGTATGGTGTCATCTGCATATCTCAAATTGTTGATGTTCCTACCTCCAGTTTTCTTCCTTCCTTCCTCTGAGTCTAATCCTGCTTTATGTATAATATGTTTAGCATACAACTTAAACAGATAGAGTGGTAAAATGCAGACTTATTTGATCCCCTTGCCAATTGGAAACTGTTCAGTTTCTCTATATTCTCTCCTAACAGTAGTCTCTTGTCCTTTGTATGGGTTAGGCATAAAGACAATCAAATGTTGTGGCATGCCCATTTCTTTAAGAGTGATCCCTAGTTTTTCATGATCCACACAATCAAAGGCTTTGCTATATCAATAAAGTTACAGGATGATTTCTTTTAATCTAATGTTAAGTTTGCAACATGATTTGTAGTCCATCTTCCTTTCCTGAACCCAGCTTGGACATCTGGCATTTCTTGCTCCATATATGGTAGACATCTTTGTTGTAAAATTTTAAACTTGACTTTGCTTGAATGGAAAATTAATGCAATGGTCCTGTGGTTACTGCAACCCCCAGTGTCCCCCTACTTGGATACTGAAATATGTATCGAGCATTTCCAATATGTGGGCCAGTCTTTCATTTTCCATATTTGTTGAGAGATTTTAGTTGGAACTATACTAAATTCTGTCTCCGTAGCTTGAAGCAGCTCTATGATTTGTTTTTCCCAAGTGCTCTGAGTGCAGCTTCTAGTTCACTTTCTAAAATTGTAGGTTTGTCTTCATATATTTCTTTCTTTTGCATTCCAATTGCCTGTGATTAACAAGAAGTCCTGTTCTGCGGTGTGATCAATTTTTTTCCTGGACTCCAGCATCAAATCTTTCAATTTCTTCTTCTTCTGCCTTTGTATTTGGAGCATAAACGTGAATTATACTGAAGTCTTATTGATATTATTTGGCCAGACTTTACATTGTGTCTTTTGACTACTTTTGCTACATATTTTCTCACTATAAATGTCACCAAATTTCTTTTTCTTTTTTTATTTTTTTCTAAATTTCTATTAATTATAAAAGAAAAAACAAACAAAACACCATGTGATTACCATAAAAGTGAAAAAGAAAACATTACAACAAAATAGCTTACATTATAATTTATTTCCAGATCTTTTATCATCATATATTTATTCCACATGTTATATATTATATTGCTTATATATTTTTGTTACATTCTTAACTCTCTCCTTTTCAACTATATCTAACCAATTGCTGTTACTAAATATGATCCTATTACTAAACATATTAATACCAACCCTAACTTTAAATATAACCTTAAATGAAACCTTAAATGTAAGCTCTAACACTAAGTGTAAACCCATCCCCTGAGTCAATTATCTTTCAGCTTACTCTACTTGCCAAAATTGTAATTCTTCTTGTGGAGGTGTGACACATCCCTCTTTTATTAGGACTTTTTCCACAATTATCTTCCATATTTCTTCAAAATCATTCCCTTTCATTATTCCTTTTTTGACTTTAATTTGACATGTTAGCTTATCATTAATCGCTATTTTCCACACTTCTTTATACTAATCTTTTATTTGAAAATCTTCTTGCATTTTCAATTTTCTTGATATAATTAACTTTGCTGCTGTTAATAAATTTGTAATTAAATCCTTTGTTGCCTGGGTACAATTAACCTTATCAAATATAGATAATAATGCTATACTCGGACATATTTGTAAGTCAATTCCTGTTATCTCTTTTATCTCCTTAAACACAATTTGCCAAAATTTCTGTAGACCTTCACAATTCCACCACATGTGAATATATGTGCCAATCTCTTGGCAACCCCTCCAGCATAACCTTGAGTGTTTCTTATCTATATGATTTAACCTTACTGGTGTTAGGTACCATCTCCAGACCAATTTATAATAATTCTCTTTTTTCCTTACGGATATTTTTTTTTAAATGACTCTGATTCCAAATCTTTCCCCATTCTTGAATATCTATTTTTTTGTGCTAGTTCTTCCTTCCATATTTTTCTAAGATATTCACCTTCATCTTCATATATTGACAATATTTTATATATTTCACCTGTGGTACCCTTCAATATTTCATTTTCCTCCATTCCATCTCTTTGGTTAGTCATTTGTTCAAATCTAGTGTATTCTCTAATATCTTTATTATTACTTTTCACCACCGAATTTCTTCTGTGATTTTTATTTCCAAAGTAAAATACTGCGTAACTATTTGATTCAAAAAGTCCCATTTCTGTCCGCTTTGGCTCACTCAACCCAAATATTGCAGTGTTTATATGTTCCTTTTTTATTTGTTTATTTGTTTTATTGTGCCTAGGTTCCCCTGATTCATGCTGCTCATATTCTATGTTCATATAATATGTGTTATGTAGCTTCAGACTTCCTTTTTGCTTTTGAGTATATCAACAGCTGAACATTCTTTTGGTTTGAGTCCAGTTGTGTCATTAGCCACAGTGCTACACATAATTGTCCTCTGCTCTTCTCCAGTAGCTTGTTGAATGCCATCCAATCTGGCAGTCTCATTTTCTGGCACTATCTTTTGTTTCATTTTGAATTGTCTCATCATAGGGTTTTCCTGGTAAAAGATCTTCAAAAGGATGTTTGGCATCCCTCCCTCTGTGCAGTACTAAGAAGCATTAGCCATGGTGCCACTGCAGTTGTCTCTGAGAGATCCTCCACCAGTGTCACCCTGACTACTGCTGCTGCCCAGTAGCTGTTTGGGCAATATAGGCCCTTTTCGCATTGAGGCTTCTCGCGCGAGCAGGGGAGGGCGGCTCGCACGAGAAGGCTCCTCCAGGAGGCTGCCGCTTCCCCGCTCGATCCTTCCGCAGGCAAAGGAACGAGCGGGGAAGCGGCAGCCTCCTGGAGGAGGCGGCGGCTCGCGCATCCACCCCCCCGCGCGAAGCAGGAGGCTCGCGCGTCCATCCCCCCCACGAAGCAGGAGGCTCGCGTGTCCGCCCCCCGCAAAGCAGGAGGCTCGCGTGTCCGCCCCCCGCGAAGCAGGAGGCTTGCGCGTCCGCCCCCCTCGTGAAGCAGGAGACTGTCGTGTCCGTTGCGCTAGCGCCGCGCCCCTTCCTTCCGCAGGGGCGGAGGGAAGGAAGCGTGACCCGGCCGCCTCCCCGACGCTCCGCACAGGAGGTAAGTGCGCGCGGGCGCTAGGGGCGTTGCGCGAGCGTGGGTGATTTTTGCTTTGAGGTGAAAATAAAAAAACCCGCGATCACACCGCTGCAGCCCCGTGAGCGCGGCGGAAGTGGGAGTGCATCGTGCAGAGCAACGCTCCCACTCCCGCGAGGCTCAGGGGGCTCTCGCGCGACAGAAAGCCCGTGAGAAAAGGGCCATAGTCTGGCTACTCAGCAAAAGTCTGTCTGACACAAAAGACCCTACCAGCAGCACTGCTGCCATCATCATAGCCTCTTGCCTCACAGGAGCACACAATCTCACCACCTTGGAGAGGTAGTTCCAGTGGTGAAGAAGTTGTGATAACTACCTTCAAATTTGGTGATTCTCATCCAGGTTGGGAGCTGGATATCAGGATATCGTAAGAGGCATTTGTAGTTTGGGAAGAAAAACATAATACTGATTATGTTTTTCTTCCTAAACTACAAATGTCTCTTACGATATCCTGATATCCAGCTCCCAACCTGGATGAGAATTACCAAATTTGAAGGTAGTTATCACAACCTCTTCACCACTGGAACTACCTCTCCAAGGTGGTGAGATTGTGTGCTCCTGTAATGTTGAAGTGCAGTGGGAGAAACAGAAAATATGGGCTGCCTATTGCTTCATTTGTTGCAGGTCCTATTTACATTTGCATTTATCAAAAGGGAGCATGGGTTAAATTTGAGAAATGCTGATCTTACAGACTTTCTGTTCTTTGGATCCTTAAATATTTTCTCCACTCAGGCCCACCCTTCTGCTCAGCTGCTGCTCACTTTTACTTTTGGGTCTAGATGATGGAGTGGCAGTGCTTGATCTACTATGCAAAAGTGAATGTTTGTCTGCACGTTTGTCTGTTTGTCCACGTCAGCATATGATTGGCTGTGTGAGGCGAGAAAACCTCATATGATTGACTGGCTGTGAAGATTCCATGGAATCCTGGGGTTCGCCATTTAGAGAGGAGTCTTTAGAATTCTCAGCCAGAGAGCTCTTGGGCCTCAGGCTGGTTGCTATGGAGATGAAGCCTACCATCAATAAGGATGCCAGAAAACATTTGGGAGGCATATGTGAGAAAAATTAAAGTGACATACACAACATAGTTACAAGGTCTTCTCACCTCACACAGTAGATTATATGGGTTCCATATGTGAAGCATCTTAAAGTTTCTTGTATGGGTTTGATATGTGAGGAATCTTAAAGCTGAAATTCAAAACAAAAAATGCTTCCAGAAAAAGGTAAAGCCATTGCACAAATTCAACAAGAAGCAAAAAAATCAAAAGCCAGTACATCAACGTTGCCAGAGAACACAGATTGGATCGGGGACTATGGGGAAAAGTTACAGGTACTAGGTTGGTTGCTATGGAGATGATGCCTAGCAGCAAGGAGGAGGACAGCGTATTCTCGCAAGAACTCAACCTTGGTATGTTAACAACTATGAATACAGATTGGATTGGGGAATATGGGAATGAGTTACAAGTATTGGAATAGGCCAGTTGCCATGGAGATGAGGCCTAGCAGCAAGGAGGACAGTGTATTCCCTCAGGAACCCAACCTCTGAATGTTAACAACTCTGAATAAAGATTGGATTAGGGAATATGGGGAAAATTTACAGGTATAGGAATAGGTTGGTTGCTATGGAGATGAGGCCTAGCAGCAAGGAGGAGGACAGTGTACTCCTTCAGGAACCCAAACTGTGTATGTAAATACAGTTCTTCCTCCACATTCACAGGTTTCACTTTCGCTAATTTGATTATTCGCAGGGTGCCTGCTTGCCCTCCATTCTCCCTCTCACACTCCATTCCCACCCTACTTGCTCCTCCCATTCTCCCTGCCACTGGTACAGATGCGCCCCGCATGAGTGGCAGGAAGATCCAGGGAGGGTGATCACCAGTTCCCCACACTCTTCCCGCCTCCTCTGCTGCTGCTCCTGGAAAATAGCTGGACATTTCCCCATTCTCTAACAACGTGGAAATGGCCATGTTATGTTGCTGTGTTGGGTAACATCACTTAAAATGTTATGGGGGAGGGTGTTAGTAATTCTTTGGTTGGTAAAGAATTCCAACTTCCCTAATGACCAAAAAAGTGGGTTACAATAGTGTAAACAAGACTTACACTATTGTAACTTGTTAACAGGATGCCAGCCATTGTTTGAATTTTTTTTTTAAATGAGAACTACAGCAACAAATATTGCTATCTCCTGACATTTGCCCAAATAGAGAAGCCCATAAGTGCCACACATTCCCCTTAATACTGACCATTAAGAGCTGGATATGAGCTATGGCACCCCACAATTCTTAATGTTTCTCTCCCAGTGCCCTCTCTCCATTTTATGTAGGTTTAAGTAACAGGATGACAGGAACACCATCAGCAGAGGAAATGTTTTTCTAACAGCCACTCAGGCCAAACAGTGGTGAGTCCATAAGGCATATTTTCATGTTAAAAATACTCAACATATTTTTCAACTTCACTTGGCATTCTTTGGCGTGAGCCACTTTGTGATAGTGAACAGTATGTGACTTGTGTGTATGCCAGGCTCGGTCTGACTGAACTGCTGCACAAGTCAAATGAGGAACAATTCTTTAAAAAGCATTTGGAGAAATATTGTTGGAAAGCACTCTGTTGCCTAATAAACACATTAATAAGCGAAGGGCAGCCCCTGTTTTTCCAATGCTTGTTATGCTTGCAGGTTGCTGGAGGGGACTGGCTGAGCACACAGGCATTTGGCTGTGAAAGGATGACCTTCCTTGCAAAGAATTCAGATCTTCTATCTTTGCTGTGGAATGAAGAAGGAATGCTGTCGTATCAGAATGGTAACACGGGGGAGGGGAGCAACGCTGATCTTTCAAGCCGTTCTGCTGGCTCCCAGAGAAGTTGCTTCCTGGAGGCTTTTTCTTGGAAGGGAAAATTTAATTATTAGCAGCCTGTGCAAATGTGCAAGCAATCAAGCAAACAAGCAAGTGTGCAGCACCACATGCCTACCTGCTTTCATCATGGTTTACCTACAAAGATTAAGAGCCACTCTTGCTTGCAAGCGTGCTCATGGAAAAATAGAATCCCATTTTCTATTTCAAAAATGTACGGGGGCAATGATCTGGGAAGCTTTCATGAGAGTAGCTTCCTGGGACAGACTTAGAGGACCCCATCTGACAAAGAAGGAAAGGTACTAGTGCCTATTTATTAAGTACTTTCAGGACTGTTGCTTAGGTGTGGTGTAGTGGTATGAGCCAGCGTGGTGTAGTCATTTGAATATTGGTCTGGGAGTCTGGAGACCAGGTTTTGAATACCTGCTCAGCCATGGAAACCCAGAGGGTGATCTTGGGCAAGCTGCACTCTCTCAGCCTCAGAGGAAGGCAAAGGCAACCCCCTTCTGAACAAACCTTGCCAAAAAAACCCATGATAGGTTCACTTTAGAGTCACAGTAGGTTGTAAATGGCTTGAAGGCACACAAATACATCAACAGCCTAGGTACGGGGACAAGAAATCTCAGGGGAAAAAGTTTCTATGTTCCTCTTGCCACTACCTCTATGAAAGTAATGCTAGACTGACCAAATATGGCCACTGGGAAAAATAATTCAGTAATAATTCTTATTTCAAGATAAAATTGATTATAAAATGCTCTCCTGTTTAATCATCCTGGGTACATTTAACAATTATTATCTTAATTTTTACTGGTGCAGAAACAACCACAACAACAGTATGCTCAAGATGGTACCCAAACAGCAAAGCCAATATTCTTAAGAGCAGTGGTGATGGGTAGCTCCCATGTCAGTGGGCCAGTGAATTTACTCTTGATTTTAGTCTGAATTTTAAGGGAGGTGCCCAAAATGCTGGGCCCATTTGGGAGAAAGGGTTCAGCACTGTGAATAGTTCCTTAAAAGTGTAGTTTAAATCAGCAGTTGCTACTGCTTAGAAACTAAGATCCCTGCTGGAATTGACCTAAGGTCAGTTGAGGCCCTTTTTGCAATTTACCTTGTCCTGGAGACACCCAGTTGAGTCCTGATGTCAGCCCTGCGAGGAGCGGAACGTGACAGGAGCGCTCCCCTCCGTGCTGGCTGCCTCCAAGATCCAGGAAATGCGATGGCCATGCCTCTTCCTGTTGCAGTCCAGCTGGGTACTGTCCCAGGCTCTGCAGGGGCAGGAAGCACAGCCATTGTGCTTCCAGGGCCTCCACAGGGAAGGTAAGCACAGGTGCACAGCAGGATGGTGGCATGATTGCCAGTCATTGACAAGGAAAACTTGTCAATGATTTGTGGCACAATCACACTGCCAGGGGAAGGAAGGGACCATGATGACATTGTCCAGAAGCATTGTCATGGTCCTGTCCTTCTCCTGTTCCTATGGCGGGTTGGGAGGGTGGAGTGGAAAGAGCCCTAGCCTACCATCTT
Source organism: Ctenosaura bakeri (assembly GCA_948474755.1). Classification (NCBI taxonomy): domain Eukaryota; kingdom Metazoa; phylum Chordata; class Lepidosauria; order Squamata; family Iguanidae; genus Ctenosaura; species Ctenosaura bakeri. The sequence continues at coordinate 271,114 of CAOLHI010001825.1, read as the reverse complement.
GACCATAAAGAGGGCATTAGGGAAATGGCTGACCTCTGGCAAGTGCTGTTTGGCTGGTGGAGCTGGCGGTTATGCTGGTTTGAGAAGAAGAGCAAAGAATCCATTTATTTCTCTGTTGTCCTTTTTTCTATCCTAGCTCAACTTTCCAGGTCTCAAAATGAGCATTTCAGTGCAACAGTCATATTGTGTGTCAATTTAGCTTTTGCATTTCCTTTTCAGACTGACCCATTTGTGAAGGAGTAGTGCACATTCAACCCTCCAAATTGTTTTAATTTAAACCAGGAGATTGCTAGCAAATACCAGGTGCTTTAGGCTGTCTTTCAGAGGAAGGAACTGGCAAAACCAACTCTGAGTATTCATTGCCTGACAAAACCCTGTGAAATTCATGGGGTTGCCATAAGTCAACAGGCAACTTGAAGTGTGCACACACACACACACATTCTTTCTCTCACAGACATACACATCATGGTTTGAATTTTGTTTTTTTAAGGGAAACTAATTTGGCAAAAAAGTTGCAGCTGTTATGATGCTAGTGGAATAACTCAAAGCACTCTCTCTCTTTCTCTCTCTCTGTACGTGTGTGTGTGTGTGTGCATGTGTGGATTTTTCATATTTATATTTGTCAATGTGTGCTCATAGAACTGTGAGGCATTACTTCAGATCCACTCCATACACTTAGCTTTGTAAATGCATGTGCAGTTGCCATCTGTTACTGAAAAGAGTAACACATCGATATACAATGAGATCATTCCAGCAACTCCTTGACTTTTTCCTTCCTGTGCGAGCCTACTACTCTGAAAACCATAGGTGTATGTTCTTCAGCATTCAAATCTTTTTTAATATTACAAGTATTTCCAGTTTCTGTGTAGTCGTAAGGTACACAAATGGCACACTACTCAGTGATATGTTTCTGACACCACTAGTGTTTCACTTCAGGCCACACATTTTGTACCTCTGTTTCTGTTTAAACTAGTCATACTTGATGTATTTTCACTGAAAACTGTCATTGTTGTTTGTTTCAATTGCCTTTGTTTATATTAAAACTTTTTTAAAAAGGGGATTGAGAGAATTAGGTTTAGAATCAGTGTGATGTTTTTATTCATTCAGAGCTCCTAATCCCTGGAAGCTACTAACTGGATTCTTGGATGCTGCACATGGATATATTCAGTACCTTGTGCAAGGAGGTACTCCACTGTGGAGGAGAGTGTTCCATTAAACATGGAGATATTCTATATCCCTGTGACCAATACCATTTCTTCTTTGTGGTATAGTAGTAGCCAAATGGTGCTCAGATGCATGTCTCTTGATAGGCCACAGAGTGCAACCTGCCAATGTCTGGCTGCTGTTGTGCAATCTGAGGAAAAAATGCAGCCTTTATCCTCCGGAACTCCATGTAAAGATGCTCAGTCAGGATCCAATAGAATCTCATCCATAAATCCCAGTCTATCTACCAGTCTATTTATTGCATTTATCTTATTTATTTGTCACATTTTATCTTGATTCCAATGAGGCATTATCTTGTTTCTTCAATAAGCTTAATATGGAGTACATGGCTCTGTTTCTGCCCACTTGATCCTCAAAACAAGTCTGTGATGTATGTTAGACTAAGGCCATTTCTGCACAATGATGGTCCATTTCTTCAGTTCATTGCAGTACAGGCAGGGAAAGGAGTGTACCAGGAATGCTCCCCTCTGTACCTTGCCAGGTCACTGCAGAAGGGACTTCGCTGACCTCACTTCTTCCCTTCTGCAGTGCAGCCAGACACTTGCCATTGCTGTGGTGGGGAGGGAGGCATTTCCAGCATGCCTTTGCTGTTCTGCATGGCTAGGAAGGATGGTAGCACAGTGCATGGTATGTCTAAAATGGATTTTTTCCCATTTTTCAGATACTGCGCATGCGTGATGCATGGGGACAAGATGGCAGTGGGACTGCAACGATGTCATGCAGAAGCATGATGTGCAGAGCACTGCCATCGTGTCCCAACTGTGGGGCAGCCACACCATGTGGAAAGGGCCTAAGAGAGACTAAGTGGTATGAGGTAATCCAGGGAATTTTAAGGATCATGGTGGACTAAAGCCTGGGTTTCCTTAGTCCCAGCCAACTATAACGCACTGGGTTTTCCATTACATGAAAGCAGGCAGTGTATAATCTATCATGTCCACAGTGGGGAACAAGTGATATTGATGTGCAATACCTAAGGCCATATTTATTTATGTTTTGCTTCCAGTGCTACTGTAGTATTCTGAACTGTAAAACATGGGAGTGTGAAGCTCCCATAGAGCCATACCTTGAAAGGAACACATCCCATAGTCTTTTTGTTGTGCCATGCCTGAATTTTGAGGAATTCCGGGCAAGCAGGTCATTAGATCCCATTTTCTCCTGACCCTTCTGCTCATAATGATGGCAACTCTTGTTGCCATGAACTTCTTTCTTTGTTTCCCCCTCTTGCCTGCAAGGCAGTGAAATGTACGCTATAGACATTTCCTTCTTGACCCTTCTTGTCCTTTTCTTAAGTACTTCTTATGTTGGCTAGATAAAAGGTAGCACTGTTCCGAAATCCAAGCTCTGTATCTTTGCCATGTAAAAGGACATTCATTCGAAAAGGGAGTGAGAAAATAATGATCTCATTAGAATAAGGTTTTAGCTACGCAGAGTTTTTTTTCTCTACTGAAGATTAAAAAGGCACTAGCAACAAACAATAGTCATTTACAAAAAGAACTCACAGCAAAATTATCTCTTTTCTTTCCCCCTCTGCTCTTTAAGAACATCATCAGAAACTGATCTTTTCAACCACTGATGATTTTCAACAAAGAAAAATCAGGAATGTTAACATTTGGGAGAATTTTAAGCTTGAAAGATTAATTTTATCTTGATCCTCCAACACATTCCCCAGGCTAGCAGTTTTCACTAATTATTCATGACATCATTTATATAACATTTTACTGTCATCTTTTTTTGTCCTTACAAGCCTGTAAGGTAGAGCACTAATAATCCTTTTTTTTTTTAATCAGCTAGAGAATACAAAAGGCTGCCTTGAAGTTTCTCTACATGATTTTATTTCTTGAAACACTAAATCTTTACAACACTTAGTGATTTATTCTGGGTCTCCTTGTTTCCTGTTTACATAGGGATATCTAATCCACATAGAAGGTAAACTTTAATACATGGAGTGATACAGTGCACAGCTACTGTACCTTGACTTTCAATTACATTAAATCCCATTATAATCACTTTCTTTATAACAAATCCTCTTTTACACCTGAAATGCTCTGCTCCCATGGGAGGATGGCTATATTTTCTCCAATCAAAAACAGTGCAATTCTAATGGAAATGAACAAACTGCACAGAGTACTGGCACAAAAGGACTTTTACATGTTCTTTATCCTGAAATTCACTAATATGTAGGAAAGGGAAAAGATCATAGACACATCCAGCTTTATGTTAGAGGTCTTAACACAGAGCAGAGCAGCTACATCACTCTTGTGTTATCTTGCAAAATCGTCTTGTGTGGATAATCATCACTGTCCAAAGACAGGTCAAGTACAGGTTATTTGAGGACTGTTATTAGAGAGTTGACTATTTTCTGTGCGAACTGAAGTGAGAATTGCAAGACATTTGTAAAGATGACCCATGGAGTGAATAAACTATCATTATTGTTTCTGATTGTGTCTGCAGTAGACTGAGAGGTTATGTAGCAGAATAACAGATAAATTTGTTGAAATTATCTACAGGATCATGCCCTGCCAAATGTCTTCACAAATGATCTACAAATGGATCAGGGGAGTTGAGAAAAATACTTCTTATTAATTTATTTCTAAAATTTATTAGTTACTTCTTGGTTAAAAGGTCCCAGAGGTAAGCTTATAACACACACTATTAAATACAAATAAAATATACAATTAAACACAACTTGTACAATTAAGCACAAATAAAATCCATATGTCTAATAATAAAACAATCAATTAAAAGAACAATTAAATGCAGCAGAGAATAAAACAACCACCACAAGACAATCTAAAAATACCATGGAGATGAAATTCCTTTAGAAACACAACATCACAGTAGAAACACAAGAGGATTAAAAGGCTGGAGAACATAGAAGGCTCTTTGTTGGACAGGAGTGTATAAGAAATGAGGCTTCTCTAGAGGAAGGCTCTAGAAGTATAGCTACGAAGGAGGAAAAATGAGGGGACTGTGCCCTCAAATAAGGATCCTACTCACCCCATGAAATTTACCATCTGCCCCTAAATTTCTAGCATTGCTCTAATTTAAAACTTCAGTTGATCATTTAGAAATATACAGTGCTAGTATCTAAATAAAAGGAGCAAGCAAAGTTACCAAGGGATGCAAACACAACAAATGTAAGAGTTCTAGGTGAAGACAATTTTCAATGTCCCATTCTCTGCAGTGTTAGAAATTTGGGGAATGAGGGGAAATTTCATTTGGGGGGGGCATTAAATGTTATTTGGGAAAGAATACCCTTATTTTGCTGTCTGTATAGCTATACCTCTGACAGGGGTGCTACTACTGAAAATCTTGGCTTTCTTCCCCTCTAAGTAGGTAGGTAGATAGATACTATTTGTACAGAGCTTGGAACAATTATCTTTTTGGACTATAATTCTCAGAATCTCCCAGTCAGCTTGGCATCATGGCTGCAGGATTGGGGGTCTGAAGTCCAAAAAAAGTAACATTTCAAAAGCTCTGTACACATGGCATCAAGTGGTGCCTCGTATTTATGAATGAGCAGTCACAGATTCAACAGTCAGACAATCAGAATATATATGTTTAACTTTGATTTGTAAAAAGGCAATCAGGGAGGATAAAACTATCGGTGGGTAGCTGTCATGGTGGCTGTACAGTGTTCCTAGAATCAGATACACCATGCCCCTGAATACCTTTGGACTTCCTGTGGGCATCTGTTTGCCTAGTGTGGGAAACACAGATTGTGTCTTTCTCCTGATCCAGCCTGATCCTCCTTATATTCTTATATCTGCCAAACTTACATTGTCATCCTGTGTTGAATGATCAAAAGACCAATAATCAAGTGACATTGACATTATGCATGAACTAGGCCTTAATAATCCCTATGGTAGCCTTGTAATGTGACCTGATATTAACTGTATATTGTAGCATGTGAAGGTATGAGACTGATATAATCATTCCTTGCTTAGACCATCTTGTGTCTGAGGTACAATTTGAAATAGAGATTACCCAGATTGCATTTGCAGCCATTCAACAAATCTTTTCTAAATCTTCATGACTGTGTTGATTATAACATGAACTATATCACAAACAAGCCAATCTACATTTGACCATATTCATATTGCAGTGTCCGAGTGACCATATTTAGATATTGTTTTAATGGGATTGGTGTTCCTCCCATAGGATTCCAGATATATCTGGAAATATCATTAGAAAATGGTGGGGGCAGCTCAGTGAAATCCAGAATTTCCATCTTTTGATGTCCCCTCAAGTCTTCCAAAGCAGCAACTCCAGGCACTCTCAGAAAAGGCAAGGGGGTCTGTAAACTGCTTTAATACTACTTCATCATCCTCTTGTAACATGACTGGCCTAAATCCAATTGCTGGTTTCAAGTAGAGAAGTCCCTCTGAATCAACCGTTGAATGCTAAGGCCATTTCTGCACTATATTGTTACAGTGCTATTATTCTACTTTCAATATCCTGTGGAATTCTGAGGTTTGTAGTTTACTGAGGCCAAAGAGCTCTGTGGCCAAGAATTCCAAATGTCCCTCCCTAAACTGCAAACCCCAGGATTCCAGAGGATGTTGAAAGTGGAGTAATAGCACTGTAACAGTGTAGTGCAGAAATGGCCTTTGCCAAACCGTATGTAAATCAGGACTAGCAATTGGATTTAGGCCACTGTGTGAACCTCTCATTAAATAATCTGCCCTTGCTTGTAAATGCTGCTTTAATCTTTAAGGAAAAAAATGTAGAACTACCAACTGATTTTGACAGATATTAGAAGAAGGGATAGAAAAAGTGCAAAAATGTAGTTGGGTCAGTGAATGGCTTGGTAATAGGTCATCTGAATGGGTCATCTAAAATAAATTAGTTATGAGAGTGTTCACTAGATAACTGATATTAAACTGCTTTAAGAAGACATCAGTGAAGACTCTAAGCCTTTTTGTGCTCACAATGATATCATCAGGAATGTAACAGTTCAATATTTTAAGGCTTTTTTGAGTGGGGGGGGGCTTATGATAGCAAGAACTTATTGAAACACCAAGTGTTTTTGTAAATATTGAGATCTCCACTCAGAATACAGCTATTCTGTAAAAACTGAGTTCTGTATTGAAGCATCTGTTCTATCAATTTAGAAAGAAAAGAAATGGATGCAAGGAACACCCACTGGTGGCCCTCCATTTTGTTTTCAAGCAAAACAAAAGAAAGCAAGATACATTTTTGGTATCATTTTTGACATTCTTTTCTGTTGAATTCCCACAGATAATGATCTAAGGGGAAAAAAATAAAAAGGACAAAAGAAGAAGTGATGTCCCATAAAGAACCAAGTGTTCTCTACACATAAAGTAAATACTTTTGGGACTATAAATAGCAATACATTTTTAAAACTTTTGTAAATAAGCTCAGTGCGCTCAGAAGTTTATTAGTGAAAGCTGTTTAATAACTGTTCAAGGGTCAAGGCTACAAAAGTTAAACCCCAGAAATTAAAGTTCTGTTTCTAAAAAATATTTTTAGGAAGGGGCATTTAGAATTCTCAGTAAACTACAAACCCAGGATCCCACAAGATGTTAAAAGTGGAATAATAACACTTTAACAGTGTTGTGCAGAAAGGCCCAATGCTAAAAATGACATGACGCTGTCAACTTGTTAATCTCTACCGTATCTAGATGTTTCAGGCTCCACTCTTCTGTTTATGGGATCGCAAGAAGACTGAGTTTTTCAATTTCTGAGCGTACATAACTCATTGCAACAGTCATATAGTCTTAAATTTTAAATTTTAAGACTACACAGTGTTTGTTCATCTTGTCATCTGTCAGTTCCAGGAGATCAGTTCTGGTGTCGACTGAATTTTTATTTTCAAAATTTTCTCCATCATCTGGTTATCATCAACCAATACTTCTTTGCCTCTCCATAAGTCCACTGAATATCAAAAAAGTTATCTTCAAGTTGACTACATTTTTAACATCTGTTTGAAAAACCTTTATACACTTTAGAACATTTTTCTTGCATTAAATACTATTTGTACATCATCTTATAAAAGAAATTATAGTTCTGTGGATTTATTAGCTACCGAGTCTACATTCCTCTGGTCTATATACACAGTAAAGTTCCCAAAGAACATCTGTTCTGCTCTCTTCTTTTCTGCCATTGATAGTGGCTAGGTTCTAATGTAATCAGTTTTAGGGAAACTGTAGTCTTCTAGAGGTTGCTGGACTCCAAATCCTATCAAGCCTGTTTGATGGCAGGGGAGAATAGGAGTAGTAAATCATAACCACAGGTTCCTCATGTGGGCAAAACCATTGTCTTGTTACCAAGGCCATACACCCTCATACTTTGATATGATTTAATTGGCACAATATATTAAGTAGTAGATATATTTAATTGGCATAAAATATACATTATACATGCTTATGGTTGTAAAGCCATGTGGAGAAAGAATAGTGGCTGGAAAGCAGGTTAAAGGTAACCTCAGCATGGCCAGATCATAAATTCACTGAGAATTAGCCAGGAAAGCCTGACTTAATGGTTCTAAGCTAATTGTCTCAAGCAAAACAATAGTCAAGCCCAGATGAAGCACCCCTGCTGTGTGCATTTCCTACCAAAATGTTGCCCAGTCACCTTACTCAACCAAGACATTGAAACAATCTGCCAGAAAGTAATTAACTCATGCTCCTTCTGGGAGGGAAATAGAATAGGATTTATGAGCAGTTAGATGTAGTACTTTACTTGCTGGTGGCCATGCTGTTGCACTGATTCCTGGTTGTGTACTGCCCTTAGATGCACAAGTCTAAACCACTCCACTGCTTCTTCACTACTCTTCTGGGATAGTAATTATAACTCAAAAACCTCAGGCCTGCTATCCATAATTTTTCCTTCCTTTAGCCTTCAGTTAGCTCTTATGTGAATGTGTCACTGTCTCTTGCATGCAAGCATGAATGAATTCCCTCAATAAAACACATTTTTACTTTACTTTTGAATCTCTGCCTGGTTCTTTCCCTCAATTAGCCCGTGATCTTTGGTGGAAAGATCACATTATGTTACTCCCTCTTGCAGGCCTCCTAATTGAGCTAATTAATTTCCCATTGTCACATAGAGGTACTGGCATTGTGGGTGGACCCCCAAGTCACCCACATTTTGGGGTAACAGTCACTTTTGAATGGCTGAACCAAATCCTCCTCAAAATCCATGTTTCACTCAGGGCCAACAAACCTATATCAGAAATAAGAATGCTATCTTCAAAGAGACCATTGGCTGTTTTTCAGGCTGAGTAAATACTTGAAGGACTACATGTCCAGAGGCATGTGCCAGAAGGGAAGTGTAAGATATAGCACAGATTTTTAATGAAAAAAAATTGTAACTATATTGTATCTTATTTTTTAAGCTATATAATATATGTATATTTTATTTTCCATATATTTAAATTTGTTTATTAACCAATAAATCTCGCTCATACTTAATTAATTAGTATTTGGAAAGAATATTAATAACAAATAAAATTCCACTACACATATATAAAATTCCACTTATCATATATATATATAGAGAGAGACAGAGAAAGTGTGTGAGAGAGAGTGTTAGACATATATGTATAACATACATAACCTCTTGAATCTATTTAAATTGACTACTAATATAATATTCACTATAGTATTGACTGTTCCATTAATGATGGCATTTGGTTTCTTTTCCCATTGACTATTGTACATTTAGCGGTTTGGTGCTGAATTCCAGCAGCCAACCGTGTTATCAAATACAGGGAAAAAAAATCAGGGGGAGGGGAAATTGGGGGGACAAAAGGGCACTGGTGCCCACATTTTGCCATCTCTGACTTCAAACCACAGCATATTTGTGATCCACAATTTATGCTAACTGTGGTTTCTTCTTCATGGTCTCTGTGAATCACACAATGGGGCATTTTGCGTCTGTGCGGTACAACATTCGGAACCTTCTGGAAGCCTAAGATCAGGCATTTTGGCAGTTGGCCCATCCCCCACATGCCCAGGGTATATAAAGCCCCTCCCCAAATAACAATCAGTTCCTTTTCTTCTGCCGTGGTAGCAGCAAGCAAGGAGCCTGTCTAAGCCTTACAGACAGATTAACGGTTTTTGGACTTGGTTTGTTATTGAATTTGGATTTCTCTCTTAGCATTTTGGTGGTTGGTTGGAAAAGGTGCACTGTTCACTGGACAAAGAGTAAGGACAGTGATTCAAATTTGAGTTTTGTATGGCAACTACGTCATTTAAACGTTGCTTATCTTGTGGTGGAAAAATCCCAGATAAAGATGGTCATTCCAAGTGTCTTCTTTGTCTGGGTGAGGGCCATAATGTGGCTAATTGTGAACATTGCCAGTTATTTACCTCACAAACGAGGAGAAATAGAGCAGCTCGCTTGAAAGCGCTTTTGTGGGAACAGGTTCTGTCAGCCTCAGAGCCTACAACTTCAAAAAAGCCCTCTCAGTCGACAAAGATGGCCCAGACATCATCTATATCCTCCACAGTTCAACACCACATATCGGAGTCATCTCAGGATCAGGAACAACAGGTACAACCATCGGTGTCGACAAAGAAAAAGACTGATATGAAAAAGCAATCCTCCACCTCACTGTCGGGGTGAGAAAGACAAGGAAAAGAAAAGAAAGCTGAAGGACTCTTTTTGTGAAGAGCCAACAAAAAGACCAAAAAGGATTGAGCAGCCAGGTCTTCCAGCTACAGTTCGATCTCCATCTCCAATGATACCGAGCACCTCTGTTGAGAACACTGCAGAGGAGACACATCATTTGGTTGTACAGGATGTGTATAAAGACGCAGTACCATCTAGCAAGATCGAAGAGGTGTGTATTGCCTCTGAGGAAGAAATTATAGATTTGTCACCAATCCTCTCTGTAGAATCAGTCACACGTTACCAAGAACAAAGATCTCCTGATGTCAGACAGTCAGGATCAGTGCAATGTGAAATCGGTGAGACTCCACAATGGTGATGAAGAACACCACCCTCACCTCCAAGATCTGTGAGTAGACACCCACGTTTATGCACAAGATCCCTGTGTCGATATCACTATGCAAGAGAAACACCTCCATATCATTATCGACACTATATTGAAGATGAACTTTCAATTGACTCCAGGAATTTCTCTCCCTGTATGGATGAAATTGACTGGATGTGTGGACAATCTCGGTACTGAGGAGAAGATTCAACAAGCTACCATTGGTATCGAGATGAAACAGAGAAATGATCTTGTGCTCCGAGGTCAAAGTCTAGATCTCCAACTCCTTTGTGCCGCACGGTATTGCCTGCAATGTCTAGAACTACACATGAAAGGGACACAGAAAGGATTCACCAAAATTCCGATTGCAGCACACTCTCTCTTGAGGGAATGAGAAGTTCTCGGTACCGATCTCCTAGATACTGAACTGCGAGATCTCCCTCTGTGTCTGAATCGGATGAATCTCATGCATCATATGTGGCTGAGCATTCAAAGACTAATTTTGTGTCGACAGTAGAACACATATCTCCAACTGATGATGTTTGATCCTTCTCACATCTGGTCCCGAGAATGTCCAGATCCTTGAACCTCTGGGTCGAAATAGACAAAGAAGATCTTCAGGATCCTATATTTCAAGAATTACAAGACAGAGCACTGTGCCACCTATCATTGCACCACTGCCTTACCTGTTGAAGATGGTCAAGAAATCATGGGATACACCATCTTCTATTCCTTCCACATCTAAAAAGGTGGAAGCACTGTACCGTCCGATTGAGAATGATCAAGAATGGCTAACTCAACATCCAAAGCCAAATTCAATAATTGTTGATGTAGCTCAGTTCAGACAATCACAGAAGCAACATATGTCACCAACTGATAGAGAAGGAAGAAAGTTGGATAATTTGGGGAAAAAGGCATATTCGAATGCTGCTTTGTTATTCAAGATATCAAACTATGCAGCATGTATGGGTGCCTATCAACAATTTCTGTGGACAAGAATAAAAAGATTTATAGATATGCTTCCAGAGAAGGAAAGAAAGACTGCTACTTCATGGTATGGTGAGGTGTACTGCTTATCCTCACAGCAAATCACAACATTGAAGCACATTACAGATTGCAGGGGGAAAGTGATTGCTGGAGAAGTGGCCTTAAGACGACATGCATGGCTGAGGTCATCTGGATTGTCTCAACAGGCAAAGAGCATGACTGAAGATCATCGTTTTGACTCTACAGGTTTGTTCAATGGAACACATGTAGAAGATGCGTACTACTGCAAAAAAATATGGATTTCCGGTACCGATGTATTCTTCAAGGTACCGACACTGCCGTTTCCAACCGTACACTAGAAGAACAAGAAGCCCAACTCCCACTCAGCAACAACGTCAAGCAACAGTGTAGCAACAATCGTCCAGGAAATTTCCAACTTCTAAATTTAAGCAACCATGATACAAAAAGAGACAAGAAGATCAACAGAAACAACAGGTTTGACAACCAACTGGACAATACCTCTGCTGCGCACTGTTACCATCAATCTACTGTTACCATGCCAGAAACCCAAACTATTCTGTGCAAATCTCCACCATCAATTACCAATACCAATTACAGCTGTGGTTCCAACATTGAAGCAGCACAAGATACCAACACCTCTATCGACATAGATGTTGACACCGGTATCGACAAAACTATTGGAAGTTACAGGAAAGAAGGAAAGCTCTTTGGAGGCAGACTGAAACACTTCACCCACACTTGGTCTTCAATAACAACAGACTCATGAGTGCTGGATGTAATGAAACTGAACTATATGATAGAATTTCGCTGTGTACCTCTGGTAGGCCAAGTTCGTATCACAATTTTGTTTCCAGAGTTGGAAGAAGAAATAACAACATTGCTGCAGAAAGGAGTGATAGAAAAGATATCATATGCTCAGCTGAGAAGGAGCTTTTCCTCTAAATACTGCCTGGTACTGAAGAAAGACAGTGGGCTTTGACCTATTCTAGATCTGAGACATGCCAACCATTATATAAAAACAAAATAGTTTCAGATCGTAACACTAGCATCAATAATCCTGCTTCTGAAAAAAGGGGACTGGTTTGTAATATTAGGTCTATGTCTCTAGGTCTATGTCAGCTTCAGCTACTTTCCTGCATGGTGAACAGTTAGAAGAAATATGTAGGGCTGGTATGTGGTTGCAACCACTAACATTTATTTCACACTACAAAATAGATACAAGAGAAAGAAGTGATGCAGCCTTTGGAAGAGCTGTCTTGTTTTCTTCTGCTGTGTAATGTTAAAAAAAAAAAAATTAAAGGGAGGAAACTGGTTAAAGAAACATGACAGGAATGTTCCATTAATAAATGTTTATTGTTTGAAACATGAGAAAGAGAATTCAGTATTTTTTTTAAAAAATGTATAAGATAATATCAAACAGCTATCATAAGGGTGATAATAATACTAATTCTATTAATTGTCATGTATATTCATAGATTTTGGATATTTGCAATATAACATTCCCTCCTCCATCACTGACAGCTCGCTAATCTCCCCATTGTGTGATTCATAAACACCACGAAGAAGAAGAAGAGGTTGCTTACCTGTAACTGTAGTTTTCAAGTGGTTTTCCGTGAAGTCACACAAACTCACCCATGTTTTCCACAGTATGTTCTATGTTTTTGGTTGGTTTCTGCAGCTGCTATCATAGCAGTGAAGGAACTGACCGTTATTCAGGGAAGGGCCTTATGTACCCTAGGGATGTGGGGGATGGGCTAACTGCCAAAACACCTGATCTTGGGCTTCCAGAAGGTTCCGAATGCTGTATCATGCAGGTGCGAAATACCTCATTGTGTGACTTCACAGAAGACCACTAGAAGAACCACAGTTACAGGTAAGCAACCTGTTCCTGTTGTTTTTCCTGGATTCACAGACCATTGGCAAACAACACTTGCTACCATTAATTCACAGCAATTATGAATGTTGGAGAGCACTTATGAAACCTAGTTCTGAGCCAATGAGGAATAAAACCAGACAGGTGTCTCAAAATGCCACTCAGTTATATATCTGGAAGCTTTGCTTGTCTTCGCATGAGGCTGTCTGGGAACTAAGAATATCAAGGTCCTTTGTGGAGTGCCTCTGCTATCTATGGTCTGGGTTATGGACCTTCTAATTCTGGTTAGTAGAAACCATATTTTTATTTATTTCTGAACTTAGACACTGTGGCCATTTCTGCACTAGCCTGTTGTAGTGCTATGATTCCATTTTCAACATCCTGTAGAATCCTGGGGTTTGCGGTTTAGACTGCAAACCCCAGAATTCCATAGGATGTTGAAAGTGGAATTATAGCGCTATAACAGCCTAGTGGGGAAATGGCTTGTGAGAGATGTGCCCTTGCCTTGTTGGATGCTCTCCAATGTAATCTTGCATTTTATGCCCAAGGGAGTCAAAGAGATGAGAAGGCCTCCACTTGATGTGAGGTACCCCACCATGTCAGAAGGCAACTGACACAAAAATGCCATATCCAGTGTAGGGTTAACATTTAAGAGCAATAGTGAGTTGATTAACATCTATTTATTTATTTATTTATTGAATTTATATCACACCTTTCTCCTGGCATGAGGCCCAGTTGGCTTTGTTCAAGTGATTAGCATGGTTATCAATTTAGACTTATCACAATGTCTACAGTAGACTATAGCATGTGCAAAATAATTTTACTTATCCCAGGTTTTTTTGTTTTTTTTTGTTTTTTTGCATTTTGTCTTTGTACCCTTCTTCTGTTTTTGGCTAATATCCCTACAGTTCAATTTTTGATTCTGTAATGCAATTCATAGTGTAGAAGCTTGTTATTGTTTTATATGTACAGGGCAACAGTGCATACATGCAGTGGGAAAATAGAAACTTTTGAAACTATATTATATTGAGTCAGGCAACTAATTCATCCATTTTCAGATTTGGCTGCCAATAGCACTTCAAGATTCTTTCCTAGCCTTACCAGCAGATCCCTGTTATTACATGGTAATATCTCACCCAGATATTAACTAGCCCTGACTTTGCTTAGCTTCCGAAATCAGATCAGATCAATAACCACCAACTAAAACAATAATTAGTTGAAACATCTGAGCAAAAATCTATTTGTTAGTTCCAGCTAGAGTAGTCCAATTACATCAATGAGAGCTTAGTAAGCTAGCACTTATGTAAATTTCATTGATTCAGTGAGTCTACTCCAGTTAGAACTAACAATTAGCTTTAGGCCTTGAAATTGGAGGCTCAAACTTGGGCCCTTTCTACACCTTACCTTTTTTCAGCGCTGGGGTGCAGGGATCGCACAAGCAGCCTCTGGCGAGAGGCTCTCGCATCCCTGCTGCTTCAGCTCCGCACAAGCTCCCTGCTCACATGAGAGCCCCGCCTCTTCCTTCTGCAGTACAGCCTGGGAGTTTCCCAGGCTGCGCTGGGGCAGGAAGCACGACCGGTGCTGCTCCGGAGGCTCCGCACGCCAGGTAAGTGCATGCGAGGCCCGGGAGCAATGCTCAATCACACACAATTTTCGGCTTCCAGCCGATTGGCGCCTGCTGGCTCCTGGAGTATCGCACGATTGTGAATACGTCATGCAGATTGCTCCTCACAATCACGTGATGCTCCAGGTGCCCTTTCTCATGGCAAATGCCCTGTGGAAAGGGCATTAGTTCTCAAACTTTGCAAGGCAGTCAGTGTGGTATGGTTTGGTGAAGTGTGTATTTCCAAGGCATTATATCAAAGTACAGTATTTGGCATCTCTTAAAATGTTGGGGGAGAGAGAATTCAAAATTATTAGAGGGTTTCTATTGTAAAAGTTGGGAGCCACCAAGGAGGTTTGCCTTCAAGTCATCACAAGGAAACTAGTTTTCTGAACAAGCAGCAGGGCCTTCTTTGATACCCATAGTAACCACATGGGTCTATACTGTGGAAGCTGTTCTGCCAGGCTGCATTGTATGCCAATGACAAAACCATAAACTAGTACAGTTGCTTCAGCACTAGTTTAATGTGTTTGTGGCTTGTTGTCCCACTCAAGATTCTAGCCCTGCGTTCTGCAACATCCACTACTTCTAAATTAAAAAACAAGGGCACCCCCAAATAGAGAGCATTACAATAATCTAAGTGTGAAGTTACTAACCCATTGACTACAATGGCTAGGCTATCCCTTTCCATAAAGAGTATAGTTACCGTAGCTGGTGTAGCTGGTCACAGCTAGTGCTAGCCACTGAGGTCACTTAGGCATCTAACAATAGTGGTGAATCCAGGACAATTTCAAAGCTACATATCTCTTCCTTATGGAAGAAGTGCAGCTCCATCTAGCATAGGCTCATTCTCCTATTCCCATACCTAGGAACTGTTGACCAATACAGCATCCACCTTCTTGAGATTCAGTTTGTTGACCTTCACTGCATCCACACCCTAAACCATGACATGCCATATATGGAACTTCAATTTGATAACAAAATTACAGCTTGAAATTCACAAATTGAATGCAGGATTATATTTCCCCTGCTAACATCATGTTATGTTTGAATGTTACAGAAGGGAGGTAAAGCTTTCGGGGGCATGAATTCCTTGTTTATTTAACCATTGGCCTCAGATGAAATTTAGGCCATTTCCACAGTACACTGCTGTAGTGCTATGATTCCACTTTCAACATCCTATGGAATCCTGGGACTTGCAGTTTAGACAGGGGCATTGAAAATTTTCAGTCAGAGAACTCTTTGGTCTCAGTAAATGACAAACCCCAGAATTCCACAGGATGTTGAAAGTGGAATAATAGCACTATAACACTGTAGTGCAGAAATGGCCTTACTTGTTGGCTTGTCAACTTGTCATTGGAATACACTGGGCTGAAGAGATATGGTTTAGTGTGAACCTAGACTAAACTGCTCAGACAAGAAACTATTGAAATGGATTATGGAGCTAATTCTTATGGAGCTCAGTCTTGTAGGAAGATAACTCTTCCATCAACATACACTCCAAAACTTCATTTAGCCTATGCATTATTATAGCTTTGACAAATGCTTTATTTTAAATATCACCTGCTCTACAAATTCCGTTTTGTATTTTTCAATAGCGAGGTCAAAATAAGTGCAAAAATAATAAGAGTCCACTTTGCAAATTATAACACGCTTGATCATATGGCTCATGAAAATTAAACATATAATTGAAAGCAAGATAGATGTTTCTTGCTTAACTTAACCTTTTATTGCACACAACTGAAAACTTATAAAACAATGAGTAACAAGGCTTGCTGCATGATTTTTTCCGTAGGTAGATATTTTATAGGTTGAGGAAATTCCTGTTCTAAGTGGTTTCTAAGAATGAGGTGCAACCCTCTATATACTTACTTGGAAATAAGACTCTGAATAAATGTGACCAGGAATTGACTGTAACAATGTTATTATATGTCTTGATGTATCTTTGCAATTAGCTGTTGTTTTTTTCTTCAGCTTTGTCAGAAAGGACAGCAAGAATTGCAGGACTTTCATACCCTGAAAGATAGCCTAAAATATTTCTATTCATGAATAAGAATTTATTTTCCCTTAATTGTACAGGCTGCAGATCAAAATATAGAAGTGACAGAAGCATTAACCTTTTCAAATATGAAAAACTACTGCTGTTATTATGATATTATAAATGCTTAAATAAACTAAAATGAATGTTGTGATGATACATGAAAAATTACATTAGGTTTAATCTAAATGGAGAGTTGTGTTAAATTCGTTATGTTACATTCCTCCTTATCAAAGGGTGTTTGATCCAGGAGATGCCTCTGGTCTTGGAAAGGGAGAGAAACATTTATGTTGCTTCTGTATTCACTACAAACAGTCCCTGCAGTTCCACAGAATCTCTAACCCAGGATCATGCCCTGAGAAGCATGGGCTCAGATTTGGACTCAGATGAGGAGGGGCCAGTTAGGTCCATGGTATCAGAAACATCAGATGCAGAAGTGCTGGAAAACAGTGAGGGTCACAGCTTCCTGGCTGGCGCTGAGCTTAGTGCTGTGGCCATTGGAGTGGAGTTATTCGAAACAGTGAGTCCTGAATCTGGACTCTATGACCTTTGAGCCTCTCAAGGAACCAGCCTCACCATAGGATAGATAGGAATGGAATCTCTAGACCTGTCAATGCAGGCAATGAATGTGTCGGAAACTCTCAAGAAGTGATATGTTCTAAGGTATTCCAGACTTTGAGAAAGAGCCCTTCACAAGGCTGATCAGATCTGGAGGCACTGAAATCCCAGATATGAGTGGCATAAGTTGCTCACATGGAAGTTTCCATGGTGTTGTCTTGTCCCAACATACCTCCTGTCATCTTGTTGTCAAGGCTAGGCCAAGGTGCCCAAACATATGAATTGAATTTGCGGGGAGGGATAGAAGGGGAAAGCGAGAATTGGCAAACATAGCTTCCCACATTTCCACTAGTGGGCACTGAGAATTTTGCTTATGGGAATTTTAGACTCAATCCAGAATACATATTTACACAGGCCATTTCTGCCCTACACAGTTATTGTGCTATTATTCCACTTTCAACATCCTGTGGAATTCTGAGGTTTGTAGTTTACTGAGGCCAAAGGGCTCTCTGACTGAGATTCTAAATGCCCCTCCCTAAACTGCAAATCCTAGGATTCCATAGGACATTGAAAGTGGAATAATAGCACTATAACAGTGTAGTATGAAAATGACCATAGTTTACAACTGACTTTTGGCTGAGCCCGTTCTTTTTCTACAGTGACTTCACTGAGCAGTGCTGATGTCATGAGAAGTGTACAAACATTCCAAATTTTTAAAATGGTCTCACGCTTTACATGGCCATTGTGTTTGCCATGAATCTATGAGATTCCCATGTATAAAAGAGCATTAGGACATTAATCTGTCATTTATATATTCTGGTTGCTGCATTGAATAGTGTAACACTGTTGAACATGTAGCAAACCTGATTGCCGCATAAAATATAAAGAAGGGTCAATTTTTAAGATGCTAATAGAGCAGAAAGGCAAGTGTGGATAGAAAAAAAATACTGTAGACTATTTATGCTCCCATTTTCCTTCATGAAAGTCAATGAGAACATTTTTTTCCTCTAGCATGTATAGATTAATTTGAAAAGATACACACATGGAATCTTGGATTTCTTTTAGTTGCTTCTTTGGCTAGATAGGATAAAATTTTGTAGTAGAAAAGTAAACCAGAGGCTAGAAATATGAATGATTTAAGCAGAAAAAAAAGCACTAAGGCCTACTACTACTAATGTTATTAGCACATTAATCCAGATGCTCTTTTATGACTAGAAATGCTAACAGCAGCCCAGAGGCCATATGTGACTTTCATTACAATTTTATATGTATCCCCTCCCCCAAAGTTTCCACTAAATTTTAATCAATGTGAGATACATCTCTGTATGCAAAGATGTGTATACTATGTAGCTTTGAAATCCATACTGCCAGGAGGCATCACCTTTGTTACAGAGCCTACGAATTTGAGAAGAGGCCAGTTCTATGTCAAAATAAACTCCTGGCCACCACCAGACCAGACAAGGCCATAAGAATAAAGAGCAGTAGTGCAGAAGCCAGGGACTGCATGCATCCACTTTCCAGGCTGTGGTGCATTCCCATACTACCGAATCACTACTGAATCCTCCCCACCTTTGGAAATGCTGGGATAACTCCTGATCAGATCTTCTGCTACCCTACTAATAGTGACAACAAAGCTATGATCCTGATTTTGGGATCTTGGAGTTTCTTTTCTCCTCTCCTGCTCCTAGAAACCATAATAATTCTTCAGGGTTACCAATGATGCGCTTTATATTCTACGATAAAATATAAATGGTCCAGAGCTTAGAAAAGTTCCTTCTTCAGATTCCAGTTTCCAGAATGCCATAGCTAGCAAAATTACTGGCCATGGTAGCTGTGGTATTCTGGGAGTGTAACTTTTCTGACTTGATCATCCCTGAAGCAGAATAGAAGCACTTATCTTGATTGATGGTACAATGTATGATTCATCACTGAGATGAGGGGACCCTGTTGTTATGGTTGTTGTTTGTTGCCAGGTTGACTTTGACTTATGGGAACTCTCTGAATGAGAGGTCTCCACAATCCCCAGTCACCAACTTATCCTGCTCAGGTCTTGCAAACTCGGGGCTGCGGCTTCCTTGATTAAATTAATCCACCTGTAATGCAGTCTTCCTCTTCCCTGTGCCTTCTACTTTACTAAGGATTGTCTTTTCCAATGAATTTTGTCATCTCATGATATGTCCAAAGTACAATACTCTCTAACTTCATCATTTTGGCTACTAGTCTGCCTGATTGGCCCTGGGAATGTATCTTTCAATAATAAAATGATTGATTTTACTTGTCTTCTGCCATCAGAAATCTATTTCAGAGAGCAAGCCTGTGCATATTGATTCAGAAGTAAGTCTTCCTCAGAAGTATTGCCACCTTGCCATATGTAGAAAGTGGTTGTATGTTCCTTTAATGTATGCATGAGATAATTGTTTCACTTGCACGATCGCTTATCCACACTCAAGCTTTTTGAACATGTAACAAAAGCTTGTAAAATAAAGTCAAAGAAGATTTGAACAAACATGAATGGACAGACTGAACATGGAGAATGGGATGCATGAGGGAAAGAATAATTATGAAACAGGAACTCCAAATGTATCCTTTTTTTTTGTTTAAATCAGAGGCCCTTGATAGCATATCAGTTATACCCTGCCCTATATCAGGAGATCTTAGGGTGGCTTACAAATAGCATTAAAACAGGTTGAATGGGTTAAAAACAGTAAGATAATTTGGGAAAGCTAACAGCACATTAAACAATGAAGTCACATAAAAACATACTTTAAGTTTTTTTTAAAGGCTTTAAAAACTATAAATAACAGTCTTGGGGTGAATTAATAAGGCCCAAGGACTTTAATGAACAGCTATGATTTAATCTGGTGTCTAAATAACAAGAATGTTGACACTCCTGGGCCTCTTGGGGGAGAACATTCCACAGTCGGGGTGCCATGGCTGAGAAGACCCATGTCTCAACACAGTGCATTTACTTCACTGGTGGGATGTGGAGAAGCCCCCCTCCAACAGATCTTAATTGTCAGGCAGGTACATATGGGAAGAGACACTCCTTCAGATTTCAAGGTCTCAAGAGGCATCATAAACTCCTTGAATTTAGGCCAGAAATGCATTGGCACCAGTGCAGTTCTTTTAAGATTTGAATTACATGCTGTGTGTATGATATTCCAGTCAGCAGTTGAGCTGCTGCATTTTTCACTAGCTGCAGCTTTTGAGGCCTTTCTACATTACACTGTTATAATGCTATTATTCCATTTTCAACCTCCTTTGGAATCTGGGGTTTGCCATTTAGGGAAGGGCATTTAGAATTCTCAGCCAGAGAGCTCAGTGGGCCTCAGTAAACTACAAACCCTGGAATTCCACAGGATGTTGAAAGTGGAATAATAGCACTATAACAGTGTAGTGTGGAAGGGCTCAAGTCTTCTTCAAGTACAGCCACACACAGAGTGCATTATAGTAGTCTAATTGGGAGGTTATGAGCACATGGATCATTGCAGTTTGGTTTTCTCTGTACAGGAAAGACTGTGACTGGTTGAAGCTGTCACCAAGCACTCCGAGCCAAAGAATACACTTGGGGCTCTAGTAACAGGGATGGATGTAGGAGCACTCCTAAGCTATGTACCTGTTCCTTCGGAGGAGTTCAATTCCATCCAGAACAGGTTGTTTACCCAATTCCCAGACCTGAGACCTGTCAGTCTGCAGAGCCTCCATCTTATCAGGATGCAGCTTCACTTTGTTCTCCCTCATCCAGCCCATTACAGCATCCAGGCACTGGTCCAGCATCTGCACAGGCCCAGCTGACCCTGATGTCAAGGGGAAATAGAGCTGAGTGTCATCAGCATTCCAAGAAATATTCTAGGAATAAGAAAACTTAATGTGGATCTCCAAAATAAAATTGGTTTGTACAAGAACAAAACTTGGGATGTCCAGAGATTGTTTATCGTCTAGAGGAGAAATGAAAGGAAAAATAGATTAGAGGAAATGTTCCTGTCAGTTGCTCTATCTGTTGTTACAGTTCTCAATTAAAAACAAACAAACACATGATGTTCCCTTTCTTCATGGAACATCATGGCAATTCCCAGCACAAACAGAAACGTTTTAACATTTTATTCTTACCTAGAGGCTGTTTTTTTAAACATTATTATTATTCCAGGATACACTGTTGGAAAAAAAAAACTCTAAAAGGATGCATGGCCCAGGAAAACCCAATGAAATTCATGGGGTTGCCATTTAGGTTGACGGATGACTTGAAGGAACACATACACAGAGTTGGCTTGTTTTAAAGGACATTCCTTTTTCTCTTCACTGGACGGGAGGGGGAGCACAGAGCCTTTATGCTAGAACATTTTTTTTTTTTGAAACACTGTACCTTTAAAAGAAGAAGCCGTGCCCTGACAGGTCTCCAGAACCAATGATGAACAAAGACACAGAAGAGATCTATGACTGTCCAGTTGTTTATGGTACTATGAAATCTGGATGTTTACTGCCCAAAGTAGAGATCCAGCATGGTGTAATGGTTTGAGGACTAGACTATGCATCTGGAAACCAGGGTTCAAATTCCTACTCAGCCTTGGAAACCCACTGGGTGATCTTGATCAAGTCACACTCTCTAAGTCTCAGAAGAAGGCAAGGGCAAACCTCCTCTGAAGAAATCTTGCTGGGAAAACTGCATGATAGGTTAACCTTAGGGTCACCATAAATCAGAAATAACTTGAAAATATACAAGAACAACACTGCTCAAATAGCCTATCCAGCTCCTCAGCTTCCTTCTTCATCCCTCTCCGCTCAGCAGAAGATCTGTGTGGGTTAGAGAAAACAAAACAAACCCAGGAAATCCCTCAAAGGCCCCTTCCTAAACTGCAAACCCTAGGATTCCATAGGATGTTGAAAGTGGTATAATAGCACTATAACAGTCTAGTGTGGAAATGGCCTTAGTTTTGAGTAGATATGAATAGGATTGCATTTAAGACTGTGGCCATATGTATACATTCTTAGGAAGAAGCCTTCTAGAAAAACACATTTTTTTTTGTTTTTAGAAGATACATCCAGGATTGTACTGTTACCCTACTGGCATATCCTATCCCAAGGATTATAAATTTGATATCAAATATGCTGGACATGCCAGAGAGGTTGCCCAAAAGGGTATGTAGACAAAGAAGTTGAACAACCAAAAATAGGTCAGGCCAGGAAAATCCCCAGTCACGTTCCCCTAGAAGACCTCAGGCTAAACACATCCGCACAGACAAAAGGCAAAGAATAGCCAGCTTGAGTGGATTATTGGGTGTTTCCCAGGTTGAGCAACTCCGATGTTAGTAAACCCTGCACTGCATCTGCATAAGCCAATCATGCAAACTGCCAAGGTGCTATTGTGTGGCATTCCTTCCTTCATTTTGGCTATTGTTCTTCCTGGGAAAGGGCCTACCCTCAAGGTACATTCTGCCCTATAAGTAGTCCCAGTTTTTGAGGGTCTCTTTGGAGAACTCCTTGCCACACTAGCAGATCGGCACTCTATTAGTTGAGCAATTCCCTCAGCCACTTCTCTTTGCTGAGCTCCATTCTTCTCGCCGCTTCCCAGACTGAAGACTTCAGGATAGGTGCAGTATCACAGCCTTTATACCCTCTCTGCTGAATCCCCTATCAATTTTCACCTCTTTCCTTTCTCAATAGGCCTTGTGTGCATGAGTGAGCGAGTGTGTTGGTGTGTGAGAACATATTTATTAATAAAATCCAGTGATTGGTATGTTTGGCTGGCTTTTTGCTTGGTCTGACCCTGTAAAAATTGGGTAAAAGATCCTGCTGCCCCTTGTTCAGCTACAGCCAGTGCGTCACTAATTTCCCCAATCTTTGCATTTTTGGAGTGAACCAAGGTGTCCCCCAAGGGACCCCCAGAAATCAGAGTAACAGTATTGTAAGGAAAAAGAAAAGAAAAGAGAGGTTTCATTTTTTAAAATTTACCATAAATACATACATTCAGAAACTTAAGTATGAACGTTTATTTATAATCAAATAAACGTTCATTAGAGTTACTATCCCCACGACCAGTTTTCATTATCTTGTGAAGGGAAACTGTCAGAGGCTAAGGTATGGATGGAGTAATATTTTCTTGTGTTGATAATTAATATTGACTATTTTTGTCATTTTATTGTCCTTTTGTGGTCATTTTTAAAAGACTGCATTTAGGAAAAAAAAAAAAGGCTTCCTGAAATGCTGTACCTAAAAATGAATACCTAAAAATTATCTGATGCTGCTTTAGAAAAAGAGCTGTATGGAAACGACCTGGCAATTTCTATTTCATGCAATCTGCCTTTTGAAAGAAAATCTTAGGTTTGCATTTTCGTAATTGTGTGTATGCAGCTGATTGGAATTTTATTGCAAGGATGATATCCTCAAGGGAAGAGAACTAGATTACTGAGCTAACATTTTAGGATTACTGCTTTTTTTGTGTGTTAATACTATTAGAATAAAAAAAATAGCTTCACCCAGTGTGGCCAATCTGAAGGTCAACTGACAGAATAAATAAATAAACAAACACAATCTGAAAACTATTGCTTTTCCCAGGTTTGACATACAGCAGCTACAGTTTTAAGATCTTTATCATGCAGTTGTTTTATTCATATGAAAAGTCAATTTATTCCCAGTGAAACTTCAAATATGAACTACTAAATCAAATTAATTGTTTTAAGAGAGAGATTCTATAGCTTTCATGCCCAATGTAGTTATGGAATAACGATGTTCACAAGCAACAGCTAAGGAAAACAGGTCACTGAGGCAGGACTTTGGGCAAATGTCCAGAACTCTCATCAGAATGAGTCTGAAGGCTCTCAATCACATCGGAGGTGGCATTATGTCTGAAAGTGAGATAGGGTGTTGTTGTTTGCCTTCAAGTCATTTCCAACTTATGGCAACCCCAAGGTGAACCTATCACAGGGTTTTCTGGTGCTGAGAGTGTGTGATATGTCCACGGTCACCCAGTGGGTTTTCATGGCTGAGCTGGGAATCGAATCCTGGTCTCCAGGTTAATAGTCTGACGCTCAAACCAGTACACCACAAGTTTACAAGACCATGAAGCCCAATCTAGAATTATGTGATGGAACTACTGCCATGGACAACTGATAAAGACCATCACCTTCCAGCCTTACCTGTGAGCTTCAAAAATATTTGGCTGAGTGCTAATGTATGTGCTGATAGAGTATAGATGCTGATACATGTAGAGTTTTCCATATCTTGTCCTATAGGCAATTTCTGCACTCCACTGTTATGGTGCTACTAGCTTTTTTACCCAGCATTGCCTGGGGTTTTTATTTTCCTCTTAAGAATTCATCAAACTGTAAAGTTGAAGGCTTTCACAGCTGGAATCCATAGGTTGTTATGGGTTTTCCAGGCTTTGAGCCCATGTACTATTAGTATTTTCTCCTGACGTTTTGCCTGCATCTGTGGCTGGCATCTTCAGAGGATCCTCTGAAGATGCCAGCCACAGATGCCGGTGAAACGTCAGGAGAAAATACTAATAGAACATGGCCTGAAAGCCCAGAAAACCCACAACAACCTACTCATCAAACTGTTTTCTCAATTTCCTGTAACTTTGCTCCCTATTTCCCAATGCAATCTGTATCAGAGGTATTTACATACACAGTTTGGGTTCCTGAGGCAGTACACTGTACTCCTCCTTATTGCTAGCAACTCCTCCTTATTGCTAGCAACATCCATAGCAACTGGCCTATTCCAGTACCGATAACTTATCCCCATATTCCCCAATCCAATCTGTATTTGTAGTTGTTAACTACAGAAGTTGGGTTCCTGTGGGAATACACTGTCCTCCTCCTTGCTGCTAGGCATTGTCTCCATAGCAACTGGCCTATTCCAGTACCTGTAACTTTTTCCCATAGTCCCTAATCCAATCTGTGTTGTCTGGTGATGTTGATGTAGTGGCTTTTTCTTTTTCTTTCTGTAGAATTTGTGCAACGGCTTTATGTTCTTCTGCAAGCATTTTTTGTTTTGAATTTCAGCTTTAAGATTCCTCACATATGAGACCCAAACAATCTACTGTGTGAGGCGAGAAGACCTTGTAACTATGGCCATTTCTGCACTACATTGTTGTAGTGCTATTATTCCACTTTCAACATCCTGTGGAACTCTGAGGTTTGTAGTTTATGAGGCCAAAGACCTCTCTGGCTGAGAATTCTTAAATCTTCCTCTTTAAACTACAAATCCCAGGGTTCCATAGGATGTTGAAAGTGGAATAATATGACAGTGTAGTGTGGAAACAGGCTATGTTGTGTATGTCACTTTAATTTTTGTCACATATGCCTCCCAAATATTTTCTGGCATCCTTATTGATGGTAGGCCTCGTTTCTATAGCAACTGGCCTGAGGTTCAAGAGCTCTCAGCTGAGAATTCTAAAGGCCCCTCCCTAAACTGCCAACCCCAGGATTCCATAGAATCTTCACAGCCAGCCAATCATATGAGGTTTTCTTGCCTCACTCAGGCAATCGTATGAGTGTTCACTTGCCTGATGCAGACAGACAAACTCACGAACTCACAGACAAACATTGAATTTTATATAGCAGATTATTCCACTTTCAACATCTTATGGAATCCTGAGGTTTGCAGTTTAGAGAGAGGCATTAAAACTTCAGCCAGAATGCTCTTTGGCTTCAGTAAACTACAAACACTGGAATTCCTCAGGAGGTTGAAAGTGAATAATAGTGCTATAACAATGTAGTGTGGAAAGGACCTTACTCTCTGGAAAATACTTGATTTGGTCTTAGGCATCCTCCCCCCCCATCCTTAGCTTTTCAGATGTGTTGGACATTAGCCAGACTGGCCCGGGATGGTGATGGAGTAGTCCATCATATCTGGACAGCACCAGCATAGGGGAAGCTGGTCTAAGGAACATGCTAGTATAAACAAAGAACCAACCTTTTTGTAGGGACAGATGGAGGAGGAACACAAGAAAGATTCTTTTAAAAAAATTAATGAATTAAATATGACATGCCTACTTTTGAGTTGTCTCTAGGGGTATTGTTTTTAACAGAAAATACAAATGGACATCTTTCCAGGACAGTAAGAAGTAAAATAATAAAAGATAGAAAAAGATAGATTCCTGGTTGCTCTAGAAAGCTGCAGCTGACCCCTTCAAAGCAGCTGCCTACATATAATTTTGGAATGACTCTGGGAATATCATTAAGAGCTGAATTTCTGGAAGCAATACTGTTCTGTCACAGACTGTAAAACACTATAAACAAGGGGGAGAAAATCCCATAAACGGTACAAGTAGAACGCAGCCAGAGGTTGCTAGGAAGCTCTTTTTCTTATTCTGTTTAATTTATCCAGCCTATCCATAGTACATTTGTGACTTCACCTGCCCAATTGTGCCCCAAGTTGCAGGTGTACTAACAAATAAAATATAATGAAGACTTGCTTGAAAGCAGCAGTCAGATACAGTAGTTTAGGGTCTTGGGTTGTTTGCATTTAAAATCACCCTTCTCTTTTCCACTTTGGGACTGCTCAATAAATCCGTACCAATCAGGTATTAAAAATCTCCCAGAAGAACAACAAAAAGGGTAATCCAATGAGAACAGAGTAGGGTATATTTATATCATGTAGTATAAAATATATAAAATAAAATATAAAATATAAATAAAACATAAAATATAAATATTTATATATATATAAACAAAATATAAATCAGCCAAAGGGTGATTTTAAGCAATTGTTTAACACTCCTTTTTAGTCTAATCTCATTTAATTACTCTAGTTTTATGTATTTCTGTTTTTCTTCTTCTTCAGGTCGTATTCTTTCTCCCTTCTGCATGTATTTTAGAATTGCAGTTTTTGTGTGCTCAACACTTTCTGTTCTCTAGAATCCACATAAATGCGTGCAGAAAGCATCCAATTTTAGTAACAACTCAAGGCAGCATAGAGTCAAAAAGTGATGGCAATCTTGATGCATTATTTTCGAAGTTTGCTATTATTCACACATGTGTGCATGTGCTAAAATGTGGATCTGGAACTGCCTGCTGGTGGCCCCGCCCAGCCAGTTGCAACCAGCATTTGCTGACCTGGTCTGCTTCTGGTTTTCTTGTATTCTTTTCATCTCTTTCATTCTCTTTGTCTCAGTCAACCATGGAGCACAGTAGCTAGAGCATCTTTGAAAAATAGCTGTTACCACAGTCCATGGGAGTCTCAGCTCATACATTTCCCTGTCTCCCCTCTCTTTCCCTCTATCCTGTTTGGAGCATTGGAAAAGTTAGTACAGCTCCTGAAAGGCCATTCTGTTTGGGAGATTCTTGAGCTTATTGTAAAAACAGTTATCAAGTCATAGCTAGGAGCAAAATAAGGGAGGCAGAGCAGGAGGGGTAGAGAGAAAGAGGCCGTTTTTATCCACTGGAAGCCTTCAGTTTTAATATCTCAGTCTTAGGCCCTTTCTGCAGTATGATGCCTTCCCATCATGGGGATGCAAGAGGAGTATGACAATGCTTCTGCATGACGTTGTCATGGTCCTGCCCTTCTGACATCGTCAACTGGTGCAATTGTGGGGTATGTCATTGATGGAAAAACTCCATCAAGGAACTCCAATCGCGTGAGCTTTCCATCATAGCCCATCATGCAGAAGGGCCAGAAGCAGAATCATGCACTTCCTTCCCCAGTGCAGCATGAGAAGAGGGCTGGCTGCAGTATGGAAGGAACAGGAGTGTCTCTCATGCTCCCTTCCGCAGATAGCTGGTCAGGTGTGGAGAGGAGTGCTGGGGACATACTCCCATCCCAGCAGAGGCACAGCCAGGATTGCGACAGGACAACATGTGAGAGGAAAAGGCCTCAAACCTATCTACCTGGTCATGACTAGGCTTGGTGTGGTGTTGGCCCTTTAACTAAATCAGGATGGCAGCCCAAAACAGAACTTTTTACAAAAACATCTAGAAATGATGACAAAAGGACGTATTCATCATGTAAGCTGTTTATAACATTTAACATTTCTCTTTTTGAGTTCCAAACAGTCACACTTGATTGGCATGGCAAACTAGATAGAACAGCCATGTGCGTAAGTTTTTGAAGCTCCATTTTGATGCCTATAAGGACAGCCAGTTACTCACAAGAAAAGTCAGGATAGAAGACACACACACACACACACACACATTGATGCTAAATGCTTTATTGGGAACAACTTATACCAACAAGAAGTCCTGTTAAGGGAACGAGTAATTCAAGCTGGGTTTTCAGGCAATATGTTTCCCTCTGGAAGAATAGTGTGTTTTGAAATGACAGTTTCCTGCATATAAATTGGGGTCAAGTTATCAACCTTCATAAACTAATAGCAGTATGATTCAAAAACATTTGGTGCATAGGGAAGGAATAGCATGCATATTTTAAGCCTGAATTGCATCATATCAGATAATATTAGCCCCACGTCATCTAATGCAGTACATGCGGTACCCATAAATCACTCAATGTGACACAAAGAACATTAACTCTTCTCTGTGAGTGGGATTCAGTCATGGCATGGATATTGCCTTAAAACCAGTGAGAAGTCAGATCCAATAACTGTCCCAATTATCTCCCAGCACAATGTTTTCCACCTGCGAGGAATGATTATGTGTCAGTTGAGATGATAAAGTCCATAAAGAGATGTTGATGCCTCACAGAAGAAGAAGGGAAAAAAAAAACATGGAGAGGCATATTAAGTGAGCGATGGCTGCTTCATATGGTTAATGCATTTCTGTTTCCAATTTTAGTATTAAATACACAACCAGGGGAAAAAGGGACAGAAGGAGTCCGAGGGGAAAGGTTAATGTAAAGCTGCAATAGAGGACAGGCATGGAGGAGACAGGGATTCACTTTTTGCTCTGTATTAGTCCAGACCTTCATAAGGGATTAGCACTTCCATCACTTTTAACCTCTATAGCATTATAGCTGTTGCTAAGGCTAGTGGGTAGGAGCTTGATGTTTCTAGTCTTTGTCAAGGAAGCTTTGACACTAGAGCACAAGATGGTGGCCTCTAACTCTGCCTGTACTCATTGTTAGTAGCCACCCCATTTGCTTGTGGCAATGCCTACTCCTTGTGACTATTCTTTTCTCTGCTTATATGCTTTCACTTACTGCAATGACAGATATGGTAATAGAGTATGTAAACTCTCTCTGGACTGAAGTGAAAAATTTTATGACTAAATCTGTTGCTTAGCTGGCTTGACAGGTCCTTTAACTACCCTGACATTTCTGTTTGAAATAGGCAAAGGCATAATTTGTATTGCTGTTGTTATGTGGACTCTGACTTATGGCAACTTTATCATAGGTTTTCTCTATGATATTATTCAGAGGAGGTTTGCCGTTGCCTCCTTCTTAGGCCAAGAGAGTGTGACTTGTCCAAGGTCACCCAGTAGCTGATGTGAGATTTAAACCCTGGTCTCCCAGAGTTATAGTCTTATATTCAAACCATTCCATGATGCTGCTTTGCTGACTCTTCAAGCTAACTCTGACTTATGGGAACTCTGGCACAGGGTTTTCTTGGCAACATTTATTCAGGGGAGGTTGCCCATTGCCTTCTCCTAAGGTTGGGAGAATGGGATTTGCCTAAAATAACACAGTGGGTTTTCATGGCTGAGTGAGGAATAGAACACAGTTGTCTGGAGTCCTAGTCTAACTGGCAGATCAGGACACCATGCTGATTTTCTATAATTTGCATGTATTTCAATAAGAATTAAACAAGCTGTCTTTTTTTTATGTGGCCCAAAGGTGCCAAGTGAACTGAGTATTTAGTGTATTCCATAGCAGAACTTTTAGTGGTTGTTCTAAGTAGATTATACAAAGAACAATATACTGATCAGAAACATTTTTCCAAAGAAAGTGAGATCTTTTGAACACGTCAGTATGGTTGAACTCTGCCACATTTTACAGAAGAACGTCCTCTGTTTGAAGGGCTGCCATAATATAGTCCTCTCTTGGATGACTTTCTTTGTTTGGAGAGCTGCTCGTCCAAATCTGACTCTTAAGATTCATAAACAGGGAAGGCAGGGGCCTTAAAGTTGCACATCCTCAAGTAGCATCCATTTACTTCTCTCTAGGAATAAATCTGTGAATATATTAACTGTGTCACAACTACTATAAAAACAGCAGTGTTTTGGCCCTGGTTATTTTCTCGGAAGACTCTGAGGGTAATTCAGGTCAATCTGATGAAGTGACCATTTTTGAAAGATGAAGGATTCTTTAGGATCACTTTAGGAAATTTTGAGGGACTATCTTTGTTTTTAAGGCCTAGGGTTCTCAAGAGAGTCACAATGACGGCATGATGAGTCATGACGTAAGTACTTGTGGACTTAATGGTCTGGATGCCTGGGGCCGCTTGCCAGGGGAAGGTGTTTTGATAGTTTCTGCAAGGACTGACATGTTCCCCAAATGTTTAAAAAAGCCTGTTTCAAGGTTACTGCATGATGCAGCTTTTTGTTGAGCTGTTTCCATGATAAAAATAATAGTGAAATGTGAGCATAACTATCCCTGTAGCTGTTTTTAAGAACTATTTCTGCAGCGTTTCATAGCTGTTATCACAGCCAGCCCTCAGGAAGAAGGTGTCAATAGCAACAGCCCACCCCTGCTTTTTTTCCCCTCCTGAGCTCCTGGCCATTCCTTTTAGGACAGAATAGCATATGTCACACAACTCATTCTGGGACCTCCTCAGCTGGCTTTCTGCCTTAACTGTAATAAGGACACTATCCTCTTAGTACTGAGGTAAATTTCA
Source organism: Ctenosaura bakeri (assembly GCA_948474755.1). Lineage (NCBI taxonomy): Eukaryota > Metazoa > Chordata > Lepidosauria > Squamata > Iguanidae > Ctenosaura > Ctenosaura bakeri. Next base: position 240,125 of record CAOLHI010001825.1, on the reverse strand, counting down.
GCTACTAATCCAGCTGGTTTCTGTACATGGAATGGGAAGGAAACACCATTTCATCCTGAGGTGAACCTCAGAAGTGTAGGGGCAGGAGAGGAGGGGTGTGGGTGGGGCTATGGCACACGTGGGTGCGGCAACAATGCATGCAGGCAGGGCTATGGTGCATGTGGCTGGGGTGACAGCATGTGTGGGTAGGGCTATGATGCACACAGGCGAGGTGACGGCACACATGGTTGGGGCGATGGTGTGCAGGGGGCAGACAAGGAGAGGTATCACCCTCAAAAAAGTGCTGCCCAGGGTGCACCGCCCCATTGCCCCCCCCATCCCTACGTAAGTGTACAAGTCCCAGCATCTACAGGGTCTTGGAGTTCTAGTCCAAAAAGTTAACTTTTCCAAGTTTTGGTTTTGGTGTACCTATAAGTGAACATAATGTGTCATCTGGCCCTTGATATATTTGATTAACCTTTGCAGCGGACTGTAAATTTTAGGAAAAAATATCTTAATCATTCTTAGTTTGTTTTCCTTTTGAAACACCTTCCAAAAAATCAAAAAGCCAAGGCTGTTTTATCCCCTTCTCAGATGCATTTGTTTTCTAAGTTCCACAACATAGGAGAATGGAAACTTTTGTACTGTGTATCTCTCTCTAAATTCTATCTTTGGATCGGGACTTCCGGATCCGCAATGGCAAAGAGAAGGTGAATCCTCTCCAGCTCCGGAGAGAATTCATCACTTTTTACGACTGGGAGGCGTCTGTAAGGAAGCAGACACCTCAAAAAGTTCTCCGGTGAGAAGAGAACTCGAATGGGGCCATGGAGACTCGTTTCCTTTCTTGCTCAAGCATGAGGAATTCATCTAATCCACTTGAACAGGGGAGAGGGAGTCGGATGGCAGCCATCGTCGTGAAAAGTAGCTGAGCTTGATCTCAGCATATCCTCATCGCGGTTTTTTAAAATCACTTGATTGGACTGGTGCCGGGGTGATCTGATTACTTTAGAGAGAGGCACTGTCAGACCTGCAAATAAGGTGATATTTGAACTTTCATTCCACTTTTCTGAAATTGATAATATTATAATCTATATACAGCAGCAGATTTATATCGGGTTCAACGAGACAGAGAGTAGTTAACTAAACTTTAAACTTTGAAATCAACAGCTGTTTCTTTTTTTTTTTCTTGTTGTCTGTAAGAAAGGGACTAATACTTTTGCGATTCGGACATCAAGTGGGAGAACGTTTTTTTTCTTTTCTTTCTCCTCCTTACCGGAATATTTACATAAGAAAGAAGGTCTTCTTCTAAAATTAATTTCTAATGTATGGGCACTGAGTGGGGCCAAGATGGCCACCGAAGTTTCAGAAGAGAGGTGGAGTATGAGCAGAAGGGGGTAAACGCTCAGCTCAAATAGAAGCTACTTTTATTTTTCCCCACCTTTCTTTTTGTCTTATCTAAAGAGAGATGAAAATATTTTTTAAAAAAATCTTAAGGTGCTGATCGTGATTTGGCGTGACAATAGCAGGAAGAATATCTGAGAGAGTGATCGGCAGCTGGGATTTAAGACGTGGGGAGGAAATGGCGGCGATGCTGCTTTGAAGTTTTGGCTGAGAGACAGGAGGGCGCAGACATACTGATCGGCGCGAGCGGCTAACATTGAGAGCAGACCCTGTCTTGGAGCGGAGAAGGACTTGGCTGGAAAAAGTGACGTGGAGGAAGCATAGAAAGACTCAGAGAAGGGGAGGTGAGCGACTTGGAGATCTGAACGGGGGAAAACGGAACTTGGCATGCGAATTAGCGGGGTGGATTTGGTGCACAGGCCGGTGCGCGGAGAGGAATCGGAGCGCAGGAAGGTGTGTGGAGAGGAATCGGAGCGCAGACTGGTGCGCAGAGAGGAATCGGCGTACAGGCCGGTGCGCAGTGTAAATTGACGAGAAAGCGGGGAGAAAGGAAGGCAGAGCTTATAATAGGCATCAAAACAGAAGAGAAGGAGATAGCAAGATATAAGGGTAGATTAGACCTTTCAGTAATCTAATAGAATATTTAATATGTATAGAGTGGAAATTGATAGAGAATAATAGAATATAATATGTTGTTTTTGGAATAAATCACTGTAGCCATTCTTAAAAGTTAAAGACGATTGAAAAATTAGATAAATTAATGAATTGGAGTTAGCTGTACTGAAGAGTTTGGCATAGACTGTTACGAATAGAATTGAATTGATTTGTCTTAAATATGAGATCATCTGATTGGGGTTAAATTGATTTGAATTGAATTAACTGAACCGAATTGATTTGAGAAAATGAACTGAAACTGAACTGAAATGAAATGATGAAATTACATGGGGGGAGAGAACTCAAATGAATTAATGAATTGTATAAAATCAAATAGAAATTGCAATAGGAATTGATTGTATATCTTTATAGGAATAATTAGATTTCTGGTTATAAACTCATATATTTTTGTTTAATATAAATATATAAAAGAGTGAATAGTGAATAGCATAATGGACATGAATTTAAGCCTGTAAGGTAAGGAGGTGGTACTAGAAAAGGGAAGAAGGCATAACTATTTGATTTACCTGTATGGACACAAGATCTAAATCAAGACTGGCAAAACAAACAAAAGGTACACCACTTGACTCTAGACAATCAACGCTAGCAATAACTACAACACCCAAACAAATGGAACAGAACTTAATTTTGGAAGAGATTAGAATGATGCGAACTGAGCAGACACAAATGAGAACGGAACAGTCAGAAATGAAAACAGAATGGAGAAAAGTTATGAGAGATTTACGCAGCGAGATAAAGTCAGATTTCAAGAAAGAATTTAAAGAAATAAAGGAAACAACTAACACGCTTTCTGAGGAGATTAAGGGAACTACAGGAAGAGTGGAGAAGTTGGAGGAAGAACTGAAATTAGTCCAGGAGAAGTGTGCAACATTAACATGGGAACATGAAAAGGATATTGATGAGAGAGCTTTACTGGAACTTAAGATGCGAGAAAACTCGCTGAAAATTCGCGGATTAGGGAAGCAAAGTTCTGAAGATCTTAGAAAGATTTTAATTCCAGTGTTAGGAAAATTGATTGAGATGGACCCCCAAACATTGGACTGGGAAATAGATAGAATTTTTAGGATTGGTCCCTTAAGAGATAGGAGAGAAGAATGTCCGAGGGATGTGTTGATTTCATGTGTTAGGAAATCAACAAGAGATCTTATCCTCCAGGCCAACACCAAATCAAGAATTGAAGTAAAAGGTCAGAAGCTGCAATTATATACGGATATACCAATAAGAATACTTTAGAAAAGACGAGATTATAACTTCCTAACTTCCAAATTACGTCAGCATGGCATTCAATATAGATGGGCAAGATTGGAAGGTGTGACTTTCCGATACTGGAAAAAGCTATTTGTGATTTCATCGATACAAGAAGCTAAAGATTTCCTGACAAGATATGGCAAAAATTTTGCTGAAAAGATGCAACAATCGGAGGAAGAATTGAGAGGAGCAGAAGGAGGTAAAATCTTAGAGGAAGATGTAGTTGAAAAGCAGATTCAACCTCCTCACAAGAAAGCTTGGAGGAAGAGTTGAAGAAAACAAAGAAAAAGGATTCATTTGAAAGAGACTCTGGAAAACAAGGTAGCTCTAAGACATCAATATCATCGTTAACAGAATGAGACGACTCAATTGCATAAAAAATATAATATGGCGGAATTAAGGATTTGGTCATGGAACATTAAGGGCATATGTACACCGGAAAAAGACGAAAGATCTTCCATTATCTGGGTAAACAGAAGATGGATGTGATCTGCTTACAAGAAACTAGAATTAAGCGAGCCAAGGAACATCTTTTAAGAAATAGGAAATTTGGGAAGGAATATATGTCATTGCCCAATGAGAAGAAGCGAGGGGTAGTTATGTACGTAAGTGAAAGAATCCCATCCAAAGAAATCTTTCGAGATGAAGATGGCCGTTATGTAGCTGTAGAAATCGACTGGCAAGCGCAAAAACTGCTGCTGGTGGGTGTATATGGTCCACATAATGGAAAAGAGAAATTTTATAAAGAACTTCGAACCCAGATTATGGACAGAGAATATGATCAAATGATTTTGATGGGCGACTGGAACGGGGTGGTATTTCCATCCCTAAATAGAAAATCAGATAAAAAAACAAAGAGTCAAGGCAAGCTACCTTTATCTTTTGAAAATTTAATACGAGAAACAGATACAGTTGATTTATGGAGATTTTTATATGGAAAACACAAGCGTACACCTTCTACTCAGAACCGCACGCATCTTTCTTGCGAATAGACATGTTTTTTGTTTCAAAATCCCTATGTGCTCAGGTAAAATCTATGGAAGTACAACCTGGTACATTTTCAGATCACAATGCTATTGTTATGAATTTTAAAAGAAGGAAAACTGAATACAATTGGCGACTCAATGAACACTTATTGAGAGATGAGAAAATTGTGGGAAAAGCTAAAGAAGTTCTACATCACTACTTTTTTGGGAAAAAACTCCAGGAGAGGTTAACCTCCAAACAATATGAGATGCCAGCAAAGCGGTTGTTAGAGGTTTTTTTTATCCAGCAAAATGCAGAAGTGAATAGAAAAAGAAAAGAGAAGATACAATGGATAAATGAATCAATTCAAAAGAAAGAGATAGAGCTACAAATGAAACCATCAGAGAAAAAGGTTAAAGAGGAAATAAAAATATTACAGAAGCAATTGGAGTTGATGATGACAGCAGAGATAAGCAAGAAATTGAAGATGTGGAAGCAAAAACACTTCAAATGGGCAAATAGACCTGGGAAATGGCTGGCTCTCAGACTGAGATATAAAACCGAAACCCACCTATTTTGAAAATAAGCGATGGTAGAAATACATATCATGAGACAGAGAAGATAAAAAAAGTATTCACACAGTTCTACCGCAATTTGTATCAGGAAAGAAAGACTCAAGAGGAAGACATTGGAAAATTCATATCATCTGTAAAAATGAGAGAACTGTCGGAAGAGCAGAGATTAAAATTGAATGCATCTATTTCGGTGATGGAGCTCATTGAAGCAATAAGATATCAGAAGAAAAACAAAGCCCCCGGCCCTGATGGATTGCCTTCAGAATACTACGCAATATTACAAGATGAACTAGTTCTACATCTTCAGGCAGTAATGAACGAAGTTAAAAATGGGAAAATACCAGAGTCCTGGAAGCAAGCCTTTGTAACTTTGATACCAAAGGAAGAACGGGATTTAAGTTTTCCAAAGAACTACCATCCGATTTCACTCCTAAATGTGGACTATAAATTATTTATGTGGATAATGACAAATAGATTGAAAACAATTCTGAAAGATATAATATCCGAAGATCAAGCGGGGTTTTTGCCAAATAGACAGATTAAAAATAATATGAGATATATACTGGATATAATTGAAACTTTTGATAAGCAACCAAGTAGGAAGTTGGCCATGTTGTTTTTGGACATTGAAAAAGCCTTCGATAGTGTAAATTGGCAATATATGTTCAAGATGATAAATAAGTTGAGAATAGGAGAAAACTTTATTATGGCTATTAAAACCATCTATAAGAACCAGTATGCGCAAATTTTGATAAACAGGGAGAAATAGGAAAGATTTAACATTGAAAGAGGTACAAGGCAGGGATGCCTTGTATCTCCTTACTTTTTTTGGTATGTATGGAAGCTTTGTTTGTAAAGCTTAATGAAGAGAAGGATGTGAAAGGAGTGCGAATCCAAGGTATGGACTATAAGATAAGAGCTTTTGCGGATGATGTGGTTCTGATTATTGAAGATTTTTGGAAAATATTGGAAGATTTAAAATTATATTGGATGATTTCTCAGCTGTCTCCGGCTTGAAGATCAATGAGGAAAAAACATACCTTACGGTTAAAAATATTTCAAAAACAGAGGGTAAACAGCTAGAAGAACTTACAGGTTTCTCTATAAGATCTAAATTGAAATATTTGGGAATTTATTTGATGAATAAAAATTCGGATCTATTTAAGAACAATTACGAGAAGACCTGGAAACAGATAAAGGAGGATTTTAGGAGCTGGGAAAATAAAAATCTTTCGCTACTTGGTCGAATTGCAGCATTTAAGATGGTGGCATTACCAAAAATGCTTTTTTTATTTCAAAATATCCCAGTAATATATAACGAATCGATATTTAAAGATTGGCAAAAGGATCTTGCAAGATTTATTTGGAATAGAAAGAAACCTCGATTCAAATTCAAAATACTCTGTGATGATAAAAAACGTGGGGGGCTAGCACTACCCAATTTGAATCTGTACTTTCAGGCTTGCTGTTTAGACTGGCTTCGAGACTGGATAAAGTTAACAGACTGTAGACTCCTTACACTTGAGGGGTCGCAGCTGGCCTTTGGTTGGCATGCCTATCTGGGATTTTTTAAAGACAGAGTATTACAAGATTTCAACCAACATTTTGTAAGAAGACCCATACTTAAAATATGGAACAAATATAAACCCAGATTATATCCTAAAACTCCACTTTGGTTATTCCCCCACGAAGCTTTTTACAAACGAGAAAACATTTTGTATGGGAAATGGATGACATTTGGGGATATATCAGAAATAAAAGGTAAAGAAATTAGAATAAAAACGTTGGAGCAGCTCCGAGAAGAAGGCCTGAACTGCCACTGGTTGTTGTATAGACAACTGTATGAAAAATTTAAGATGGAAAAGAAGCTGATTGGATTCCAAATAGAAAAAAAATTGGTTTGATCAGCTGTTGGGTGAGAGAAATAAAGGGTCACTCTCTATAATATACCAACATTTGTTAGAATGGTGTACAGAGGAAGAGGTAATTAAAGAACCGATGGTTCGGTGGGCCCAGAATGTGGGTAGGGAGATAAGTTTAGATCAGTGGCAAAAAACTTGGCAAAAAAGAATGAAGTATACTGCCTGCCAAAATTTGAGAGAAAACATCTATAAAATGCATCCGAGATGGTATCTCCCACCTGAAAGATTAGCCAAAATGTATAAGTGTGACGACAGGTGTTGGAAATGCCATACAGAAAAAGGTACCTTTTACCACCAATGGTGGCTCTGTATTCATGCGCAGAAATATTGGAAATCTATTCACTTAATCATAAAGTTCTAGGATTCAAGTATAGGATGACCCCAGAAATATACTTACTGAATATCTTGGAAGACGAAATGAAAAAGCACGGAAGGATTATGTTCTATATGATAATATGTCCTAGAATCATGTATGCGAGATACTGGAAGTCTCATGAAATCCCTATGGAAGAAGAATGGGAAAAAGCTTTGTGGGACATGATGACTATGGATAAAATAACTCTGTTTCTTAACAATAAGAATATAGGGGAATTCAGTAAAACTTGGGAACCGTTTATATTTTTTTAAAGAGAAATGGAAAGAAGAAATTTTTGGAGAAGGTTGAGATGGATTATGATATGGAATCTAATATATATGCATATATATACATGTTTAGCCTACTCTCATTGATAAAATCTGTACTCTTAGAGATAAAAAGAATTAATGTCTTATTCTTTAATAGCTACAGAAGTCAAGATCCAGATTCTGAATATAAAATATCGTAATATCAACAAGTCTAATCAAGTGGAAATTTTTTCTTATTTCTTTTATTTTATTATTTGCTTTTGTTGTTGTTGTTTTAGATGTATAGTGTATTCGTGTGTTTTGTCCTTTGTAATAGGTCTGCTGATATATATTTTAATGATTGAAACTTCTTTAATAAAAAATAATATATATAAAAAAATAAATTCTATCTTTGGATCTTCTCTTTGGCTGTGAATTTTGAGGGCCAAGCATTATCAACATGCACAGTTCATTAGCTGAGGTTCACTGTTGTGAATGAACTCTAGTATATTAATTATATAATTCTATTGAATACAGAGTGTTCCAAGTGTAGGCTTCCACCTGTTGCTAGACTGCAACTCCAAGCATTCTTCACCATTGTCTAGGGCTGATGGGAATTATAGTCCCATGAAATCTGGAGGGCCACCCTTTACCCACCCTGATTTAAAGTATTTGTGAGTTTTTCAAAAGCAGCTATAGGATGAGAATAGAACTTTGGTGTACTTGCAGCATATAATACCTCAAAACAGCCACTGTTTGGCTTGTTTATCTGTTGTCACCAGCCGTAGTTTTACCAAAGAAAAACCTTCCTTCCCCCTCCTTTGGTTATCAACATTTGTATCCACAGTTTTACCTTTGTTTGCACACTGTTTTAGCTGTATACAATATAGATGGGGAAGAAGTCTATTAATATTGAAAATACTTCATTTTAAAATAAACTGTGTTATTTGGCTGTGTGGCAACACTAGTAAGAGACAGTACAAACAGTATTAGTGCACACAAAAGAGGAGAATAGAACAAATTTACAGGTAGTGGGAGTTTATTTCAATACTTAACGAAAATAGTAGTTAAGTGAATAGTAGCAGTTCAGTAAACAGGAAAATGAATGTTCATATGCTATGATGACATCAGATTTCACAAATGAGCCCTTGGAATAAAAATGTTGCCATATATCCCTGATCTGCTTGTGTGTTGCCTCAGCCTGTGGCTAGATGAAGAGGCTGAGGCAGGACTCCCTGCTCTGCCCTGAGTCTAACTTCATATCTGCAGCTGCTGGAGGGCCCGCCCCTTTATCCTACTAATGGTAGCAATATACTGTGGGAGGATGTGGAAGAAGAACTTCTCTGCTATGGCACCCTGGTTGTGGAATGCCTTCCCCTTGGAGGCCTAATTGGCTCCAGTGCTGGCTTCATTCTGGTGACAGATAGATAGGTAGTTGTGCACCTTCAAGTCATTTCCAATGGCCATGCCTCTTCCTGCTGCAGCACAGCTGGCTATTGTCCCAGGCAGTTCTGGGGCAGGAAGTTCAGCCATTGCACTTCCAGGACCTCCACAAACAAGGTAAGTGCAGGTACACGGCAGGAGGGCAGCATGATCACTGGTCATTGATGAAGAAAACCCATCAATGATTTGTGGCACAGTTGTGCTGCCTGGGAATGGGAGAAGGATGGGACCGGGATGATGTAGTGCATAAGCATCGGCCCAGTCCCCTCCTTCTGCCAGCCCCATGGCAGATTGGGTGCATTAAGTGAAAAGTCTTTTGGGAACAATGAATTTGCCCAAAGCTGTACAGGTACATGGTTTTAAACTGTTGTTTTAAACTGTTCTTTTAAAAACCACCAATTTATTCAAAATGCTTTTAAATTTTGGACAGGATTCTTTACTGAGGCCCTTTCCGCATGACATTTGCCATGCAAAAGGGCGCCTGCAGTGTCGTGTGATTGTGAGGAGCGATCTGCACAATGCACTCCCAATCGCACAACGCTCCAGGGGCCAGCAGGCACCGCTCGAGCACCTTTTCATCTTTGGCTGGAAGTCAAAAATGGTGTGTGATCACTCATTGCTCCTGGGCCCTGCACACTCTTACCTGGCGTGCAGAGCCTCTGGAGCCGTGCTGGTTGCGCTCCCTGGCTGTGCTGCGGAAGGAAGAGGTGGGGCCTCTTGGAAACTTCCAGGCTGCGCTGTGGAAGGAAGAGGTGAGGCTCTCGCGCGAGCAGGCAGCTCATGCGAAGCTGAAGCAGCAGGGACATGAGAGCCTCTCGCCAGAGGCTGCTTGTGCGGTCCCCGCACCCAGCGCCGGAAAAAGGTAAGGTGCAAAAAGGGCCCAAGTTAAAAGTTTTACATTTTATAAATGGGTTTTAATTGATTGTGTTTGCTTACCCCTTGGAGCTATTGCAATATAGGGCTGGATGCAGAGTTTAATAAAATAAAATAAATAAATTAATCTGCAAGTTTTTGGAACATTTATTCCCTTTTTTAAAAAAAAAATTAAAAAACAACTTGCATTGGGTGAATTGTTTTTTTTCTGGCCCACTGGAATTTCAATATACTGAAAGTTAGTATTGTGGTTCAGGTTAGTGCTTGTGGTAGGGTTTAATGTACTTGTTTTGGTCAGTCCTTGAAGTCCCTCAGAATTCCAATATCTTACTCTCCACCCCTGAGCCAATCTGACAAGCCATACAGTATGTGTAATGTTTGCCCATTGGCATTATGGTTTGGCAAAAAATGATATCAGACATTTTATGTGTCCCAATAAGTTAGACTGTCTGGTACAAAGGTATACCCCAATTGCAGATTTGCTTGCTCGCTTCAGCAGCACATATACTAAAATTGCAGATTTGCTGCGATTTGTTGGGTGGATGTATATTCCACCTGTTTTTGTTTTCTTTTGTCTGTACAAAAACAAACCATACATTAGCAGTGGCAAAAACTTGTAGGCATTGTTTACAAGTCTTCAGGTGGCCATATGTTAGAATGTCTACCATGGCAGCTCTAGTTGTGTGTGGATTCTGCAGCAAAGCAAGATAAAATGGGACCAAAGTGTACATGAGAGTTAAAGTACAACTAATCTGCATGCAAGTCAATGGAGCATGAGGCTTCTTCATGCAATTAAATGCTGAATTTGGCCTGAGTGGAGGTCTGGTGACCTTTGCTTCAACCTGAAAGGTATGGGAACTTTTTATAAACTAGAAAAATAAACAGCTCAAAGTAAAAGGTATGGTGGAACTCCCCTTGACCCTGGAATGCACACCAGCTTCAGTTTCTGCTCTGACTAGTAATATATTAGTATTGAGCTATATTACAGGGCCACCACTGTTTTCCAGCACTCATTCTCAACTGGCAATATACATTACAGCATTGTTGTACGGTAGTCTCTCAGTTCAACTGACAATATAAGGGTAAAACCAATGGATAACATTGCTGGAGTACTTGAAGTTACTTTTCCAGTTTTATGTCCAAGTGCCTCCGAACACATTCAAATGTAGAGGTAGCTTTGTAGTCCACAAGACATATTTCAGTTCTACTCTGTGGTAATTTTATTCTTCAATACAATTTCACGTTTTTGTTCAGCAGTGAGCAAATTATTTGTAATTGCCCTTCTGTAAATAATATGAACTTTAAATAATCATGAGTTTTGCGTATTAGCGAAACTGATAGCCCACTACTGATCAGTAGCCCACTACTGATCATACTTTCAGCAGTCGGCCAAATTTATCATTATCTTTCTTAATAGGGGTCCTGTGAAGATCTTTGAATTTGCATGCAATTGGTGTCATACCTAACATCTTCTCATATTCCTTTGTCATGGAAGTTCTACCCATAACAGGTTAGTCCAGGCAGAGTTTGGAAAGTTACTTAATTCAATTTAACTAATTCAAATAATTTGTTGCAGTTATATTTCTAATGCCTCAAATTGTGGTTAGTTGTCATTACATTTTAATAACTACCATTTTAGTTTTCTTTTTCTGAAAAGTAGTCAAAGTTTTTTTTAAAAAAACAACTATCTTTTTGTAATCAAAACATAACTGATTGCTCTCTTCCAACAGACTGGCCTGTGAGCTTAACATCAGAGACACAAGTTTGAACGTTCAGTGTTTCTTTGTTTTTTAAAATGGAAGACCAAATTTGATTGATCAGTTTTATTGGGAAGGTAGTCTAATGAAGTTTATTTTTAAAGTATACCTTCTACCTTACCATCTCAAGACAGCATGCAGATTACATGACTCTAATGTTATCATGCCCCTGCTTTTTCCCCTGCATGCTTTTTTTAAAAAAATCTTTGGCTGATGAAGAAACTTGCACACTTCTAAAGTTTGCACAGAGAATTTTGTGCTGTTTCATTTGGCCTAATAAAGGTATTACCAGAACTTAGAACCTTAGGCTCTTTCTGTACCATACCTGGGTCCCACAACATTCTGGTGTCATCCCATCAGTGTGTTTGCCAGAATGGGAGCATGTCCTGAACACCAGTTGCTGGCGGATGGTAGTGTTCAGGATATGCTCCTTCCTTCTGCAGTGCAGCCAGTCTCTTCTGGCTGTGCACTGAGGAAGGAAGCACTTTGATAGCACTTCCCACATGGCCCCAGCCGACGCGATTGTGATGCGAAAGGGACCTATTACTGTTTTTTTTTCAGGTAATAGTATAACATGTGATTGCGATGGCTGGGGATATGACAGGAGCAGGAATGCCATGACATTGTGTGATAGCGTGCATCATGGACCAGCTTCAACGCATCCTCACGCCGGGATGGGGCTGCAGTATGGAAATGTCCTTAGTGAGCTTAGGAATTTTGTTTTTCTTACTAGAACTGGCCTGAGCTCACAAGCCATTAAAATAGATGTTTGCTTCTTGTAAGCTCAATCTTTCTTCATTTCAGCAGCCTACTTTAGGTGGAAAAAGTTATTTTGTTGTTGCTGTTGTTAACACTTGGGAATTGGAAATTCTGAACAATCAACTGCAAACTACCTGGAGATTTACCCTTTCCTGATGGCATTCTGGCAAATCCCAACCAATCTCTTTTGATTTTTTTCAGCTCAGCAGAAGAGATTTCCTTATCCGATAGCTGTCCAGACAGATGAATAGAATAATACACTGATGACACAACTTTGATCAGTGAACAATATTACTGTTCTTTCAGCATTTAGAGATGCAACATATGGGATAAGATTGTAGCAAAGTAAACACCGTGTGTGGAAGAGGGATAATTTTGCAGAAAAGTGAAAATAGAACCATTGGAGCTTGGCTTAGACTGCTACTGTGTGAAACTACTGTTATAGTGCTACTATTCCATTTTCAACATCCTGTGGAATTCTGGGGTTTGTAGTTTACTAAGGCCAAAGAGCTCTCTGGCTGAGAATTCTAAATGCCCCTCCCTAAACTACAAACCCCAGGATTCCATGGGATGTTTTAAGTGGAATAATAGCACTATAATAGTGTAATGTGGAAATGGCCTAAGAATACTGAAAAAATATTCTTTCCTGTACTTTAAAAATGTTTTGGGAGAAAAAGGCAGGAAACCATTGTTTACTGGGGGGTGAAATACCTCTGTGTAAATGGCCTCTCAAAATACCTGTGCAGAAAAATGGGGTGTGGATAATTGTTTCAGTAGATTTATCCAAGGAAAAGAGAAATCTGCAACAGTTGCTCAGAAGTGGGACTCATCACAGCAGTATGACTTTGTTCCTTTTTTCCCCCCTGTGGGTTTTTGTTTTTTGCAATGTAGGAAAAAAATAATCAGAGTACAGTCTCTCTGGTGGGGTGGGGACCCTCATGTATAGTTTTAGCCATTCTCGAACCTTTAAGCCTGAACTTAAGTTCTTGTCAAGCATCATTCTAGTCTTCTGTGGCAAGCATACCACCAACCCACACTGCTCTACATTAGGGCAGTGTACTGATTTCAGTTGAACCTAGAGTAAATCAGGCCAAATCAGACAGATCCTGATTGATCCCAAACTGGTAAAAATCATTTCAGAGCAGTCTTAGGTTCTGAAAATTAAAAGGAAGTTGGACAGTGATTTTTCTTCAAAATGATGCAAAATAGCACCATAAAAGAAAATTGCTATTATAGGTAGCAGATTTAGCTTGCCAATACTCAGTAGTTACTAATTTGCACGTCTAAGAGTAAGTCATGGAATATATTTAGTCATTCCTTGTTTGTTGGTTTTAACCACCTCCTCTCTCTTCCTGCATCAGTTTGCAGTTAGTCTGAGTTTGTTAGTACTCCATATCGTACTCTGCAGTTCTCTTTCCCTCCTTGAAGAGGAGATATTACAGAGTCACTCACTATAAAATGTCATGAAATACTTCATTTTTTAACAAATTCTATGAGTGGTTGGTGGGTTTGGTTGTTGCTCACCTTCTGCTTGTAAATACTAATTACTTTCTTTGTGAGATACTCTATTATCTCTCATATTCCTCAATGAGTACTGGGTGGGGAGAGAAGGAAAAGGGGAGAGGAAAGGGAACTGGGCTGTGCTCATTGACATATCAAGCTTCTTGTGTAGTGCAAAAATTGTAACACCATTTTCCAATTACAGTGCTTGAGAGGAACTTTTGCTCTTGTGCAACTTCTGGGAGTTAGCATTTTGGGGGCACTGATGGTAGTTTTGTGTTTACTTTAGCTTATATGTTCTTCTTTCATCTTGCCAATAGGAAACTTCAAACCTCCCTTCTAAAGCCATTGCATATCAAGTCCAATCCGTCTATACTCCATATTTCTTGTTTGTTCAAGTGGCTCTGTGTTCTGGTCTCAGTATTATTTACACAGTAGCACTTCAAGTTGTATTTCCTTTTCCTATTTTGCCCCTACTTCAACCAAAAATGGTTAACAATAATAAACCTGACATAAAATAAAAAAGAAATAAATTAAAAAGAAAGTAAAATATTAGTCTCTTATACATCTCTGTGTGCCTGTGTGCGTGGTGTTCGTATGTGTATATGCGACTAATTGCTAAGTGACATTGATGGATGTTATGCTGACCACCTTAGATAGTTAGCTTTTTCATGTTTATGCCTGTTTCTGTTTTACTGCAAATTAAAATAAGCTTCCTTTGAGACATTAAAAGATGAAACATATGCCTGTTATGTTATTCTGTTTTTACAAGCACTAGCTTTGTGAGAGCGAGACTGGTGTAGTAATCTGAGCATTGGACTAGAACTTTGGAGAACTGAGTTTGAATCCCCACTCAGCCATGGAAACCTTGGGTGAACCTGGGCAGGTCACATTCTCTCAGCCTCAGAGGAAGGCAAAGGGAAACCTCTGCTACAAGCCTTGCCAAGGAAATTCTGTCATAGGTTTGCCTTAGGGTTGCCATGAGTTCGAAACAACTTGAAGGCGCACAACTACAACAACAAAGGTTTGTGCACGCTATTCCTCTGAGCTTTTTGTCATAAGCCCAATATAATTCTTTTCCCATGAAAAAACCATCATTGTTTAAAAATCAGTAACTGTAATATTATATGCATCTTCTGTCTTACATGCACAGCAACTGTAGGAACTATGCATACTAGTAACGAAAGGCAATTTTGCTCCGGAAACGTTACCCCAGTAGAGATTATTGCATAATACCAGCAAGTCAGCTAAAGAGGGGAAATAATAGATGAGTAGAAAGTGACACACAGGTGAACTTGGGATCATAGCAATTTTAAAAATAAACACAACCTGAAAACCAAGATTGTTTTTCTTGCATCTTATACACGTTTAATGCTGGCTGCTCTACTTGATGCTTTGACATATGCTTATTTGAATTGTGGGTACCACACAGAGTGATAATCTGTGCAAATTTGAGAGCAAGTTATCTGAAAAACTATGTTTTCACTTGTCAGCCTGTTTGAGTTTTAAGATCTCAGGAAGCCCTAATCAGGAATTTTAAAACAGAGCTCATGGGAGGAGAAGGAATGTGTACGTGAGGAGAGGCACATACAGGGGTGTAGCTATGGGTGTGTGAAATGAGTGCATTGTCCACCTCAAGAATTCTGCCCCAACCTGAAATTTTCCTTCAGTCCCCAAATTTCTGGCATGCCAATCACTTAAAACTTCAATTGAGCTTTGAGAAATACAGTTTAGCCATCCCAAGAAAAGGGATAGGCAAAGTTACCAAGGGGATGCAAAAACAGCAGATAAATGAATGGGAAAGATTTTGAAATCCTCACTCTTGGGAATGCTAAAAATGTGGGAAATGATGGAAAGTTTCAGGAGAGGGGCAGAATTCTTATTTTGAGGGCAAGGACTTCCTCCCATCCACAAAAGCTACACTCTGAGCAGACACCCCTGTCTGTTTCTATAATCACAGTGGGAATCATTTGGTCTTTCAGATATTATAGAACTGTAAACCCCATCATTCCCTACTGTATGTGCTGATTAGCGTTTCCGGGAGTTACAGTCCAATGGCATCTAGAAGGCCACATGATTTCCACCTTTTGCCTAATCCCGTTGTCAGCCTCAACTATAGCAGACCTATCAAGTAACTTGAAACTGTGTACATCAATACTTGTGTAACTTGATTCAGTGGGCATACAGTCATTAAGAACTAACTGGATTTAGTTCATTGAGGGCAAATTTCCAAGGAGAAGAGCTTCTTCTCCATATGATCAGCTATCTTGGAAAATAAAGGTCAAATTCTTAAACCAGCAGGGTAAAAACAGAGAAAAAAAAATGCACTGTGATGGTTTGTTTGACTTTTTTCCTAGCGTGTTTTGCAGATAGAGCAGCTGGTGTCTGGAATAAGCTGTAGCCTACAACCAAGCAAGCTGTTGGACTTGGCTGTATGTACATATATTGAGCTGTGCTTTGGCTTCTTCATCACAAAATGTCCACACTTCTAAGAGCTACACTGAACTTAGCCTGCTGTACCCAATATTAAAATAGAAACTGTTCAGAAACTTCAGTGGATCCAAAATGCTGTGACCAAGCTATTGACTGGGGCTGTTTACAGGGATCTTGTGATTCTGTTGAAACAGCTCCATTGTCTACCAGTCCTTTTCTGGGTAGAATTCAAAGTGCTGGTATAGAACTTTAGAGCCCTATTTAACTTGGGTCCCGATTATCGGAAAACCGTGTCTCCTTATACAACCCTGTGTGAACTTTAGGATCTGCAGGGGAGGGCTTTTTATCAATCTCACCACATTCACAGGAGTGTTTGGTGAGGACTCAGGAGACAGCTTTCTCTGTGGCTGCTCCAGGCTGTGAAACTCCCTTCCTCAAGAGGTCCAGTTGACCTCCTCTCTGCTCTCTTTCCGCTGGCAGATGAAGATGTTTTTACTTAAGTGGGCCTTTGAATTTTATTTATGGATCAATAGTGTGTGTGTAAAGCATGTGTGCTGTATTTTTAATATTTTACTGGAAATTACATTTTAAATATGTTTTAAGTGTTTTAAACTGTTTTTAATCATGCTTTTTTTAAAAAAAAATCAGTAATTTAATTCTATTTTAATTCTTTTACTTCTATTCTTTTTTTTTAAACTAATGTTTGAGCTTATCTTTTAAAAAATTATTGTAAACTGCCTTGAATCCCATCTTGGGATAAAGGCAGTATAAAATCAATCAATCAATCAATCAATCAATGACACTCAAGACTCTGTCCAAACTGAAAATTGGTCCCTGGGCCAAAAGATTTCTCAGTCCTTCTCTTGAGATATACTGTTGGAATTTTTTGTGGAGAACCTTTTACTTGAAGGTCAATGTGATTATTAGCTATTTAAATATAGTGGACATGGTGGTGGTAGTCCCAGGTGGTGGAATGAAATCATTGTGTCAGCATCACAGAATGGTTTAGTATACCCAAGGAAGGCTTCTACCAGGCCTTAAGTCACCACTGCTGAGCTCTGTCCCTCCTAGATGGCTTACAACTCTTATCCTTGCCAGCCATGGGATGGTTAGGAGTACAGGAATTTTGTTCAACATTTCCGAAGGGTTTTTTCCTGGTGACAACTGCCGTAACACTACATACTTTGGAACATGTCACTGATGAAAATTAGCACATATGGGGCCAAACAACATTAGAGTGTGATCAAGATAACAAATGTTATAAATGAGGAAGAATACACAAGCTAGGAGAGGGTACAGTAATTTGCTTTTGCCTGAGCCTATTGGGAAGGACAAGATTTTGCCCCTTCTTCCTCTCCCCTCTATTGAGTTAACTGACTGCAAATTACTTCTTGCACTTTCAACTCACTTAGAAGCAGCTGAAGAAAGCTAAAGACAAAGAAGGAAAGAGGAAGAGGAGGAAGAGAGACAAACTGAGACATTTTAAAAGCAGCTGAAAAAGTGGGACAGTAAAGTATTAATCAGGACTGTCCCTGAAAAATCAGGGCATTTGATGTTATAGGTTATTGAAAAAGCTAAATTCTGAATGAATGAATCCATGAATACTTTACTTGAGTAAGGGAGGAGGCATTTTGAATATATGGAGGCTCTGCCCTGCATTTCCTTATCCTGTTTACTGTGCTTTCAAAAAGGGTTCAGAGACTCGGCTTTTGCAGCTGTTCTCACTTCTTCCAAATAATGATGAGGAACTAATTACCACTAGACTCTGAAAAACAACAATTTCAAAGGCACATAGGACAAAACCACATATTACATTAGTCACTGCAGCCCCTCTTAAAGTGGCCAATTTTATGAGTGAGATGGGGTGGAGGACTCACTGGGCCCAAGTCAGACTGTGCTCCTGGACTTCATTTCTAGTTAAACTGATTTCTCAGCTTCTATTTGCCTCCAAGGAACTTCTGTTTCCTGCAAATAGCACTGTCAAGGGACAAGATCAGGTAGTGAGGGGCCAATGTTCTGCAGGAACTTTGTGCAGCCCCTTAATCCAGGTTAGGGACACGCTCAGATTGGGCCAAGCAGCTGCCTTTTCCTCTTTGTATGCGGCCAGATAACTTAAATTATTGCATGGTTTGAAAATGTACTTGTAATAAAGTTAAAGAGAAACAGACAGTTAAACATTTTAAAAGTGTGAATAACATAATGTGTGTCTTGGCTCTGGGACTGTTTAAAAAAGTGGGAATTCTGATGCAAGGATGTAAGTGAGAACTTGCCTCATTTGCAGAGTTATATGTATATACTTGTATAATATTCATTTACTTTTTATTATTTGATATTTATATTACAGGTAATTTCTTTTATTGTATAATAAATGTTAGTTTGCTGCATGGACTGAGTGTGAAACAAACCACACAAGACATCCTTAGATATTTTACATGACACAACTAGACTAGAGTATGAGACCACAGAGAACTCCATAATCACTGGTTTCAGAGGAAGGAGCCCCTCAAAACTCACACCATTGGGGTGGTGGGAAGTTACCAGCTTTCTCTGAAAGCTTTGGCCATGATACTGCACTGGAGATGGAATACATCTCCCCTCTCACCCTGTCCAGGACTCACCTTTTAGCTGCCAATAAGTGCCTGGTGAAGAGCAAGAGGGATTGAAGAAATGCCCTGACTGTTATATTGTCATTATTCCACTTTCAATATTTTGTGGAACCCTGGGGTTTGCAGTTTAGGGAGGGGCATTTAGAATTCTCAGTCAGAGAGCTGTTTGCTCTAAGTAAACTACAAACTCCACAATTCCACAGGATGTTGGAAGTGGAATAATAGCATTATAACAGTGTAGTGAGGAAATGGCCTCTGTCCCAAAACCCAGATGCAGCACACCATCATCATCCGGGGGCATCACAGAAGTGTTTGCATATGTCTCTGGTGAGGTCCAGTGAATCATAGAACTGGAAGAGACCACAGGGGCCATCTAGTCCAACCTCCTGCCATGCAGGAACCCACATCAGAGCACTCCCAGCAGATGGCCACCCAGCCACTGCTTAAAAATCTCCAAAGAAGGAGACTTCACCACACTCTGAGACAGCATATTCCATTGCTGAACAGCTCTGACCATCAGGAAGTTCTTCCTGAGGCTTAGGTGGAATCTCTTTTCCTGTAGTTTGTATCCATTGCTGCTTGTCCCTATTTCTAGAGCAGCGGAAAACAAGCCTGCTCCCTCCTTGATATGACATCCCTTCAAATATTTAAACATGGCAATAATATCACCTCTTAACCTTCTGTTATGCAGACTAATGTTACTGTGGTTCAGGCCTATCCGGAGATAGCACTCGATATCTCTTTGATATCAAACAATTCGGTTTTCCTCTGCCACCCTGCTCCACATGTTTGCGAGGTCTCCGGACAAGCACGTAAACAGGCACAGCCGATAATTGCTGGACATTCCATTCTCCACCCAGGCAGGCCAGACAGAACCGGTTTGTCGCTTCAGGGACCTCTCCGGCAAACACCTCATTGCATATGCGTGATACTAACAAAGGCTCCCTGCCCCACGCAGGTAACCTGACAAAGCTGTACTAAGTGCTCCATATTTGCATACTGGCTACACTATTGTTAATTCGGCTCTAAGTCAATCATGCTAAAACCTGACCTTTCCAAGGCTTTGTCCTGCTCCAGAAACACATTGTTCTCACTGAGTAAGGTATGGTCTGCAGTCACAATTCACCCTATAAAACCCCTGATTCCGAGACCTTCCTTGGATCGCTCCAAACTTCCATCCTGCCTTGCTGCCACTTTGTTTGGCGAGCCGTCCCCTCAGTCCCACGAACTGAGACTCCATACCAATGAACTCAATCTTCAAACCTCTCCAGGACTATGAGACAGGTGTCATATCACCAAGTTCCCTCTAAAAATCCCTATTTCCAATTCTTTAGCTAGCTGTGTGACTGTGGTGTCTTTAATATTTGCCTGTATTTAATAAAAGATCAATTTTTATTACTTTAAACCGCCTGACTGCTTGACTGACCTGACCCCGTAGATGCTGGGTTGCAAGATCCTGCTAAGTTACCCTGCCTCTCGCTAGCTTTAGCGAGTGCTCCAGCTAATTTTCCCCAAAGTTGTGTCCTTGTTTGGTTATTTAGGTGTCCCTCCCGGGATCCCCAGAGATCAGGGTAACACTAAACATACCCAGCTCCCTAAGACGTTCCTCATAGAGCATGGCTTCCAGACCCTTCACCATTTTGGTTGTCCTCCTCTGGACACGTTCCAGCTTGTCAATATCTTTCTTGAAATGAGGTGCCCAGAACTAGACACAGTATTCCAGAATGAGGTCTAACCAAAGTAGAATAGAGTGGAGCCATTGATGTAGCTGTTCTGCATCGGGCTTTAGGGACACAGCCAGACACTTCTCTGATGCCCCTCTGGTCTCAACGAGACACTAGACGACTGTGGAGTGGGGCTACTGGAACTAAAAGGTGAGTCCTGGGACAAGAAGATTTTAGTTATTGCATGAGGTTGACACATGATCTTGACTTCTGCAATGACCCTCCTCCTTTAAAAAAAAAAAAGACAATCATACCTCAGTTAAAGGATTGCAGTCTTGTTTTATTTCACCTTTTGGAGTTCTCACTTTAAGAACCTTATGGAATAATATGGTGTGGTACAATGTGGCTAGAGTTTTTCTTTCTTTTTTGAGGATGGTGGGTGCAGGCCCTGGCACTGACAGCTAGAATAAGGAGGAAAGCAAGAGATACCAGACCAGGTTGTGCCACAAAGGCAGTGGAATGGGGGAAGTTATGACTGGAGATCCTTCATCTAATCCTTTATGAGGCCATGGAGGAGAGACTGAAGAAACTGCATATCCTAGAATAGTACCTTTTAAAAGAAACTAGTTATGTTACTCATTACTCTAACAATGTGTCACTTGTTACTGTTACTTCAATGGAAAATGGATCTTGCCGGTTTACTTATCATTAACATGTTGTCATCAGTGGTATTATTATGCCCCTGAAAAATTCAGGAAATAGCTTCTCCTACTCTCTGATAATCATATTTCTGAAAAAACTATCCAGCCCAGCCCACTTCCCTGCTCCAAACAGAAACAGTATTACAGATGCCAATCCATAATCCACACTTTTGACAGGTGTGCTGAAGCAGTCACTCATTCATTTCCTCTAACTTGTCCAAATTAATTTTCTCCAAACATTTGTTCTATAACACATGCCTGAACCAGCCTCAAGCATGTAGAGGAATAGTCCCTTCTCTAAACTGTCTCACAACTCACACTAACCCAGTCAGCCCAAGTGCTCACCCTCTGCCACTGCTTGGAGCAGCCAACATTTTAACTCTTTCTTTCTAGTTGTAGTATCTCTCTCTCTTATTTGGGCAGAATGAGGAAGGCAGAAAAGGCAGGCTAATATTTAAAATGTTTTCTTTTTCAATGCAATTTATATGAGTCTCTAGTGTGGCTCATGTTTTGAATCTCCTCCTCCACCACCGCTACCATCACGATCTCTCTCTTTCTTTCCCCTCCTTCATTCTGTTCTTTTTCATCTACTCCTAGCTAGCTGCATCCCCCATTTGACTTCCTCTTCCCACTCATTGATCATAGCAGTAATAGAAAGAAACCCATTTGTCTTACGCTGTGAAGTAATGAATTATGACCTTGGTCATTACAGGGAAAAAGTAACACTGTTCAGACTTGCTACTGGAAGAAGTAACGGGGCACCAAAGTAACTTATTATGATAAATATGCTACCTCCAGGCTCTGGGGGAAAAAAAAAGATGACTGCAGAAAGCAAAGCAAGAAAATAGACAAGGAGAAAATTAGCAAAGTTCAGAAAAGTAGTGTTTTTTTGGACTACTACTCCCTGAATTCTCCAGGTAGCATCAAGATAGTATAGGTAAACTGTGGAAATTGTAGTCTAAAAATGCAATGTTTCTAAGGTATGGAAGCTAGTGATCTACTACTTGGCAGGAAACCAGAGTCTGTCACCTTGAAAGAAGTCCAACAAGACCTGCAAATCAGCACATGATATTGTAAGGCTCATGAAAGAATAGCAAGACATAAATGTAGTAATTTACATCAAGAACATACAAACTAAACTAGGTGGATGGAAAATTTGCCATGCAGGCATATCTTTAATAAGAGAGAGACAATTCCTATCTCAGGAGAAGATGGAGCTCTAATAGATCAATATTTTGCAATTAATTTTTTGAAGTTATTTTTTTAAAAAAATACACATCACTGAATGCAAGTTATCTGCATAAGGAACATTCTCTGAAGAGTTCTTTTAGGTACTACTGCTTAATCCTCATTTGAAGTCATAATCCTGTTTTCATGATGTATCAGCACAGAGTTGCTGTGAACAAGGTTTCAAACAGAGGATTATATTTGTATGTGGGTGAGCAATAAATATATACATATAAGGCTTCAGAAACAATTGTTTTCTAAGAAAAGAAGCTATTATCTTGAAAAAATAATGCTTATAGAAGAAAAGATTTTTTTAAAGGAACAAAGTCTTGTAGATTCACTCATGTTTAATATGTTTTACCCATACCATATCCAGTGTTTAAGGTAGGGAAAATTATACAACTGTATTCATTTTTAATGTTCACAGAATTATGGATGAAACCTCTTTCATAACCATTCAACTATAATATCGTTGTGGGGAAGTTTGGTAGGGGTCATTGATCTGTAATAATTACATCGATTTGTGATAAAATATGTGATCTCTTTATCCATCAATCAATTGATAGATAGAAATTGTATTAGGCACTAGCTTTCCTGTCATCAAATGGATCTGAAAAACTAGGGTATGTGTGTGTGAGTGTGTGTGTTTCTTTCAGGTTGCCTGCCAATTTATGGCAATCTCATGAATGTGATAGGGTTTTCTTGGGCAATGAATACTCAGAGGTGCTATCGCCAGTTCCTTCCTCTGAAATATAGCCTACAGCATCTCGTACTTGAGGGCTGTTTCCCATCCAAGTACTAACCAGGGCTGATCCTGCCTAGCTTCCAGGATTATATCGGAACTGCTGTCTTTATGGTGACTTTTTCAAAAGCTGAAGATTTTAAATGCTTTTTTTAAAAAAAAATCAAGCCTAATCTGCAAGTACCCTTGAAGGTTAGACATAAATAACACACACTATATTTATCAATCTAGTATATCATAACTGTAAATATTACAAGTTGTCTGTACATATAATATGAAGGCACTTAACTTGGGATGTATAGATTTGGTGCTGAGCTCAGAATTTCAACAAACAAAAATCACACATCCATAAAATCCATATTGGGAGTTAATTTACTTCCAGGCTATACAAAGCCATATAATCATCCATAAATGCAAACAGCAGCTGAATTTATGTTTTAAGTTAATTGAAATGGGAAGGCCCATTTGAAATAGATCTGGAAAAGAATAGAGGGCTAAATTAGAACACAATTTAAGATAATTAGGACTGGTTTTCCAGTGGGATCCAGCTACAAAAATATCATGAAGGACATTAATGTTCATACAACTTTCACAGTGGAAATAACTCTATATAATTGTGGAAGGACTGCTGGACAAGGGCCCCAGAAGGTGAGAGCTCTTCAAAGGATATGGTGATTTTAAGATGCCTGCCTATAATGGAAAAGTCAGTTTGGTGTCAGTGTGGTGTGGTGGCAGGAAAGTATAGTGCCTTGACTTTAGTGGAAGAAATGCAGGCTGATAGTAGTAAGAATAGTACCAAGAGGAGGAAGAAGATGTTGTTATTTCAGGAAGCTGGAAATGTCTGCTGTGCTAAAGGTGAACTTCCCTTTGTACCATTGGGAAATGGAGACTGAAAAGAGCACCCATGGTAGTTTTTAGTCTGGATTAGGAGACCATGATTAAAGTCTTCTCTTCCATGCGAGGATCTAGACTTGGTTGCAATTCCTAGAAATCATTATGAACTGAATGGCTTTGTAAAGAAGTGATTAGAATGAGAAGGTGGAAAAGATGGGATAAATTCATCTACAGAGAAGAAACAGGATGGGAGCCAGCTAGTGATATGATTCATTGTAGTTCTATTGCTTGAGAGGAACACAGAACCATGAAAAGGAGAGAGACTCTAGGATCCACTGTCTACCTCTGACAGAGAGCTCTCATGCCTCCTCCAAGTTACAACACTGCTTCCTCAGAGGAGTTAATATAAGAACAGAAGGCAAAGAGACATAGGACCAAATAGTGCACAGCGTGGGTGTGATGTAACTAGATGCTACACAAAACACAGAACTTTCACCATTCTTTTCTTCCTTCTTACTGGTTATATACAATATGACATAATACATAGGCCAGCATCCTATTAGTGACACATGCAAGTGTAAATACACCTTATACTTACCTACACATGACTTTTCTGGTCTTCCTGGAGGACAGTATTCACTTCTATCCTCTGCAATGACTCTGGTTGATCTTGGTAGAAGATGTTGGTTTGTGACTGGGTATGGTGCCTCCAGCCAGATGATTCTCTGATCCCTCATCAGCTCTCAGCCAGCCACAGAATGGGTGCTTAGTAAAGCTGTGAGTCCTGGGGGTGTGAATGGGTTGCTGTAGCAGAGTTCTTATGTTGAATTGGGCAATATAAGGATTTGGCCTCTGTGTCCTTTGTTGGCCGCTTCTCCATTGCAGTCCATGTAAGGCAGAGGTGGGAAATCACACAACATTATAAAATAATGTACAACATTATTATAGGGGATGTTACTAGGAAGAAGAAGGAAACAGATAAGAACTAAATCGTAGTCTAACCTTATTCAGCCTGTTTGCCTAAATTTTTATACCCCTGGATTTAGACAAGCGATTCTTTATTCTAGCATAGTCCTAGGGAAATAGCAGGGCTTTAATGCTGAAATAAATAGTTTGAGAAAGACCACAGCCTTGGATCCTTCAATGTCGATTCAAAGGCTTTAGGGAATGAGATGAGGATTTTGATCTGAAATGGAGCAGTTCAACCTGTTTTGATGAGATTTGCACTTAAATGAAGCAACTGAAATTATTTACATAATTACCTGAACCTCAGTTACAACTGTGACCTGACAGTCTCTGAACATTTTAAAATTTATGTCATTCCTTTTAATTTCCATTCCTGCCCCCATAAAAAAGTCTTATCAAAAATTTTTAAATAGATTCTATACTGTTTGTGTATATAGTATATGACACCTAGGCTTAATTAAAATAAAAATAAATTAAATATATCTCTGAAATGTCCTATAATCCCACAATACTTTTGATACTCTGGACCAATTAATACTCAGGAGACTCACAGTGAGGAAATAGGAGACATGAATCAGACATAGAGGACATCATTTCTATATGTAGATAGTCCATCTCTGGTGTTATTTAGTTCCAGGTAAATAATATTTCAGTTAGAAATGCTAGGCAGAATCTGCAGTACTGGACCAGGTATGATATCACCCAATAAAACACACACACACACACACACACACACACACACACACACACACCAGTTTAATGTTCATGTTCCTATCATTTAGTCAGAAGCGAAGCTGGGAAATTCCAATCTAAGATGGGACACAGTAGGTTGGGCAAAAGTTAAGCTGCATTGCCAGGATTCATGCATGCAACAAAGCTATAAGATGGGGCTGAAAACATAGAGAAATTGAACTGACCTCCTCTCCCATAGCCCTAAGAGCATAAGGGCTGGAATGACTATGTAGAGGCAAATAAAAGCCTAGAGTCAATATGCCAGACATGTTGTAGATTTTCTGTGAGAGAAGCATTACCAACTGTTAATGATTTTACAGGACTAACAAGAATTTTACCTTCCAGGGTTATTTGCACAAGTGGAATGTGAAAAATCTACTTAGAAATACCATATTGATTTATTTTTTGTTTTTAGCATGTATTTCAGAGCTGTCAGAGGACACATATATAGGTACACTTAGGCATTTGTGGCAAGCAAAAGCCTCTTCATGTGTTATTTGGATAAAAGAGAGGGGTCCATGAGATTAAAAGGGCAATGGATCTACTCTGTAGGACCTGCTTCTCATGGCACACATCCTTTCACAGTCCCAGTGCCCACATGTGTTCAGGGAGGATATGCACTCAGATGCACACATAGACCTATGCACATATAGGCTATCTGTTGCTGATAGCCATGGCTAACACATGGATGTCTGGGACAGAGCTGTGGGAAGCTGCAGATCATGTGACACATTTGTGCCACTCTGATGCAATTTGAACCATGTAGTCTCCCTTTTATATGGAATCTATGTGTATCATCCCAATAACCTCTAATCTCATTTGATTTTGGTAGAAAGAAGGGTCAGGCTTGGTTAGTACCTGTTTTGGAAACCACCAAGAAATATCAGGGATCCATAGCTACTAACAAATTCTGACAGGAGACTCCTGGAACTTCCAGTCACAGCTGGAATAATATTCTTAGGGAAAAAGTAACTTCATGACTAAGGCCATTTCCGCACGGGGTATTTGAAATGGTGCAGTCCATCCTCCAGGGAGGACGTCTGCACCTGGGAATGGACTGGGTCCGGACTACTTAATGTAGATCCACACCTCAGCCCGCTCCAGAACGACCCCAAGTGGTTGTCCAGCATGCTTTTGAAAGACTTGAAAAATCAGGTCTTTCAAAAGCACGGAGTGCACCACTGTGAGCCTGCTCCCTTGTGCAGATTTGCAGGCTCGCACCAATGCGAGCCTGCGATCTGCCGGGGGCGGGCTTTAGGCTGGCGAGCTTCAGCGGTTGGTCGAGACCCTCGACTAACTGGAAGCCACCATTTGACACCGGAGCAGTGCGGAGTGATGAGCATGCACTGCTCCACAGCAGCCTGGACCAGACCAGGGAGCCAGAAGATCCGGTAAGTAGCGGTGTGAGGCAATTCCCTCACCCTGTGCAGAAATGGCCTAAAAGTGATTAAAAATGAAAGGGTATTAGATAAATTTTATGGTATATAGCTTCTATACTTTGACTTTGTCAGTAGTAATGCTAATGCTGTTTCTTATCCAAAGTTTCATAATCATCTGACTCAGTATAAGGCCTCCGTCCCTAATCTGTGAATAAGATAGTAGTTCTACATGTATGTTTTTAGAATATTACTTACTGTGGTTTTAGTTGTATATGCTTTTCATCATGTTGTGAACCATCCTGGGTCCCAGTACTGTGCGGAAGATCAGAGATGCACTGAATAAACAAAGAATGTAGCTCAAATACAAATGTATACATACTGTGCCATCATTGGTAGCTCTGATTCTGCTATAAGGCATTCCATTTTATCACTTGTCATATTATAAAACAATGAAGGGGGAAAATCCCAGTGTGTGTGTGGGGGGGTTAAAATTATTTGCAGTTTTGTATAGTTGGAAGACATAGTTGCCATGAAAAGGAAACAGTATTTTCAAAAACCACCCTGGATTTCTAAGAATGACTGTTTAGTTATTCTGGAAAAAAAAAAACATTTGGAAAGGCTTTAAGAGTGGAAACAAGAAGGTAGGAAAATTTTCCTTGATTGAAACTGGTGGCAAATTCAGTGGATACAAAGTTGCAAGTTTGTTTAAATTAACAATTTATCTTTTGTGAAGTGCTAAGGAACTGTTTGCTTTTCATTTCCTTTTAGCTCTGATGAATATTACTGAACAGAAGCCTCTGTCCATCTGCAGATCATACAGTGACATTGGATGCCCTCTGAGGTTCACATGGCTTTCTAATACCGATCACCTGGGCAAGTGCTCTCTTGTATTCTCTCTCCTACCAGTGGAAGTCAAAGGGATACAACTCCATTGATCACTTTGGCTGCTTCCAGATGAGTGACTCCCTAGTGCTGATAATCAATGCTAAGGTCATTAAAGTGATATTCTGCCATTGCAAAAATTACTTTCGGGGGGGCGGGGGACAAGTCCCAGAATTGCCCAGCCAGCATGGAAACTCTTCATAGTATCTTAGTATTCAGGCTTCTTAATAGTGTAGTAATCTTTGAAGTCAGTGGAGGCCCTGTATATTCTTTGCAATGAATGCATATACACATTGTTCTTCCCACACTGAATACGCTTCAAGCATCTGAAAAGGAGTTTGTAGAGTAGAGGTGGGGAATCTAAGGCATTATGGCCAAGTCTGGCTTTCTGAAGTCCCAGTTTAGCCCTCTGGCTTCCCTGATGGCCACACCAGTTTCCCCAAAACATTATTAGTTGGTGATTTCCCAGATTTTTCATGTTTTAGTCCATTCTAAAAAATTGAACTAAACCCATCCTCCTAAGGCTTAGGTACAAGCAGTAATAATGGTAACCTAAAATATGCTGTAATATTGGTAACCTAAAATATGCTGGCATTTTTGGCCCTATCCTTTTGCCCCATCAAATGTTGGAATTTGTTTTCCAGAACTTTTTAGAAAACGAATTTGACTGTCCAGCCAAGATTCTCTATCCCCAGAGCCTGGAATGTTACCTTGATGTTATTGATTACTTTCGTTACCCAGCAGCCGACTACTTGTTTGTTACTCTAGTCCAGAAAGTAACTTTCTTGCTTACCTCTTCTTACTAATATATTGCCACTACCATTGTTACTCAAGGCTAGATTAAAGCGCCCAGAAGCAACTCCAAAAACAGCTCCTCTCTTTTTGCTACAAATGGGGGCTAACAGGAATTAACATAGAAGAAATGAAATAAATGAACAACAAATTGCAAAGTACCATGAATGACAGCACAAAAGTCCTTATGTGTACCCCCTCCCCTTTTCAGTCCTACAACACCCATGAAACCAATAGCCTGATCGCTTACATCTTTAACTCAACTGGAATACAAAATATGGGCTGGATCCTACATCACAGATATAGTTAAGAATACTTACCTATGGCCATTTCTGCACAAGACCGTTATAATGCTATTATTTCACTTTCAACATCCTATGGAGTGCTGAGGCCCTGCCCTAAACTGCAAACGCCAGGATTCCATAGGATGTTTAAGGTGGAATAATAGCACTATAAAAGTTTAGTGCAGAAATGACCTTTGTAACGTAGAATCAAAGAATCACAGAATTACAAAATCATAGGCCATTTCCACATGGGCTTAAAGAAACGGTGCAGAGCATCCTCCAGGAAGGACGTCTGCACCTGGGAGTGGACTGGGTTGGATCTACTTAGTGTAGTTCTGCACCTCAGCCCGCTCCGAAATGACCCGAAGTGGTCATCCAGCGTGCTTTTGAAAGACCGCTTGAAACAGGTCTTTCAAAAGCATGGAGCATGCCATTCCCACGCTCCAGTGCAGATTTGCAGGCTCACACCAGTGCGAGCCTGTGATCTGCTGGGGGCTGGCTTTAGGCTGGCAAGCTTCAGTGGTTGGTGGAGAGCCTCGACCAACCAGAAGCCACCATTTTCGTCCCTGGAGCAGTGTGGAGTGGCAGCCACACATTGCTGTGGACCAGCCCGGACCCAAGCATGGAGCCAAGAAGTCCGGTAAGTACCGGCATGGGGTGATTCCCTCGCCCCATGCGGAAATGGCCATAGAGTTGGAAGAGACCACAGGGGCCATCCAGTCCAACCCCCTGCTATGCAGGAACACTCATCAAAGCATTCCCAACAGATGGCCATTCAGCCTCTGCTTAAAAACCTCCAAAGAAGGAGACTCCACCACACTCTGAGGCAGCATATTTCACTACTGAACAGCTCTGAACATCAAGAAGTTCTTCCTGAGGTTCCGATGGAATCTCATTTCCTGCAGCTTGAATCCATTCCTCTTTGTCCTAGTTTCTGGAGCAGCAGAAAACAAACCTGCTCCCTCCTCGACATGACATCCCTTCAAATATTTAAACATGACTATCATGTCCCCTCTTAATCTTCTCTTCTGCAGACTAAACACACCCAGCTCCTGAAGCCGTTCCTCATAGGGCATGGTTTCCAGACCCTTCACCATTTTGGTCACCCTCCCCTGGACACGTTCCAACTTGTTGATATCTTTCTTGAATTGAGCTGCCCAGAACTAGGCATAGTATTCCAAATGAGGTCTAACCAATGCAGTATAGAATGGTACCATTACCTCCCTCGATCTAGACACCATACTCCTATTGATGCAACCAAGAATCGCATTGGCTTTCTTGGCTGCCACATCACACTGCTGACTCATATTCAGCTTGTGATCTACCAAGACTCCTAGCTCCCTTTCACACGTAGTGTTATCCAACCACATGTCCCCGATCCTATATTTGTGCATTCCATTTTTTCTGCCTAAGTGTGGAATCTTACATTTCTCTCTGTTGAAATTCATTTTGATAGCTTTGGCCCAGCTCTCCAATCTGTCAAGGTCATTTTGAATTTTGATCCTGTCCTCTGGCATATTAGCAACTCCTCCCATTTTGGAGTCACCTGCAAATTTGATCAGCATGCCCTCTATGCCTTCATCCAAGTCATAAAGATGTTGAATAGCACTGGGCCCAGGACAGAACCCTGTGGCACCCCACTAGTCACTTCTCTCCAGGATGAAAAGCAGCCATTGGTGAGTACCTTTTGGGTTCGGCCAGTCAACCAATTACAAATCCACCTAACAGTAGCCCTGCCCAGCCTGCATGTTCTAAACCAATATCTAAAACCTGTCTTAACAGCCAGCAGTCACACTGAACAATGGAGGTCTGTTCTGTTGGTGGTTGGGGTACAGCAGGATGACGTTTCCAGCCCCTTCACCAGTGATCTGCACTTTGACAATCAGAAGCAGGATCTCTATGGCAACTCCTCATCTCATTGTGGCTTGCTGGTGGGTGGGAGCTGGAAACATCATCTTACTGAGCTCTGATTGCCAGTGGAACAGATCTCCATCGCTAAGTGCAGCTGCTGGCTGTTAATGTAGGTTTGGAGGAGGAATTGCAATTGTGGCAATAATGGCATGACAGTAAACATGAATATGAACAGTTATAATGTGTAAGTCCTATGCATTTGTAACTGCTCAACAGGATGTCAGCCATCTATCATAAAGGAAGCATTGGGAGGTTCAGGTAGCAACTAGGGAAGAAGAAGAAGAAGAAGAAGAAGAAGAAGAAGAAGAAGAAGAAGAAGAAGAAGAAAAAAGAAGAAAGAAGGCACAGCTTTTTCCCCCCAACACAGCCCCCACCCACAGCTAGGTACTGATGGACCTAGTGCAGTTGCAGTCTGCTTTCCCTGTCTCTGATCATCATGATTCTGAATGAATTACCCTGCCTGGACTTCCTGCTTCCTACTGATCCATGCAGGCACAGCATAGCCAACCACATGACTCTCATGTGGACTGCATACAATGCTTTGGATGAGTGCACTGAAGCAATCATTCAATCCTATTCCTTGCCCGTCTCCCCTACACTCTAAATCACATACCTTAGCTGGTCTTAGGCATACAGAGAAAATCTCCTTCTTCTCTAAACTCTCTCACAGAGCTCCTACCAACCTAGCATCTCCAGTGGGCTTTACTGCTGTTTAGAGCAACCAGTCTGATAAGGCAGCCCTTTCCTACCCCCAACTGCAGTCAGCCTTCCATATTTGTGAGTTTGACTTTCACGTATTTGATTTTTTGCAAGTTTCTTCCCTGACTCCCCATCTCAGGTGCTTCTTTTCCAGGGGAACCTCCCTTCTCAGTGGCTCTGATCAGGCTGTGCAGCCCTTAAAAAACCCACTTCTGGCCCTGGCCAGCTAAGGATGCCCTATAGCCCAATTTCTCAGCACTATAAAACCATCTCCTGATATCTCCCCAACACCTAAGGAAGAAGATGGGCGAGAATGAGGAAGGATGGGGTGTCAATCCATCCCCTTCCCTCTCCTTTCCCTGACCTGGTTTGGACTCTGGGTGCCTGTTCTCCCCACCATGCCTCAGCCCCCTTTTGATATTTTTGATTTTTCCTGTGCCCCTAACTCTAGCAAACATGGAGGACCAACTGTATGTGCATTCTTTCTGTTTCTGGAGACAGTATCTTTCATTTGGGCGAACTGGTAGAAGGCAGAAACAGTAACCTAATTTTTTAAAAAAAGTTTTAAAATCCCACTCCTATTAATCTGAATCTCTAGTGTACAGGTCATGTTTTCACTGTGTCTCTTCCCTCCCTCCCTCCTGTTTTCTTTTCTGTTTCCCCACCTTCCTTCCTGCCTTCCTTTCTCCCTCCCTGTTGCTTGCTCCTCTTCTCTGTATTAGCTGCACCACACCCCACAAAAGGGGCAGCACAAAGCAGCCACTCATGTGACCCTTCCTCTTCTCCCTCCCATTTCTCAGTCTGAGTCAGAGCATATCAGTGATAAGAATACACAGAAATCCCATTGCCTTACACTGAACTGTAGGGAACAGCAGCCTTGGCTGTTATGGGCAAAAAAACAATCCTGTTCCAGAAAGCAGATCCTATTTGATCCGTCTGTATACAATGATTATAAAAAAAGTCACATGATAAATATGTATATGTATGTGTATATGTGTATGTATGAACGTGTGTGAGTATAAAGAGAAAATAACCACACACACATTTTTAAAAATGTCATTTTTTAATATTTCTCAGGGCTGGCTATACGCTCTCCATCCTTCCACTATTGTCCCCGATAAACTATTTCAAACTTAGTTGTGGTTGTTTTGTTGTGTCTAAATGTTTAGTGCAGACATCCTGCAACATTATTTACTTCTACAGAGGGTGTAATTCCTCTCCCATTGCTGTAGAAGTGAAAATATTCCTCCATTTATAAAAATCAATCTCTTTGGTACAAATTAAATTTGTACATAATACATTAATTTCCATTACTGATGCTGGTTAAAAAATTAATTCCCTTCTCAGTATTTTCTTTCAAAAACCAAAATTAAAAAAAATAGTCTATCAATAAGAGCACACTGATGGAAATAAAAGTGGGGAAAGAAGGGGCCATGACATGATTGCAAGAGGAAGAATAATCTAAAGTGCAGAATCTTGCTTCCCACTAGACCATGTGAGTCACTTCTTTTTGTTTTCTGAGCTTCTGGGAGAGATAGCCTCACTATTTGAGCAGTTTCTTCCTTTACCTTGTAGGACAAAAGTTTACTCAAATTTACAGAAGAAGCAGAGATATTTTTATGTGTTATTTGGATTCTCTAAGGGCACGTCCTGGCAGCTGGTTCTTTCATTGCTGGTTGTGTGATTTAGTGCTAAGCCAGACACACCTGAAGCAATAACCAGAACAAAGCTAGGAACAGAAGGGCATGTATGAGAAACAGAGTTACACACTGATTCCTGGGCTTCTGCCACATCTTATCTTCTATGTTCTGGGCTATCACAGGGATAGGAGATGTGCAGTCCTAGAGATATTCTTGGACCTCAACTCCCATCAGCCCCAGCCTGAGCAATAACCTGGGATTACGGGACTTGTAATTCAGTATTATCAGAGGGAAAGCTGGTTCTTCACCTTAGAGTTAGTGGCTTATTGTGGGTGAATAGCTGTGCTGACTGGGGATGATAGAAGGGCACTGGGTTTGGGAAGGCTGATTTTAGTTTAACTTGTATTTCTGCATGAACACTGTAGCACTTACACTAGCTTGCTGCAGGCTTGTATGATGGCTACAGTGCACTTGTAGGGTGAAATTCTAATATGAATCTCAAATAAAGCAGACCTATTTGGTCAATAGTTAAATGGTGAATCAACATATTTGTAAATCTATCAACTCAACAGATCAACCTTAGGGCCCTTCCGCACTACGCTGTTATAGCACTATGATTCCACTTTCCACCTCCTGTGGGATTCTGGAGTTTGTAGTTTGATGAGGCCAAAGAACTCTGGCTGAGAATTCTAAATGTCTCTCCTTAAACTTCAAATCCCAAAATTCTATAGGATGCTGAAAGTAGAATAATGGCACTATAACAGTGTAATGCAGAAAGGCCCATCGTTGAGAACACCAGTAAAATCCAGGCTACAGTATGTTTTTCTTTATCATATAGTAAAGGTCCTAAAAGGCTGGGTTCCCTATCCAATGTATATTCAGGCACATATTCTGTGGTTGGGAGCAAATAGATGTATTTTGTGCTATAACTGAAATCAAATGGAATTCCAGAACTGTAGTCCCATTTGTCATGGGTCTTACAGCAGACTAGTTCATATTCTCATTCTTTCCTCATCTTTTCCCAAAAATCCTGGAATTTCTGAGTGCTCAGAAATTCAGCTGAACTAGCAATTAATTTTTGGCATAGGAAACACTTAACACACGCCTCAGCTTTGAAGTGGTTTACCCAGGGGAAAAGAGTGGATTAGCTGATAGATACTGACAAGGTGTCACTAGAAAGATTTGACCAGGAGAATGAAAGTCTACTGAAAGTTGCAACAGACGAAATGAACTGCAAAGTAGAGCGGCTTCCTCTGTCATAGGTTGAACAAACAGTGGAAATGGGGAGTGTTAGAGGCATTTGGACATTCTTTCCTGCATTTGGAAAGCTGGCAGGGGGCAGAGGAGGGTTGTGGCCTGTGGTTTACATGAAGAACATTATACTAGAATATGCTTAGTACAAGACAGAAAAAGCAAGCTTGTAAGGCATGCTAAACATGGTATGCAAGAACTGTGAGCACACTGAAACTTCAGAATTCTCAGGATGCTATGGGACCACTGGTTCTACCAGATACAGGAATATGCCATTGCCATTTACAGTCATTCTCCATGCTTAGATTGTGTGGGGAATGATGAAGGGGTATAATAATATATGAAAGAATATTCACTGTTTGTTTCCTGACTGAAAAATAGGTATCCTGACATACTGTGGCTGGGAAAAATAACTCGGTGGCTAGGATTTTTGTTGTTGTTGCAGATTTTGCCCAGTATTCATGCATCCTGAAGTGTAATTAGTCTACTATAATGTGCTCTATGTATTTGGAAGCTATGGCTGGTGCAAAATGCAGCTGCCAGATTGGTGTCAGATATGCATTTTAGAGATCAGACAAAACTGGTCTTACAAGCACTGGCTTCCAGTTTGTTTTTTGGGCTTAGTTCAAGGGGCTGGTTTTGGCCAGGGGCCAGCTTGGGGCCAGGATGCTTGAAAGACTACCACCTTCCATATGAGCCTGCCCAGAATTTGAGGCCCACAGAGGAGGCCCTGTTGCATGTCGTAATACCTCATAAGCTTAGGTTGATATGAACATGTAACAGAGCTTTTTCTGTAGCAACACCCTGCCAAAAGAAGTTAGGCTGGCTCCATCTCTTTGAGCTTCTGGGGGCAGGGGCAACTGCAACAATGCACAAATTATTCAGCAGAGAAAAACACATGGGCCAGTTTTCTGTATCAGCTGTATCAGTTTTCTGTATCAGCTACTTAGGGTCTTTCCGCCCTACACTGCTATAGTACTACTATTCCACTTTCAATATCCTATGGATCCTGGGGTTTGCAGTTTAGGGAGGAGCATTTAGAATTTTCAGCCAGAGAGCTCTTTGCCCTCAATAAACTACAAACCCCAGAATTCCACAGGATGTGGAAAGTGGAATAATAACACTATAACAAATGTAGTGTGGAAAGGTCTTTAGTTAAGTCAAATATACTTAGCTATGTAAATTCTTCTTGTTTCCCTCAAACTTGATGAAAACATCATTCTGCCATGCTCCAGTCATCAGCAGCTGATGCCCAGTAAAATAGGTTGGGAGTGAGGGGAGCTAAGATCATGGCTAAATAGTGATTGTGAATAAAGAACAATTATGGATAAATAAATCTAGGTAACTGTTCCACATAAATTATTGCTACTTAGACCATTAGACAATGCTTTTCTGCATTGTCGCACTGCAATTCCAGGTCTGGAAGGGAGTACATCAGCAATGTTAATCTCTACCTGCTCGCTCCCTGTGGAAGGAAATGCAATTACTCCACCTCTTCTTGGCGCAGTGCAGCTGGGCGCTTGCCATTGCTGCACTGGGGCAGGAAGAGTCGCAGTTGTGCTACTGCAGCTTCCGCACTATGGTAAGTATGGGAGTGCCGCACAATTGGGGGTGCAAAATGGATTTTTTCTATTTTGCAAATACAGCACAGGTACGGCACTTCATGAAGGGATGACAGTGGGACAGTGACGACATTGTGCAAAAGCATGACCTGCTGACCACTGCCATCCTGTAGCAGAAGCGGCATAGTGACATTGTGCGGAAAGGGCCTTAGTCACAATTGTGACACTATTGCCACATTTGTAACACCCCCCACAACGTACTTTACCAGGTATCAGTTCCATGGTGATATGGAGCAGAGGTCCATTCTGCTGGTGATCAGAGCCTGAGTGAATGATTTTCCGTTAGGCTTGGGTGAGGGTGGGTCAGGCCAGAAGAACTTACTTTGTTAAGTATATTTAAATAAGTACCTGATGCAGAATGCTGGTCATAGTTTTTTGGGGTTATATTTGTGGTTTTATGGGAAAAAATCTTTTCAAGACAGCCATGTGTGCTTTTTTAATGTAAGACTGTTGCTTTCTATGCAAAAACAGCCATCTTCCACAACAAAAATTTTGCACAGAAAACAGCAATCTTGGACATAATTTTTTGTGCAACTGCTGGGGTTTTTGCACAAGATTTTTGTTGAGCTGTGTGGAAATAGTGTTTTTTTTCCCCTTGCATGAACACCACATGTATTTCTGCATGGAATTAGCTCCCAAAACACTTCAGGACATGAGAATACCATCTGAGAACTGGAGAGAAATGGTTGTTTTCTCTGCAGCAGGGAAAGAACTGTGGAAATTATTCACTTGTGAAGATGAAAATGGTCAAAAATCAACATTCCTAGATATTGTGAACTCATATCTAGTTCCCCAGCATAGCCAATGATGAAGAAAGCTGAGAGTTACAGATTAACAACATCTGGAGTGCCACAAAATTGTCACCCCTGATGCCACTGATACCTGTGGCACTTTCTGTCAGATTAGTTTGCAATCCGATATATTTGTGGAACTCATCATGCATGTTTAGTTTACAGTTCTTAGTTCAACAGTTGACATAATTATAACTTGCCTTTTAACATCTGGTTCTAGTTCTAGATAATTTATTGGAACAACATTATTGCTGTTACATTTATCTACTAAAAAGAAGGTTGTAGAAT
Organism: Ctenosaura bakeri; assembly: GCA_948474755.1. Taxonomy (NCBI): domain Eukaryota; kingdom Metazoa; phylum Chordata; class Lepidosauria; order Squamata; family Iguanidae; genus Ctenosaura; species Ctenosaura bakeri. The sequence continues at coordinate 202,980 of CAOLHI010001825.1, read as the reverse complement.
TTTAGTTCATTGAGCAGTTTTTAGTTGATTAATTGGGAAGATGTGAGGAAAGAATGATGCTTTTTTCCTGATGTGATGTGGGACTAATGTGATGCAAAATGATATATCACTCCAAAGACATTTAAAGAAGTTCACCTGTGGGAACTTGTAAAAAGAGCACTCAACCACTGTAATCAGGAAAGTTTAGCCTGAACAGCTTCCCTCCTTCCACTGAATGTGCCACTGGTTGTAAAGAATGGAAGGATGACGAAAAATGTCTTAGTAAACTGAAATAAACAAATTAGTGATCTTTCCACTTCTAAACATTTTTGTTAGATTTTTAAAAGTTTTCTTTAAAAAGAGAGAGAGGAAGCTGATAGTTAATTTCCAAACCTGCCTCTGGATGGATATTCTACTTGGGATTTAGTCTGGTATAATTCACAATACAATAATTTTATAGTTGTGCTTTAGGAAACCATAATTTTTGCTTTACACCTGCTTCACCAACACATCCCCCCCTCTTTCCCACAATGGATGGAATTTTTATTTTTATGTGTATTTTAGGGGAAACTAAAATGTGGTTTGCTTTTTATTTTTTGGTCATTCTTCTGAGTGACTGAAAAATCTGAACGTTTTGCAGTCTGGATATACCACAGACAGCTTTACATCCTGTGCCCTTGTTTCAGTTGGAAAAAAAATATTGCTAATCAATAGTGAAGGGCTATGTGACACAGTATGTTAATTCACTAGACTTTTACATCTAGAGAGCTGGATTTCAGCTTAGGTCATGTGCAAAGTATTTCTTTAGTGGTTTCAATCTTGTCCCTGGTGGGTCTTTTACCATAATACAAAAAGCAAGATGTAAATTGATCCGTGCACATGGTTGGCAGTCTGTTTCTCAGAGTGGAGCAACAAGGATGCTGCAAGCAAGCCAAGACTACTCCTCTTAAAACCTGTCCAAAATTAGGTACTGCTGCCATGCTAGATTTTACTATAGGTTGTTATTAAAATGATGCTTAAATCAGATTCAAAAAGGCTCTATTTGGGCATGGTAATATTACAGTGTCTTGTGTTATGAACATTCAGATGCCACTAACTTTTTAAAAAGAGGACACCTGAATAGATCACTCTGCTCATAGGATGACTTACTGCATTTCATTCCTTCTCTGTTTTTAAGTGATTTTGGACTACAGTAAGTCATGGAGTAATACCTGGACAGGAGTACAGTATACTTATCCTTTGATATACACTTCTCTGAATTTAATGACGCATTTTAATGAGAAAATTCATATATAAATGAATATTTTAGGGTTGATTAGGTAGGAAATAAGTACAGTTTTGTGCATTAATAATTGTAGAAATGGGATGCAGCTCACTTGTGAGTAAACACATACAAAAACGATATGGACTAGACATAGATATATTCAATTGTCTCTAATTTTGAAACATGACTGAAATAAAACCAGTTCAGGACTCTCCCTTTTCTTCTGTCACCTTGGCATGGGTATTAAAGACCAAGGCAAGAGAGGTAAGGTAAGGCAATGATTTTACGATATTAAAGTACCAATGATGATTAAAGCAATGAGAGATATAACTAAAGAATGCATGTTTATATATTGTGGAAATTGTTTTGTTTTTACTCATATTTATTTGTGAGTTTATTTCCCGCCTTCTCCAGAACAGGGACTCAAGGCAGTGTTGCCCCATTGGTAAACCCTGTCCCGGGGTCTACAACTTTAATATAAAATATAATCTAACACGCCAGAGAGGTCACCCAGATGAGCACGTAGGCAGCAACGGTCATACAATTGGAAAACCAGGTCAGGTGCCAGTGTGGTGTTGTTTTTCTGTTGCCATTCTCTTTGTTCTCCCCTCAAGGTATATTTTCCCTACAAATAGTCCCTGTTTTCGACTGGTTCTTTGGATAACTCCCGGTCATACCAACAGACCATCCCCCCCCACCGGCAGCCGAGTGATCCCCTCAGTGTCCTTCCGCTGAGCTTTACTTCTTTCGCTGCTTTCTTGGACCAAGGACTTCAGGAAAAGGTGCAGTATCACCCAAACTACAAATCCTCTAATAATCCCTCTATCTCATTTCCACTCTTTGCCTTTCTATAGGGCTTGAATGCATGTGTGAGTGTATGCACTGATGAGCGAGACTTCCATTCAATAAAGTCATTTATTGGATCTTTTTGTGTGGTTTTTGGCTTGACCTGACCCGGTAAGAATTGGGTAAAAGATCTCGTTAGGTTGCCCTGCCTCTCATAGTGCTATTGCTTGTGCTCTGTTGAGTTTACCTTCCTCATCACTTGGAGCACATCAAGGGGTCCCTTGGGGACCCTCAAAATTTCAGGGTAACAGTAGTTTACAGAGTTAAAACAAAGGGGGATAAAACACATATATGAAAAACATTATATAAATAGTTTATTATGGTGTGGTGGTTTTGATGCTGTATTAGGACTCTGGAGATCAAGGCTCAAATCCCTGCTCATCCATGGAAACCCACCTTGGAAAAGTCACACTATCTTAGCCCCAGAAAGGAAATGGCAAACTCCCTCTAAACAAACGTTGCCAAAAAAACTGCATGATAGGTTCACTTTAGGATCATCACAAATTAGAAATATCTTGAATGCCCACATTTAAAACAGGTCCATTAAAAAGACAAGAAATAAAAACAGTATAACATACTGCTAAAAATCCTTTCCTTATATCACAGTCAGTTCCCACAAATCTGCTGGAATAAAAAAGTTCAGTATGACAAGCAGGAAAGTTCCAGTCTAGCTTTGCTGGGGAGGACATTTCAGAGCTTGGAAATAGCCATTGAAAAAGCTTCTTTCATGTTGCCAGGACTTGTGACCATGAGGGTAACAGAACTGAAGGAAGATTCCCCCTGAAGATCACAAAGCCCAGGCAGTCTCTTTTGGGAGAATTTTAAACCAGTTACAGTGGTAGCTCCAATAATAAGCAAGTCTGACTTTTACAGATAAAGAAACTCTAAAGATCTGACAGGGAATTGAACAATTAAGATAATGAATGAAAGATATAAGTCTTAGAAGACATTATGCACACATCTTTTGAACAGCTTTAGATTATATTACACTGCATGAGAGCAAGGCTGTGATTAGGTAGGCAGATGAAAATGAATTTTACATTATTACATAAGCTAGGTATTTTCTTTTTCGGAGCCCTTTCTAATCTGTTAAACATTTCACAGGAGAGACAAAAGAGCTTTTAAAGGCAGCTCTTTTCAGTCTGTTAAACACACATACTTTGGGCATCTGTTTACCTCTGCATATATTACATTTTGGTACTAGACGTTAGCCATATAGTGAAACTTAATTATTTCTGTATGGTTAACGAGCCTCTGCTCAACTGACTCCGTATGCGCTTGTGGTAAATGCTTTGACTAGCTTGTTACTAGGAGTAGTAGCATCAGAATTTTCAGGCCATCTGGCAATCCTTATTCTGGGATTGGCTGCCTTTGCCTAGCAACGAAAGAAAATACTAGGAAAAACACCAGCCCCACTGCTTGTTCCACAGCTATAAGGGACTACTGTCTAATGCTTGTGACACTGGCAGAAAGACCCTATAGACCAGATCCGGGAGCTTTGATGGCAGGCAAAGCCTTTAACTGGTCATCTTTTCCAATTCAGGATATTGTTTCATACTGATCACAGCCATTGCCCTGAGTAAGGGAGACATCCTATCAATAGCAATACCTTTCTGCAGTGGTGGGATTGTGTGCTCCTGTGATACATGAGGCTATGCTGATAGTAGAAATGCTTCTGGTAGGCAGGTTTTTGCTGAGGAGACATATTAAATTAGCCAAGCAGCCACAGGGCAGCAGCAGCAGTAGTGAGGGGTGTGTATGTGTGTGACACTGGCAGAGAATCTCTCAGAGATAATGGCACTAGCACCATAGGTAATGTTTCTTAGTACTGTGCAGAGGAAGGCACAGTAACCTCCTTCTGAATATTTTTTCCCATGAATACCCTATGACAATCCAATCCAAAATGAAACAGGATATAGTGCCTGAAGATGAGCTCCCAAATCAAACTCCCAAGTCAAATGGTACTCAGTACAATAATGGGGTACAGCAGAGAACAACTGCTCTGTTAATAATGACCCAAATGGATTCAAGCAAAAAAGATGTTCAGCTGTTAACATGTGCAGGGACAAAAGGAAAGTCTGAAGTTGTACAACACAAGTAAGAGGAGCAGGGAATGTGAGAAGCATGAATCAGGAGGAAGCTAGACATAGATCATTTCCACACTAGACTGTTTTAGCTCTATTTTTCCACTTTCAACATCCTCAAAGCCCCTCCCTAAACTATAAACTCCAGGACTTCATAGGATGTTGAAAGTGGAATAATAGTACTATAACAGTCTAGTGCGGAAATGGCCATAGTTAAACAAACAATAGTTAAATAACAATGGAAAATATGAACATTGCAACACTTGGAGTGAGAGAGCTAAAGTGGATAGCAATAGGACATTTTGAGTCAGATAATTGCAGCGCTTTACTCAAGAAATGAAAATTTAATAAGAAATAGGGTGTCCTTAATAGTAAAGAAAAAGGTAGAACAAGCAGTGAAAGGATGGAATGCAAAGTCGAAATAAATCACATCAATAAGATTTCAGGGAATATAATATATCAATATAACCATAATCCAAGTTTATGATCCAACTACAGAGGCAGAAGAAGAAGAAACTGAAAGATTCTGTGCTGGAGTCCAGAAGGAAATTAATTGCATATCAAAGCAGAACTTCTTGTTAATCATAGGTGACTGGAATGCAAAACTAGGAAACAGAGCAGAACCAGATTGTAGGAAAATTTGGTCTAGGATCAAGAAATTAATCAGGAGAGCAACTGACTGAATTTTTTGAGGCCAAAAGTTTGCTCATCACGAACACATTCTTCAAGCAACCAAAGAGATGACTGTATATATAGACCTCACCTGATGGCCATTACAGAAATCAAATAGGCTACATAATTGGAAAGAGAAGATGAAGAAGCTCCATTCTCTCTGCAAAAACAAGACCAGGAACAGACTGTGGCATAGACCATGAATTACTAACATCAAAATGAGAGTAAATCTAAAGAAGAAGACTAAACCAGCCACTGTACCAAAATATAACCTGAAGAACCTCCCTGTAGAATTTAAAATCTATGTAAAAAATTAAATTAAATTAAAATTAATGTAAAAAAAATCACTATTAAGTCTAACTGGAAGTCAGAAGAAGTCTGGACAGAAGTGTGGGATATTGTCAGGGAGTAATGCAAAAAGACACTATCTACAGCAAAAGAGAAAGAGGAGCCTCAATGTATGATTGATGAAACTCTTCAAGCAGTTAAGGACAGACAAGAGGCAAAAGTAAAAGGTGACAGAAGTAAAGTTATAATCTTGAATGCAGCTGTTCAATGATTTGAACACAGGGACAAGAAAAACTATTATAATAATCAGTGCACAGAAATAGAAGGTGACAAGAAAAAAGAAAGAACAAGAGACCTCTCCCACAAGATCCAAGAAATCAAAGGGAAATTTAAACCAAGAGTGTCAATGCTGCTTCTCCATCAGCAGGAGAACACATTATATGACCAAGCAGAAATAAAAAGATGGTGGAAAAAAATACACTGAAGAACTGTGTAAAAGAGACGAAGGAGTGACAGATTCATTCAAGGAAAAAACTATCTGGAGATGAATCTACAGTTTTAGAAAATGAAATGGAAACTGCACTCAGAGCTCCTGGGAGAAATAAATCACCAGGAAGAGATGGTATACCAGAAGAGATGCTTCTATTCTATTTCTAACTAAAATCTATAACAAATATGAACAAGAAAGCAATGGCTGACAAATTGGAAATGCTCACTATACATTACAATCCCCAAGGTGGGAGGGGGGCACCTGGGATTGCAATAACCACAGGACCATTGCATTTATTAATTTCCCATGCGAGCAAAGTCATGCTCAAGGTTCTACTATGACTTTTACTATATATGGAGCAAGAAATGCCATATGTCTCAGCTGGGTTCTGGAATGAAACAGCACTAGGGATCATATTGCAAAGATAAATCGAATACTGGAGTACACCAAAGAATTTTTAAAAAAATCAGCCTGTGCTTTATTGATAAAGCAAAGGCTTTGGTTGTTTAGATCATGAAAAACTATAGTTTACTCTTAAAGAAATGAGTGTGCCACAACATTTGACTTTCCTGATGTGTAATGTGTGCTCAGGACAAGAGGCTACTGTCAGAACAGAATAAAGAGAAATGGAATGGTTTCCAATTGGCAAGGGAGACAGGCAAGTCTGTATTTTATTACCCTAATTGTTTAACTTGTATGCTGAACTTACCATATGTAAGACAGGATTAGACTCAAAGGAAGGACTCATGAAAATTGGAGGAAGAAAGGGCAGCTATAAAGGAAATTGACAATATCCTGAAGTGTAAAGATATCTAATTGAATACTGAAGTTGGGATTCTCCATGCCATCATATTTCCCATTTCTATGTATGGTTGTGAAAGCTAGACAAGGGAGAAAGCTGATAAGAAGAAAATCAACTCCTTTGAAATGTGCTTCTGGAGAAGAGTTCTATGGATGCCCTGGACTACTAAAAAGACAAATAAATGAGAGCTAGAATAAATCTCTGAACTCTCCCTAGAAGCCAAGATGACTGAATTGAAACGGTCATATTTTTGAGATATCATGAAAAGACATAACTCAATAATGCTTGGTAAGCTAGAAGGCAGTAGGTAAAGAGAAAGACCTTATTACAGATGGATGAACTCAATCAAGGAAGTCACAGCCGTGAGTCTGCAAGACCTGAGCAGGGTTGCTAATGATAGAATGACTTGATAGGGTGACACGGAGTTGCCATAAGCTGAGGTTGACTTGACAGCATTTAACAATAATAACAAAGGGAGCCGTGCTTGGATGAATACCTGTCTCATCATGATACAGTTATAATTGTGAAAACTCTGGGTGCCATAAACATTACTCATAAATAAAACAAGATTTTAGAATCTAGATTGAACACGTTCTGTCTGATTATCCTGCACTTTTGGCACCATGCTTTAATTATTTCAGTACAGTGTAAATCTCTTTAGTCTGTTCCGCACTGGGTAGCAATTTAGGCAACAGAAGTTAAGGACAAACTAAGCATTCTTTTATGCATATGAAGTGCTTTTTAAAAATTATTTAATGGTGTCTGCCTTCCACTGTGTGGTGTGTATAATTTTCATCCAGATTATAGAAGGAAGAAAAAGTTTGGGTCTATATTGTCCAAAAGTATGCATCTCCCAATATGAATCAGTCTGAACTTTAAGACTGGGAGGAAGGCTTTTTCTTTAGGTTTCATCACTTTCTCAGGACATGGGAGAAATCCTTCTTGGCAGCTGCTCTCAGGAATTCCTTTCCATGGGAGGCTAGATTGGCTCCTTCCTTGTTGTTCTTCCATCACAAGCCAAGCCATTGCCCCTTCCCCTCCTTCTTCCTTAAGGCTTTGGTGATTAACTGCAGAACTCCATTGCAAAAGGTCTTTTAATTGAGGTGTACTGTGTACTGTGTTTTTATCATTTATAAAGTGACTAAAAATAGCCAAGAATGGCCAATTCCACCAGATTGCTTCCTAAAGGTTAAGGAAATAATAAAAAAAAATTGTTACTCTTATCATTAATGTCGTTTCCATTAACATGAATTAAATATAATGTTTAAAAACATTGTTTAAAAATTAACAATTTATGGATATATATTAATTAATTTTTAACTAACTGCTTGGGAGGTATCTTGGGCCTATGTATCCAGCCAAATCATCAGGAGGTTTTGTTGTTGTTGTTATTATTACACATTCATTTCAGATATAAAGTGAAATGTGTGATAAAATGGCCATCTGTATGTAAGCAATGAAGCTTTTGATGTAACTACATTATCATCATTTTCCCTATTAGTTTGAGTGGCCAAGTTCCTATCAGTATGTAAGCAAAACAGTCTCATTCAGAAATACAATACTGGCTTCCATGTACTTGGGCATCTTCCTCATTACACAGAAATACTGTATACCATGTTTTAATTTCAGGGAAGGGATGTTTTTTAAAAATTTGTATAGACAGAACATTAAGGGTTGGCAGCTGGCCTCAGATCTCAGCTCTTTATTTATTTAATGTACAGGAAGCCTTTTGGTGCCCTATTATTTGATAACTTGCTCTTTTGATGCTTCCAAATTAAGGATACGTTCCACTCTCTCATCAGTTCTTTTTGTCTATGAAGGTTCACTTGGTTCGCACATGTGCGCTGCTTGCAAAATGAGCTGAGAGGGTAAAAATGGCGCTAAGCTGGCTGAGAGACTTTGCAAGCAGCATATGTGTTGTTGTTACAGTAACAAGTGAGCTTCCATAAGTCCTTCATGCTCCCAACAGTACAGTATAGGGGTTCTGCTTTTCAACCAGTTCCATTTACTGACAGTCCCTAATCTGTCTGATAAGTGGGGAAAGCTTGTATATATTAAAACTATTTGTCAGCCCTCTCTTTTGCCACTTAGGGTCTCTGAAGAGATAGACTAAAAGCACACAAAAGCATTACTTTGAAACAAATTAAAAACTATGGTGAAAGTCAACTTGGAAAAGTCATTTTTGACTGCCTGCTGAAAGCAAAACAAGGAGAGAGCTGTTTTTCCCCACTGTATGGTACAGTGGGAAAAGCTGTCAAAGGAAGAGAAAGAAGTGCGGTATAAGGGTACCATTTCTGATCTTTAACCAGTATTACAATAATCATTTTTCTGGATGGATTCTGGAGCCATGAAGGGGTGCATTTCTCTTAGGCTGTGATATATACAATATATAGATACAACCTTTTGTTGTGACCATACATATGTGGTCTGTAAGCCACGCTTTCTCCAACCCCATAGATATAAAGATATAGGCTCCCATAAGTATCTTTAAGAATGATCTACAATTTCATTTCACTTTTTCCCTCTTTTATGTAATGGGATTGCAATCCAGGGTGAGTATAACTGGGTTTCTGGATCTAGCAAAGAGTCTATTTCCTTCTCTATGTTTATGCTAGGGATATGAATAATAATGAGAATAGCTGTGGGAAAGAAAAAAAAGAGGGAGGTGGAACACTAGTTCATCTAGTGGGACATTGATTTGAAAGAGAAGCTCAGGTGAGCATACATTATATTTTTATCAGTATCCATCATCTAATTATATATCTGTGGCTCACCATGATATGCATTTTTTAATTGCCTAAACCCCTATCAGACTGGTTTAACTATGGTTTGTAAAGTAAATTCAATGTGCAGGTCAGAGGTTCACAGTTAACGAATCCCTGGATGTTTACCAAACAACAGAATTAAATTACACTTGTAATATGTTTTGCAAATACTTTGGCCTAACTAATTAAATAGGAATGACTTTGCATGTTGCAATAGCGCAAGGAATATTAAAACATTTTAGGGAGCATTTCAAATTAGCAACTTTATTTATTTAATTTTATACTAGGTGGTCAGATGACATTTCCAAAGGTGAACAACAACAAGAACAACAAATCATCACCATCACCACCACCACCACCACCACCACCACCATCATCCAATGAAACAATTGAAGATTGGAGGTGGTATAGGGGATGAGCCCTCTCTAGATGGGTTTGAACACTTTCTGGCATGTGACTTTGAAAATGATGCATTGCATACATAAAACAGCAGACATGAAAATAAATTAAATGTGCTCCTTGGTCTTTCTGACTTAAGTTACAGAGGAGGACTTGTAAGTTAGACTTATTAGTCTACATCAACAGTATTGACCCAGCATTGCTCCTGGAAGGCCAGGAGGCTACAGTAGTGATCAGGAATGCTTTTGCTCCATTGCAGCTAGTTCTACCTGAGCCTTTTCATAGGAAAGGTGGATTTTGCCACAGTGATACATGCCTTGATTACCAGATCAGATTACTGTAAAGCATTCTACACAGAGACACCTTTGAAAAGTATTCAGAAGCTACAATCAGTGCAAAATGACTACAGACTGTTGTTTCATGTATACTTTATTGTCATACACCACCAATCTTGGCTTCCCTTTCATTTCCAAGATCAATTCAAGGTGTTGGTTTTGATTTATAAAACCCTAAACAGCTTGGGGAAGTGATTGGTGAGATTTCCTGAAACAAAGGCCCTTTCCACACCCTACCTTTTTGTGAGGACATCTGGTGGGGATCTTGGCAGCGGCTCTGCCAAGAAGGAAACACGACAAGGGCACTCCCCTTTGCACTTGCTGGCTCCCAGTGGAAGGGAGCGCAATGGCCACATTTCTTCCTTCTGCAGTGTGGGTGGGTACCTTCCCAGGCTGCGTTTGGGCAGAAAGTGAAGCCATTGCACTTCCTGGGCTTCTGCAGGACAGGCAGTCCACAACGATGGAGTGATCACAGGTCATTGATGGGGAAAACCCGTCAATGATTTAATCTGTGATTGCATTGCCTGTGGACAGGAGAAGATGGGACTGCAATGTTGTCATGCAGAAGTGTTGTTGTGGTCCTGTCCTTCTCCTGTCCTTATAGCAGGTTGGGAGGATGGCACAGAAAGGGCCAAAGAATGTTATGGTTGGAAGTAGCCAGAGGCCTGTGGATGACTAATGTGATGCAAAGAAGGCCAACGCTATGCCAAGGATGAATGCTGAAGTATCTAAGATATGTGATGTACACATTTCTGTTGGCCCATGGGTCAGCCTTCTTTTTAATACCTTTGGTGGACCAAGAGGAAGAATTACTGCTGGAAAGTACAGAGGAGGGCAAGGTGAAATCCTGCTGTGACTTAACACCTCAAAGAGAGCCTCTCTAATCTCTGTGTCCCTTAGGAACTACGGGGGAAAATACAGAAAATAATGACTGGGTATTCAAGCTCCAGTGCCCTTTATATGTTACCTGCTCACCTTTGTATTTCACATACTCATTAGCACAGCTTTAGTTCCAAGCACTAACTTGACAAGTCAGCCTGAAACCACACAATGCCAAACAACAGAAAGGTCTCCAATGTTAGTTTAACTAGCTTACATTTTCTGGGTTTCTGCTCTGGCATGCTAAAGGAACCACTTATCAAGCAATATCACTGTTATGAGAAATATTTTAAAAGTACCGTTATAAAACATTTTAGAATAGAAGACTATTGAGCTCAGAAAGCAAACAGAAAGGAAATGGTATGGAGAAAACATGAACTAAGAGAAGGTTGAGGAATATATGGCATGCCATTGATGTTCTGTGCTACAACTAGCATCAGTCTCATCTAGTGTGGCCAATGCTAAAGGATTATAGGAACTGTAGCCTAAAACATCTAGAGGGCAAAAGGTTCCCTCTCCCAAGCTAAGAGGTAGGAAGCTGGTTCTGGGTCAGCAAAGGACAGCAGATAGATGCAGCAGAGAAGATAAGTGGAAGTGAAGGGCCTGGGCCAAGATATTTTGCTATCTGAGGCCATTTCTGCTATGCACTGTTATAGTGCTATTATTCCACTTTCAGCATCCTATGGAATCCTGGGGTTTGTAGTTTAGGGAGGGGTATTTAGAATTTTCAGCCAGAGAGCTCTTTGGCCTCAGTAAACTACAAACCCCAGAATTCCACAGGATATTGAAAGTGGAATATTGAAAATGGTGTGGAAATGGCCTGAGTAAAGGACAAGATTGTGCTTCTGACTATTCCATGTATAAAAGATGACCAAACTAGCAGCTGACTCTTATTTCAACACTTGAAATAGGACAGTGTTCTCTACTGCAGAGAATACCCCTTTCTTTAGGGATAAAAAAGTAAGGTAACAATAGTCACAACTCTGTCTGATCTGTGCCCCTTAAGATCTTCCAGTGAAGGCAGCTGTCTCACCTTATATAATGAGAGGGCTGACACTGGTGATGGAGGGAGCCAGGAGCTGGTGGAAGTGACACTAAGGCAGATGAGGTGATGGACTGACCCTGGAATACAAAATAAGTGGAGATGGTGGGACTAATAAAGAAGATATACATTCCCCCCATTTGTTGGACATCTTACTTCATCTTAATGTGTCACAGATAGGTGACATTTTTGTCAAACCAAAGCATCCAGTTTTGTTTTATGTCTATTCAGACGTAATGAATAAAAGTTGGCATCACTGCCAAGAAAGGCAAGTGGAATGACCACAGCAATGGGGATTTTGCTTCCAACAACAGAGAATCTCACCTGTCTTATGAAGAAGGTGGCAAAAAGCTGGGTCTGTTTATTTGTTTTCTTTCTACTTGAACATATGGCTGTGGCTTGGCTCATGTCCTTAAACTCTGCTGTGGATGGCTTCATTAAATGCATCTTTGCACTCTACAGTCTTTTTTGTCTAACTAGAAAGAATGTGCCTGTGACAAACAGTCATGCGAACCTGCCTTCTCCTTTTTGCCAGAAGCATGCAGACCATGAAGCAGGGCCAAAAATGCGTACAATATGCCTTGGATCTCCAACAGTAGCACTAATGAACACATATAAACATTGAGCTCAAGTCTTTTCTTGGTCTTTATATAGTCGTTGGCTGTGCAATTTTATACAACAGAATGTTCAAAATCATTCAGAAGAGCTGCTGGATGAATAACTATGGCATACTGTGTACATTTTAAGAGGTTAGCAGAAAAATCTTGTGTGAAGTGAAGAAGGACAGAAATAAGTGGAACAAAAGCAAAATTGATGTAAGGGGAATTAGGAATGATTCACTGCAGGGTATCATAGGACTTGAGCTGGAAGGTCAGGCACCTCATTCCCTTCACCAATGGAGCAGTGCTCAGTTGGCATGAACTATGCTCTGTTTGCAGTGCTACTCAACTAAAGGCTCAAAGAGGAAATGCAGCTAATTAGCTTAGCTGGATCAGGTGATCTGGGTCCAGTAGACATTTAGCTAGAGTTATCTAACTGCAGCTGCAGGCTTGGTTTGTCAGTCTAAATAATTCATCAACATATAATTATCAACTCAGAGCCCACTGAGTGTGCAGCCGCCTTCCTCCTCACCGTCACCATTCTGGGAAGTTAAGGGAGGAGTGAGTTGGACTCACCTGGTACTTCAAAGAGCCAGATGAGTCTTGTCCCAGACCTACATGAAGAAAATGAAGGAGAAGCTAATCAGATTCAGCTAGCATTTTGAGGATCTGGTCAAGTCTAGTCTGATGACTCAGCCAGTGCCCCGAAGTGCCAGTTGAATGCACAACTGACTCTATTTTTCTGTGTGAGAAAGGAAAAGAGGAGGAGAAGTGAAGAGACAAAACTGTGGCCTTGAGGTTATGACTTACCAGTGATCTCATTCTCTCCCACTTCTGAGGGGTGAGGATTTGGCATAGGATAACACTGAAGATATTTCCCCATTCTTGCCCTGATTTCTTCTTACTGTACTTCTCTTGGAATGACATCTTTTGCACCTGATGTGCCAAAATTCAGATGATGTACCTGCCCTTGACCTACTTGGATCCATTTCTGTTCCAGACCTTGACTTTATCCTGACTGAATTAATGTACTCACCTGTGACCTTTCCAAGTGACTGATGAAGTAAAAGCATCTATGATAAGGGTATGCTTCTTGCATTTTCATGTCATTTTTTAAATTAGATATGGGCTTGTAAAGATAGGGGCAGAAATGGCATAACATGGGAGAACCACTATACTCCTGTTCTGATATAAAGGTGCTGTTGTAAGGACAATAACTCATTGCACTGCCTGGGGATTATTATATCATGGTTCATGTCGAATGTGTTAGACTCATTCTGTTTCTGATACCCCTGGTAGCCAAAGTTTGTGATTGAGAAGATCTTACCACTCCCCTTCTGCCTGACCTCACACTGTAACTCCACAAAGGTCAGGAAATAAGTGCAACCTCCCCTCTCCACCTTCAGTTGTCGAGCTTAGGAAACACATGGAGGGGGGATATAAACTGGAATTGGTCAAATGCCCTTTTCAAGCTTTATTTGGAGAAAGGATTGGGGCTATAGGGAAAATATCATGAACCTCAAAGGGTCAAATTTCCCCTAAGGGCAAACAACACAAGGGGGATGCACCTTATTTTAATGCAAAACTGTCATTCCAAAACTGGCACTACAGAGTTACAAAAGTTTGGCATCACTTTAAATGCCATGGTTCCAGTCTTTTGAATCCTGGGAGTAGCAGTTCCAATCAGCAGTTCCAGTAACAGTAGAGAGAGATCTTGCTAAGAATTTTAAATAGCACACAAAACTGCAATATTCCAGAATTCTTCAGGACAGATCCATGATAATCAAAGAAACTAAACTGCTATAATGGTGTAATGTGGATTCTCTCTTGGGAGTCTTCCAGGACCAGAAGCTGAATTGTAAAATAGTCCATGGTTGCTTCCCTTTAAATGAAAGAGGAGAGTGTACATTCATCTTTTTGTTTTCTCCATTCAAACATCACTTCTCTTTGCCTAGAGCTATCCACTTTACCAAGAATTGTCATATTTTCTTTTTTTAATAAAAAAATACTATAATCTTTATTAAAACAACAAACAGAATGAAGTATTGACTTTGTAAATATGTCAAAATTCAAACAGACCTTCAGAATTCATTTAAACAGTTTCTTACATCGTTATATCAGCACAAAGGCACAGGTCTCTCTCTCTCTCTCTCTCTCATGCACACACACACACATGCACACAGAGCTCTCTGGCTCCCCTTTTGTTTTTGTTAAGCCATATTTTCTAATGAGTCATGTTGACATATGATATTGATATCCTGTATGTTGGGGGTCCCAGGAGGGGCACCCAAATAACCAAATAAAAACACAAGATGGGGGAAATTAAGCTCGAGCACTCTCTTAAGCTAACGAGAGGCAGGGTAACTTTAGCTAGGATCTTTTACCCTATGTCTATGGCGTCAGGTCAGAGAGCGGCTAGACAAGTTTAAAGTAACAAAAATAGCAATTTTACTAGAAGATAAACAACAAACAAGACAACACATACACACCGCTAACTGGAAATAGAAACGGAAAGTTTCTAGGGGGATTGGGTAATATGACACCTGGTCTCGTAGTCCTGGAGAGAAGAGGAGGTCGAGGTGGGGAAAGCTCAGCACGGTTCGCTGAGGGGAGCTCACAGGACAAACCGACAGCAAGGCGGGATGGAAGTCCAAAGTAGTCTGAGGAAGGCTTGGAATTGGGAGGTTTTTATAGGGTGGATTTTACCTACTGGCCATGCCATGCTTGGTGAGAACAAAGGAAATTTAGAGCAGGACAAAGGTGTTGGAAAAAGTCAGGTTTTACATGATGGGCTTAGCACTTGATGACAATAGTATGGCCAGTATGCAAATGGCTCAACATAAAGGAATGGCTCGGCACTCGGCCGATCGTCTTTGTAAAGTCGCACCGAGCAAGGCCTGTTTGCAAGAAGGTGTTCCCCGAAGCATCGGAGAGACATTAAGTTGCCTGCCTAAATGAGGTTTGGAATTTACAACCATTAACGGCCGCGCCTATTATGAGTTTGTCCGGTGGACCTCTGCAAACACATGGAGTAGGGTGGCAGAGAAAGGTCAGGTAAAGGCCAAATTATTTGATATCAAGAGATATCTAGTGCTCTCACCAGACATATCATAACCATAGTAACAATATGACCAAAATATAATAACCTCAGTTTGGTCATTTGAACTTCTAGAGAGAGTTGCAAATTTATTTGTTCTAGGACTCATTCATTTTGGTCATGCATGGTACCACAAAACTCTTCTCCAGCACCACATTTTCTCTTCCTGTCAGCTTTCTTCAGCTTTCACAACCATATACTGGAATAGGAAATATAGTGGCATAGATGATCCTGAGTATAGTGATACCTGAAATAAGCTCTTGTGTTATACAATGTGCTTTAGATTTAAAACTGGGGGGAAATGTTGTATTGGTGCATCATTAATTCTTCTGTTATACAACACAATCTTCCACCTGAGAACATGTTTGTTCTTACTGTTTTCTTTTCAAGGCCAGAGAAGTGTACTGTCAAATTGCTATTTGTGTTTAGGTACATAGGTAGCCTGAAGGAATTCACTCAATGTTTCTTTTTTTCCCTTTTCCTTCTTTAGAATCACTTTAGTTTATAGCATATTGGTGTGTGCTAAGGAACTGATTTAAATGTAGCTCTTAATTTTATTGCCCAACGGTGAGTAGTAAAAGTCAATTATACGACAGAGTATCAAGGGACTATATTTTATATTTTTAAAACATAATGTTCTGATTCCTGTGTCATATATTTAATTCGTGCTCTGGCCTTGACTCCCGTTCTGCATTTACCAGATAGGGCAAAGCATGACCTTCTTTGAAATGCAGTTTCATGCCAAGAAAGTTTTTTTTAAAAAAACTTTAAAGCACAATACTCATTTTGGTAATGGAGCCTTTGTTATTTATATTGCTTTAAGACAACAATTGCTAAATTAATGACATTAACCTGTTGATGAGATGGGTAATTTTGGTAGGCTGGTGGGACAATTTTATGCTCCTGTGACTCTGGGAATAGGAAAGTGGGACTGCATGGATTGACCAATATGTGAAAAATAAATAGCAAAACCACACTTGGTCCCTGGGTTTGAAGGGAAAAAAAATGGAATTTGACATTAAACATTGCAGGGAGCCCTTTTGACCTATTTGAAAAGTGAATTGTTGCTCCAGAAAATTTCCAATACAAGGCAATTCACCTTTTTCATGCCATAAAAAGGGTGGACTTGGGAAGTCTAGGGTGGCAGTAGTTGAGACACACAAAATCAGCCTTGAACCTGCATCTGGCCTCAGGGCTGCCCTTTGCCTACCTTTGGTTTACTCTGATGGTTCTTTAATTTCCTATTCCCTCCCGACCTACTGCAAAGATTTCACGTATAGTTTCTAGGAAGCAGTACTCTGAAGCCTATCCACGCATCACAACGTTAGTGCTATGATTCCTCTTTAAAATCCTAGGTTTGCAGTTTGATGAGATGCAAGAGCAGCTCTCTGGCTGAGAATTCTAAATGCCTTTCCCTAAAGGGCAAACTCCAGGATCTCATAGGATGCAACTCTGGCAGTTAAAGTAGAATCATAGCACTATAACTGAGTAGTGTGAAAGGGCATCAGATGGCCACTGCAACTAGACTCTGGAAGACCAGCAATATTTTTTGCTAGCTGTATGCTGAAGCTCGAAATCAGTTAATTTATTTATTAATATATTTTTATTAAAAGCTGAAAAAAACAAACATCACATAATCCATCTGACATCACATACATAACATTACAAACATAATAGACATTTAAAAAACAAAACATACAAATACACGGATATAACATACTACATATCTTATTTACATAATCTAAACAAACATAGGGCACTTCCCCCTTTTTGTGGGATACAGCCTTGTATTTTTTTCAACCCCCCCACCTCTGTATATCAGAAAGGAATAAAACTAATATTCATTTTAACATACATTATCTTCAACTCTACTTACAAATCTGTCAACTAACATTATTAATATACTTCGACATTCCTATTCTTTCAAAAACCAACCTATTGCATCAACACTTCTTCTCTTCTCTACCTCCCTCCACATTAATATCTAGGAATTATCTCTCATTATTTTTATGATTGTTACTTCTCGACTTGTTCTTTATATATGTATTACATCACTAAAATTGGTTCTCAATGTTGAAAACCTTTAATTGAAATTTCCTTATTACCCAGAAATTCTGTAAACGGTTCCCAAGCTTAGTAAAACTTACTGTTCATCTTGCTGTCTAATCTATAAGTCATTTTGTCCATTTGTGCTCATAATTTTTTCTATCCATTCCCCCACTGTTGGGATGCAAGTTGATTTCCAATGTTCGGCATAAATGAGTCTGGCCGCCACAATTGAATGCCACGCTAATCTTTTGGTGCAGAAGTCTATTGAACCATCTGCACCAAAGACACCCAATAAGAAAAATACAGGAACTAATTCAATTTTCCTTTTCAGAATTTTTTGCATATTTGCTTGTATGGCGTACCAGAATCTCTTTGCTCTATCACATCCCCACCACATCTGGTGTATAACATATTATTTTTCCAAATTGTTTCCCATTCTTCTAGGATAATATTATGGTTAAAATCTCCAGCCCATTTTATCATACAGTTTTTGATTGTCTCTTCCTCTAGGATAACAATTTTTTATACAATCTTGAAAGTAACCTTTTTTTCTCCTTTTAACATCAATTCTTCCAATTCATTTTGTCTTAAATCCATTCTGTCTCCTGAAATCAGCTAGTTTAAATAAACTGCCATTAAGGGGAAATTGTCTATAGTATCGTCTGTTGACATTGATTATTGAATTCATGCTAACACAGGTGTTGATAGCTAAACAGGTTTATTTTCAAGGTTTTATATGGGCTTGTGCACTACCATAAACCTGTGGCTGGATATCTTCTTTTCTAAAGGGAGAGAGGGAGGTGGTTGTACTTGAAAAGCAATGCACAGGTCATTAAGTGTGTTCAGACAGTGAATACAACACATCTGTGAGTACTGATATGGTCAAAACAGACAGGATGCTAACAAAACAATTAGTAAAAGCAATGAAAAAAATAATCAGGCAAGGTGGCAATCTGAATTGTGACCAAAGCTAGAGAAGAAAATTCAGCAACTGGTCCTGGAAGACTCCTAAGAGTCCATCCTCTTTGAGGCAATCCATTCCACTATTGTACAGCTCTTACAGTAAATAAGTTCTTCCTAATGTTTAGGTGGAATCTCTGTTCTTGTAATCTGCATACACTGGATTGTGTTCTACAGATTATCCACACTCTCCCGCCACATCTCCTTGCAATGGAAAGAAAGCTTCCATGGAAGCACTAATGGAAACTTATCTGCAGACTCACATATCTGTTATGGGAACCTCAATATAGGTTGGGATTATGAGATGCATAAAAGATCAAATCCCCTCTCCCTGTATTCTGCTTCTGATCCAGGTTAAGAAGCAAGGGGCAGCAAGTTTTTTTTTAAAGAACTAATACATGCTAACCACTAATTGAATTATTATCTTTGTGCCTGTTTTTGCCCCAGAGAAACAAAGCCCAGTGAGTAGCTAAAGGCTTCTAGTGCTCTGTAGACTAAGGATTCTTGAAGAATTTGATCATTGTGAATTCTGAATTGTTATGTTCAGAAGCAGACTAAAAAACTTAGGGATGGGCCAAATGAATTCTCGAATCCTAGGCAAGGATTCGAGATTCATGAATCCGAATCCCTGTGTCAAAATAGGCAAACCGAATCTTTCAAATCCACTAACCAAATAGTTTGTTGGAGACTGGAACACCTGAAAACCTGGGAGACCAGACACACAAGGGGACATGAGTTTTTCCCTTGAGGTAATAATGGTCTTTGCTAACAATTTCAGAAATTACATTATGGTTTGTATTCTTAGATATTTAAACTGAACATTTAATATTTAAGTTCAGCACTTGACTGGAAGTTACAGGCTTGAGATTTCAAGACAGCTGAAAGATTACTTTGCAGAGCTCCCCTGCAAAGCTCTTTCATATACAGTTCTGGGGTTTGTAGTTTTACAAGGGCCATTTCCGCACTAGCTTGTTACAGCGCGATGATTCCACTTTCAACATCCTCTGGAATCCTGGGGCTTGTGGTTTTGGGAGGGGCCGGCCGGCCCCTCCCGAAACTGCAAGCCCCAGGATTCCAGAGGATGTTGAAAGTGGAATCATCGCGCTATAACAAGCTAGTGCGGAAATGGCCAAGGTGTCACAGCCTTCTCTGACAAAGTATGCTGGTGCATCATCAAACTACAAACCCCAGGATGCCATAAGGAGCTATGCAAAGAAAATCCAGTTTTGACCTGTATTATCTCTGTACTGTAGTGGTCCCTGCCTGCTTTACACAGGCAGGAAAATGTGGGATTAATCCACATTTTCTTGCCTGTGTAGAAACGGCCTTAATGTCATTTTCAATCTGGGGAGATCCTGAGGCAAAACTATGACAATTGTCCTGGCCAGATTTCTTCAGAGGGAGGTTTACCTTTGCCTAGGCTTTTGCTAAGGCTAAGAGAGTGTGCCTTGCTCAAGATTATCCTTCTTTCCCTTGCTTTTTAAATCTGTTTTATAAAAAGGATTCAAAAGATTCGAGATTCATGAGATTCACAGATTCCTAGAACCATTCAGGGATTCAGATCTGGATACGGAAAACTCTGGATTCGTCCCATCCCTAAAAAAACTATATCCTCAAATGAATCACCGAGTCATCATCATCTTCATAATCATTTATATTCCACCTTTTCTCCAAAATTGGGACAAGATAGAGAAACAGAATTAAACAATATCAAAACAATTTAAAATGTACAGTTAAAAGGGATAACAAGCAGTTGAAAACAGTTCAATAAAACCAGTTTTGTGCACTGTTTAAAACCCCTTTATTTTAAACCGTCAATTCTAAAAGCCTGTCAGAATAAAAGCATGTTTTGCCTGCCAATAGAAGGACAGCAAAGAGAAGGGTGTTCTTGTTTCTTTGGGAGAGGAGTTCCAGACCCTACAAGCACCCACTAAATAGGGCCTATCTTCTAGGTGCTATCTGTCCTCTCCTATTTTGTGACTTAGAGGCCGTATTTG
This sequence comes from Ctenosaura bakeri, assembly GCA_948474755.1. Taxonomy (NCBI): domain Eukaryota; kingdom Metazoa; phylum Chordata; class Lepidosauria; order Squamata; family Iguanidae; genus Ctenosaura; species Ctenosaura bakeri. The sequence goes on along the minus strand of CAOLHI010001825.1, from coordinate 182,433 downwards.
AGCATGCTAAAGCTTGCTTCTCAACAGACATAAAATTTACTCCAAATTTAAACTTAAGAGAAAACTACTATAAAATGTTACATAGGTGGTATATGACTCCAGAAAGACTTCAAAAAATAACAAAAAATGGAGACTCGAAGTGCTGGAAATGTGGGGAAAAGGTGGGGACTTTTTTTCATATGTGGTGGACCTGTCCCAAGGCTAAGAAATTTTGGAAGGGAATTCATGATGAAATTCAAAAAAATTGTAAAGTTAATTTTGAAATGGTACCAGAATTCTACTTATTGAATATATTAGGTCAGAGATTAGAAAACAACAGAAAATATTATTGTATTTGATTACATCAGCACGGTTGACCTATGCACAACATTGGAAAGATAAAACAGATATTCAATAAGATGAATGGAAATTAATAATGTTAGACATGGTAGAGACTGAAAAACTAGCATATTCCCTTAAGAATAAAATGGTTCAGAATTTTGAAAAAGAATGGAAAAGGGTAATGCTCTGGTTAAATATGTAAATAGGTTTTTGTGGTTTTTCCGGGCTTTGAGGCCGTGTTCTATTAGTATTTTCTCCTGATGTTTCACCTGCATCTGTGGCTGGCAGCCTCTGAAGATCCTCTGAAGATGCCAGCCACAGATGCAGCGAAATGTTAGGGGAAAATACTACTAGAACATGGCCTCAAAGCCCGGAAAACACCCAACAACCTATGGATTCCAGCCATGAAAGCCTTCAACTTTACATCAAATACGTAAGTGTTTGTGGATCAAGTATGTTGGGGTATTCGACAAAGATTGTGTATAGGGAAGAAGAAGGATTCACCTGGAAAATTTTTGATATATAGAAGTATGTATGGGGAAATGGAAGGATTATTTTATATATATATATATATATATATATATATATATTATATATATTTTATTTGTGTTGATATATGCTTTTATGTATTTTGGAAAATTAGTAAAAATTCCTTAAAATAAAGCTTGCTTTTCTCTGTATGCAAGTAGTAGTGAGCAGGATCATGAGATATACCTCTACCCCAGCCTCTCACCAATGATTTCCTCTTCCCTTCTGATGCCTGTGTGTTCAGCATGAGAGAGGAGGTTGCAGCGTTGATATTCAGATATCATGCAAGTCAGAACCACAACAATAATAGTATGCCAGAAAGAGAAAAGTTTGTTGTGAAGTTGGAAAGTCCCCATGTGCTGCTGGGACGTATTCCAGCCTGTTATGAATTTTAGCCGTTAATTCATCTTCGCTGCCACCACCCACTGAATTATGAATTATCTGGACACTTGGACAGTACAGCGGGACCCTGTCCAACCATGTACATCCCTAAGCTTAAGGATCTTCCTCCCCCTCCCCCAGTCTACCTAGCTTGGCGTGGGAAGGAGAGAAACAGGGTCTTTTACAGAAAGTATTTATTAAAGATATACAAATAAACAAGGCAAATTACCACACATGGGAAGCCCCCTCCTCCCAGGCACGCTTAGTTACAAGTAGTTACAAAAGAACAGATATAAAAGCACAGATACATTCTTTAGATCAGCCAGCCTCCAAAATAACAGAAAAGTCCCTAACGCGACTAACCACTTTAGTCTAGTACTCACAGATGGTTCTCAGGCTTAGATGTTCTAAAGGAAGAGATCAGGAGGTGAGGCCTATGGCCTGCAGTCTGCTACTGGCTCAGAACCCCCCTCCAGGAGGTTCCTAGGTTGTTCTTCTTTGTTATCCCTTTGTTCTCTCTCTAGCCACATGGCCTCGCAAGAAGTTTTATAACTTCTCCTTGGAAGCATCTGGAAGCATCCTGAAGATGCTCACCTCTTTCCTTTTTGATTGGTCAAGTCTTACCCTGTGACCTATGATGCTGACCCACATGACCTATGATGCTGACCCACATGACCTATGATGCTGACCACATACTAAAATGTAATCTAATCCCAACACCTTATTAACCCTTGGTTTACCTGAAGAGAGAAGTGTCCCCCTTTTAGCTAAGTCTAGATAATGGGAAGCCCCATTATCACATTAGTAGAAAAGGGTGATTGCCTTTAATTAATCTTTACTAAATGAGCATACTAAATGAATAAATGAATTTATAAATTCAACTTCATTCATATTAGAAAAGAAAAACTAATGAGCAGGGCTATCTTGGTGTAAGGAAAGACTTCTCTCCTTGCAAGCTGTCTTACTATTTTTCAGTCTTGGGGTTGACTCATCTATCACACTCTAATCACCAATGCCTTTGGAGTGGTTTGAATCTTGTGACTTAAGCATTGTAATTCCCCAACCCTGGGAGACTAACAAAAAGGGAGAAGTAGTTTTTCAAATTCCAAGAGAACTAAGATTTGGGTGGAAACCTAGCTGCAGAATGTGATATTTCTTGGCTCTTTAGTACAGTCTGTTATGTAATGGATAACTAATAACTCAGTTCTGGAATTCAGTTAATGCTGAAATTCTAAGTCAATTTGCTAAGTTAAAAAATACATTTAATTGAGTTGCTTCCTTTTATTAAAAGATTTCTTATTTGAAAATTTAACTGATGTTACTTAATCACGGCAGTATGTGCACATAGATGTCCCCTCCCTGCAGACATGTGCCTTGCATGTGCCAAGATGGCAATGGTGGTGACCTCACACCCATGATGCCAGGAGGACTTTGGCCCTTTTTGCACGCAGTTTCTTTTGCAAGAGGGCCCCTTGAGTCCGTACGACACACTCTCATTTATGCGACACTTATGAGCCTAAAGCAGGCCGTGCACAGATTTTTTTATTTTCGGCTCTAAGCCGAAAATACTGCATGGTCGCGCAATGCTCCCGGGGCCCTTGCGCACTTACATGCCCTGTGGTGCGTCAGGTGAGCTGGGCTGGTCATGCTTCCCCCCAGTGCAGCCTGCAGCTCCCAGGCTGCACTGCAGAAGGAAGGGGCAGGGCGACCGGCAACACAGCTGTGGGAGAACAGAGGAGCGATGCAAGTGACTTGCGCAAGAGGCTGCTTGTGTGAATGGCACCCCCCACCTCCGCGAGCACACACGCACCTACCTCCTGTGCGGAGCGTCGGGGAGGCGGCCAGGTCGCGCTTCCTTCCCTCCGCCCCTGCGGAAGGAAGGGGCGGGGTGGGGGGCTAGTGCGACGGACGTGACAGCCTCCTGCCTCACGCGTGCGAGGGGGGGAACGGACGCGACAGCCTCCTGCTTCGCCCGGGGGGAGGGCAGCTCGCGTGAGGCTGCCACTTCCCCCCTAGTTCCTTCGCCTGGGGAAGGAAGGAGGGGGGAAATGGCAGCCTCCCGGAGGAGCCTTCTTGTGTGAGCCGCCCTCCCCCGCTCGCGTGAGAAGCCTCAATGCGAAAAGGGATGTCCTTGCAATCATGTGACATTCCCGAGGCCAGTAGGTGGTGATCACACATTATATCATTTTCGGCTTGTTGCTGAAAATGATGTGCAATCGTGTGTCGCTCCCAGTTCCCACTTGCACTTCCCTTGTGTGCGGAGCCTCCGGACACACAGCCATCGTGCTTCCTCCCTCAGCGCAGCCTGGGAAAGTACCCAGGGGCAGTGCAGAAGGAAGAGGAGGAATCCTCACGCTTCCTTCTGGCCAGCATGGAGCTGGTGTGGAAGGGAAGCAGAGGGGACATGATCCCCTCCCGGACCAGGCTTTTTGTGCGATCTCCGCGCAATGCCAGTGGCACCAGGTAAGGTGCAAAAAGGGCCTAAGTCTGGATCCAACTTGTAACTTCTTATAACTTCTTGGTACTGTGTCTTCAACTATGTGAATTTCATTATGCTACAACAACACAGTAGCTTTGAATAGAGAAGGGTGAATGCATGTTTTAAAAAGATCACCCTGTTCCTCCTAAATCTCTCTCTTTCAACCAACCATGCTCTAGGCTGAGTTTCAGTTATGATGAAGGTTGCTGATCTATTAAGGACTTGGTACATATAAGTGACTGATACTGAAACCTTGTAGGAGCTGAATGACATATATGTATGCATGTTCTCAGAAACACACATGCAAATGCAAATATGAGACATGGAAAGATCACATAAACCCAAGATGAAGTTCCACTGCTCACACTGGTGAAGCACATACTTTGCATGCAGTATACCCCGATTTCAGTCCCTGACATTTCCAGTTAGAAGGTTTTTATAGCAGGTGATGTGAATGAGTTCTGCCTATGACTGTGGGACCTTTGCCAGTCAGGATAAGTACTGCTAATTACATGGAGAAATAGTCTGACCTGATAAAACAAAGCTTGCTATGTTCTCCAAATGTGTGTGCAGTCATGGAGATTGTACAAATTGAAGGCTAATCCATGGGACAGGCGTCTCAGGCCATTTCTGCACTAGACTGTTGTAGTGCTATTATTGCACTTTCAACATCCTATGGAACCTTGGAGTTTGCAATTTAGGGAGGGACATTTAGAATTCTCAGCCAGAGAGCTCTTTGGCCTCAGTAAACTACAAACTCTGGAATTCCACAGAATGTTGAAAATGGAATAATAGCACTATAACAGTCTAGTGCAGAAATGGCCTCTGTCTTCAAAGCCAGATGCAGAACACCGCCATCATCTGGGGGCATCAGAGAAGTTCCTGCATATGTCCCTGTAGAGGTGCTGGTGAATCATAGAACTGGAAGAGACCACAGGAGCCATCCAGTTCAACCCCCTGTCATGTCTCCAGGGCCAGATGAACAGCATCCAAAGGTACTAAAGGAATCTGTAAATGTATTATTCCACTTTTAACATCCTATGGAATCCTGGCATTTGCAGTTTAGAATTTAGAATTCTCATCCAGAGGGCTCTTTGGCCTCCATAAACTACAAACCCCAGAATTCTACAGGATATTGAAAATAGAATAATAGCACTGTAACAATGTAGTGTGGAAATGGCCTTAGAACCATTAGAGCATCAAGAAGAAACACCACTGAATGGAAGTATTTGGGCAACTATCACATAGCAGGGTAGGGACGGGACGGGACAGGACATACCTATAGTGAAGTTAATTGAAGAAGGAGAGGCAGCACTTAGCGACTTCTCTACTATGCTTGTCTTTCATTCAGTTCTAGAACTCTTTCTCCACAACTACCAGCTGTTCTCTCCAAGACCTTTGGGGGAGCCAACCACTCCTTTGTAATGCCTCAGTTTAGTGGGCATTTTGGATTGTAATTTAGTGGCTTTGAGACACTTTGGAATCCAATTTTTTGGAAAAGCAAGATGGAAGGACATAGTATATGGATCCCAGTGAGTTTTTAAAATATAGTTTTTATTTGAGTGGCTGAAGGGTGACCAGAGCTGCATATGACTGTTGGAACCTTTGTATGAAAGAGAGAATTTTAGCAGGTTCAGCCTTCTCTCCCACAAACCACACCTTTGTCAAAACCGTATCATCTCTGCAGCCGTAAAATGCAGAAAACTTTTACCCTAGGTTCCATGAATATTGTTTAAGCTGTAGCTGTCATTTCCCTTACTGGCTTGTGTTTCTTAAGAACCAAATACTGTCACTAACACAAGTTTGTGCTGTAAACAGAAAACCCAAATTCAATAAACGACCCACCAATGAAACCTCTGTGCAAATGGAGTAATACAGTATGTGGTTTAGGAAAAAGATGTTGTGGTATTAGAATACAAGGAATGGCTAATTTTTTAAAAAGAGCGTACTCTAATTACACTAACCTCTCTCTTTGGCCATTTCTGCACTAGACTATTATAGTACTATTATTCCGCTTTCAAAATCCTATGGAATCCTGGGGTTTGCAGTTTAAGAAGCGGCCTCAGGCCCCTCACTAAACTGCAAACCCAGGATTCCATAGAATGTTGAAAGTGGAATAATAGCACTATAACAGTCTAGTGTGGAAATGGCCTTTGTAGCAGCTTTTGCTAAAAGGTAATTGACCCCTTTGCCTGTTTCGTACTTTCACATGCAGCTTAGGATGCATAACCTACATCTCTGCCAATTACTCAGTAATAAGAGATTGTGTAGAAGCTTGATGGCTGGCAGACTGTTCCATGATGGGATTTTGTTAAAAAGAAAAAAATTAAAAATGTAAAAAAATTTAAAACTCACTGAATTTAAATGTCTCCATTTTCTTATTATAATACCCTGGCTACTTAAAAAGCTCATTCAGTTTGACCGGCTAGATCTGATTTCTCTTCTTCTCTTCCCTTCCTCCTCAAAAAGAAAGGGAGGGGGAACCAACCCAAAGGAATAAAAATCTCTTTCAGTTTATGAAGGCAAATTGCAATTTAGAGAGGAGCAGACAATAGGACTCTGTTAAATATTGCTGTTAGTCGATCTTGTGTATGATGCCTTTGAAACTGGACGGGCTCTTTGGCATAATAGGTTGTTTCATAAAGAAGATTCCATGTTGTACAGTATAAATAGCTATTATTATTTCAAGAAGCGTTTTTTTTCTCTCACCAAGATGGATCCTTAACAATGACTTATTCTTTCCTGTTTTAATTAATTAATTCCAAGGTTGTTGGCATTACAGCAGGGAAAAGGGATCAATTAATTTATTTTCTTTGTTAAAACATCTACAACCTTGAGAACGGCATCAATTAAAATGCCTTTTAAAACAAAAAACACAGCCTCCTGCCTCCACAAGCTCACAAGACTTGGTTTTTGATAAACTGCCAGAGACAGCAGGTTGCATGGACAGAGAAGCCTCACTGAGCAATGTCCAACTCTTAGGTCTGCATAATCATACAAAAAAGGTTGACAGTAAGTTATTATCAACAATAACTCACAGTGACAACAATGGATCACAACAATGGATCTTTCTTACTAAGGTGAGAAAGAAATAGGGATACTGTTGTTCCAGGATCAGAAAATGAGGCTAATTAGATCTTCTATTTTAATCTAGGACAGGGATAGTATGGTTCACGGGCTGCATATCACCCCTGGAACCTGCTCTTGTGCCCCCAAGTCCTCAGGCAATCTCCAATGGTCCCCCAAGCTGCCCCCCATTTTTGGGAAAAAAATGGCACAAAATTATGCAAAACTATTTGAAACTACCAAAAAAAAGTGGCTACGTGTCTTTCTCCAACCCACAGAATCCCACAAGCCTTTCTAGCCATACTTTGGCTAAAAGAGTGACCAGAAGTGACATAACATTTTTTTGTCCTGTGGGTGCTTGAATGCTGCAACTAGTGGGCTGGGGTCATTGCCTCCCTCCCATGTAGTTGTGCACCTGGATTGAGGATGTGGACTCTCTTACAAAGGTGTTGTTAGGGGACAGTTGATTCCACATGTCATGCCACCTAACCCAAGTACATGTGTTTTCTGTGTGGCCTGATTTCACCCCCAATCAGATCCTGGGTCTGTCTGCCTTGCCCTGCCCTCCAAATACTTTGAACGGTGAAGCAAGAATATCTGTGTTGAAAAGAGGCTGTGCACCTATATATGAACCTGTTTGCCTATGTGAGAGATAGTAGTGGATCTTTTAAGCAGAGTAATCAAATTGCCAAGGCAGAAGCTGACCAAGAACCAATCCCACGCAGGAGCAAAAAACGCACAAGCTTAGTATTCCTTGTAAAACACACATAAGTAGCTTCATTACAGTACTTGTCCATGATCAAATACATGCTTTCCTGGCTGGGGGTGGGAGGTGAGGAGAAAAAGAGAGAGAAGAGAAAAAGAAAATGGCTGCAGGCTAGACTGATGCACTGGGCATGGAAAAGCAAACAAACAAGAAGTCTGACAGCTAGTAATAGCTGAATATAGGCATGCAAAGACTGCTAACTCTAATAGAACCCCCATCATCCCTACTTAATCTTGATTAAGCTTAAGTTTGTTCACTCCCTTTCTGATCATGGTTAATGATACAATTTGTTTCTCAGGATTCTAAGAGAATTTCAGGGCCAGAAACTCCCATCTCTAACTGATTATCCACAGCAGATCAGCCAGTGTGGTGACCAAGGATATTCAGTATCAAAACCCAAGCCAAAGCCAGACTAGAATGGTTTTCAGTAACTTTTGTCATCCATGTGTCATCTCCCTGCTGTGCTGGTGCAGAAACATTCTGAATTGTATCGCTAGTGGCTAGAAGACTGTAAGAAATATCTGTTCCTCTATGTTTTCCCTCTGATAACTCATAGTGCACATACAGTTTATGGCTATTATGAAACTGCCTGGGTAATTTGAAACCTATATTACTTATGAGTAAGCCTTATTTATTTATATGACTGCCGCCTTGTCTTTTCTGAAGTTGCACTTAGGCTTAATTGCAGGATTGTGAAAGAAAGAGCAGCAGGCAAAAAATAAAGGGCATCTTTGTTCTCATGTTGTTGACTTTGCCAAGAACATTGACACCAAGTCGTGTCTAGATTTGATAAGAGAGAAATATCAGAGAGGGTCCCCCCCCTTCAGCTGTGGAGCACTTCCCACATATTGCAGTTGCTTTTGAGCTCATCTGTTTCAGAGTTTTTAATCACAACTGGATGGATTTTCTGTATAACACAAGGTTAGGCCAGTCAAGGCAAACTAGAGGCCCCTAGCCAAATATATGGCTACTTCAAACCTGTATGTAAACTTTAGCCTTCTTTATTTCGGCAGCCCCTTGTTCAGTCTTACTCTCCTCCATTCATTCTTTCTTCTTCATCCTTCCAAGAATCTGTCCAGGCATATTTCCTTTCCCTCTCTTGTTCTGAGCCAAATCCTTCCCTTTGGCCTGTCCTCTCTTAGGCTTCTGCCCATTCATTTTGGAGTGTCTTATCCCAAAAACTGGAAAAAATATTGGTTTGTGTGGGGTCTACAAATCCCAAAGCCCCATGTTGGCTGGAGAACTTTGAGATTTGTAGCCTCCCCAAGTAATTTTACCAAACTCTGTCCTACTTAAAAAAAAATGTTCTGTGTATGTGTACCAGGGAAATAAATCCTTGACTATTTCATTCATCCTCGGATGCAAGAACAAATAATTTCTGTAGCTTTTAGCCCACTGCAGAAGAAAATGAATATTCTTGCCCAGTATTTTTGCATGTTTGAATGTCTGGAGGTGTTTGAGAGGATATTTCTGCTCAGAACATGTTATACCCAAAAAGTGTTTTCTGTGCCAAAAAAAAGAAAAGAAACAAAAACACCCCTCATCCACAGAAAACAATGTATCCTGTACAGAAAATACATTTTCCACACAGAAAAAAATGGTTGCTGTGCCCCCCCCACTTATTTCTTTGCATAAAAAAAAAATCGAGAACTTTTGGGGGATACTTAAATACTGGGGAAAAAACTGCAGGAAAATCTTGGTCCTCTAGTTATTGTTCCCAACAGATAAAAGATAATATTTCCATTCTTAATGAGTAGGCTCACTTGTTAGAAAGGCCCTGCTCTTCTAGAAGAGCAACGCAGTTCAGGCAATACCTGTTAGGCTTAGGCTGGGAGCAGTCCAGTGATAATCAGGCAAAAATAGTGTACTCTCCAACATTTCATAGATGAAAACTGGGCCACTTGTGACCCAACCACATCAGAGTGTGTTCAAACTAGTGAAAGTTGTTGATGAGGATGAACACACAAGCCAGGAGAGCTTGCAGCAGTTTGTCTTTGTCTGAGCCTACAGAGAAGAGCAAGATTCTACCTCCCTCCTTTCCCATCGCCCCCCCCCATCGTGAACTGAGTGCAAACCAACTTTTGCACTTTGAATTCAGTTTGCAGCAATTGAAGTGAGCTGAGGACAACGAGGGAAAGTGGGAGAAGGAGAGAAAAACTTAGGCCATTTCCGCACGACACTCTCATAGTGTGATGATTCCACTTTCAACCTCCTATGGAATCCTGGGGTTTGCAGTTTCGGGAGGGGCTGGCCGGCCCCTCCTAGAACTGCAAACCCCAGGATTCCTTAGGAGGTTGAAAGTGGAATCATCACGCTATGAGAGTGTCGTGCGGAAATATTCTTAGATTTTAAAAGCAGCTGAAGAAGTGGAATGGCAGAGGATTAACCAGCACCGTTCCTGCCAAATCAAGATATAGTTGAAGGATATGAGATAACCAGTGGCATTTATGATAAGAATAGTTGAATCACTTGTGAGGAGCACAGCTTGAAAAAGCCACTCTTGTAAGGCTACAGCTTCCACAATTGCCCAGCCAGAATGTCCAGGGTTCAGAGGAGGCCTTCGATCTACTCAGTGCAAGAAATTACAGCATAGTTTTAAGTCTTTTTGAGGCACCTGCTTTCACTAATTGAATTATAAGGGAATTTCCTGAAAATCATTTATAAAGGGACCTCTGTGAGAAGTCTGGTTACACCATGAAAGCTTTTTACTGTGAAACACTTCCTGTACTGTTTCTAAATCTGTAAATCAGCTATGCCATGTGTGTGCAGCAGCTTATTATTTGTTTTGTTTTGCCTTGTTACCGTGATGGCATTGCACTTCTGCCTTTTTGTTCTGTAATAAATGAGCCTAAAATTTTTTTGTATTGTTTCATACCTTCAACATTTCAGAGATGGAAATTGGGATGCATATGGCTGAGGATAATCCAAAGTATGGCCAAGAGGGTGTGGCCAGGCAGCCAAAGGACAAAAGTTATTAATGGGGAAGAACTACTGTTTTAAGCAGAGAAAGGCCATTCTTTTAATAACCTCCCCTTTTCCCATGACTCCCATTCTGGTGACCAGACATATAGATCTTGGCTTCTTTAACATGCCAGGGGAGGCTAAAGAAACAAGTATATCTGCTTTCTCCCCTTTCCCTCTGTTTGCCTGTTCACACACGTTCAGTACAGAGTTATGGAGGCAACTGCTGTTTACCTTATCTGGTGTGGACAGGCACACACAACTACAGTTGGATCAGCCAGAATAGAAGCCTGCTCTTTTCCAGGTTAAGTTTTATTGCATTGTTTACTGCAAATATACTGCTGCAACTTGTATTAGAAGCAGTTGTGTAGGGATGGGGTGGTGCGGGGGGCAGTTCGCCCTGGGCAGCAATGTTTTTGGGGTGTTGTGGCCCATAGCTATGCCCCCACATGCCCTGGCCACACCCCCATGCACTCCAGTCACACCCCTTGTGCCGTGGTCCGTCCCCCTGCTGCCCCCCTCCCCGCACTCCAAGCTCCACCACTGATCAGAAGTCTGTTTCTCCAGCCCTCCTTCACCATCCCACCAAAGCTGATGCTGGGGGGAAAAAAGTGAATCGAAGGACATGGAGGAGAAGGGAAAGCTGAGGAGGCATAAAAACAGAAAGGAGCTTCTTTGTCAGAGGCTCTGGTAACTGAAATATGTCTGTATATGTTTGTACAATACACTGAAGAAGAAATATTGTCTAAAATGTATCAGCCCAGAAATAAAGTTTTTCATTCTCAGCACCTGGAGTTCTCTTCCCATCCCCTCCTGCTTCTCACTGTGTAGTGGTTCCATGAAATACGGTATACAGCTGAATGGTGCCTCTGAGGGAGATAGTAGCATCACTACTAGCTCTCTCAGTATTGCTACCACTGTCACCACAAATTGCTTAACATATTACACTGTTGATTTTTAGGAGATGAATCCAAAACTAGCTGTACCTTTTAGGCAGGTTGGTACTGGAATATAGAAAGCTTTGAGTAGCTTGTGAACTTGCACACAACATGACAACTGTGCAGATTAGTCCTGACAATATTTTCAACTGATCTTGATCAACTTTTCTTGCTTGAGGTTTCCTTTTCAGTAAAAGCAGCTGTAGATTAAAATAGGCCACTTGCTGTGAAATCCTTAGTTACATGGAAACATGTACATAATATTCTTTGGCAAATACTCACTGAGATAAATACAAATTCCCAGTGTTTGCTTAGCTAAGCAAATTTCCAGATGATGTAACCATCTCATTCGTAGATAGATAAAAGATAGATAGATAGATAGATAGATAGATAGATAGATAGATATTGTCAAGTGTTTTTATGAACTGCTCTTTTAGAAGTTAAGCCTTAATCAGGTGTTCAGGCTAGGGTGAAAAAATCAGGATTTTGTATGGTGAGCCTCTTTGCATACAGGGCTCTTTCTCTTCTTCAGACTGCTGCTGCTGCTCTCCTGCAGAGTGTGGTGATGAAGAAGACTGGGGTTAAAATGCTTGACTTGACACATTTATTCTAACTCTGTTCCGAATGCCTGTTTAAGGTGTATCTGAAGATTAGGAAGTAGTTTATTTTTCTGTCTCTCATAAAACCAATCCACCTGAAATGTGTGTCCGGTCACAACATAACCTAGGTGAAATTTCTTTTTCCATAGATAGTGGGAAAAATGGTCATTTGGTCTGAAGCAATAAAACAGTGTGTGGGAACCTTTGGTTCTCTAGAGATTTTAGACTGCACTTCTCATTGGTACCATCCACTATGCCCAATGGTAAGGGTTTGAGTCTGAGGACTGTAGTTCCCCAGCCCAGCCCTTCTATAAACAATATTTTCTAATATTTGGTGTAGAGACCACTAACTTACTTCCCCTGATCAATCTATGTCTTTCCTACATGACTTCTGTTACCCCAAAACATAGGTGCCACAAGGTCCACCCTGCAATGCCAAATACCTCCTTGCAAACGTGGGGAATTAATTAGCTCAAAGAGGAGGCTTGCGAGAAGGGGGCAACTTAGCGAGATCTTTTCTACCAGTGTTTACGGACATACACAGGAAAAGAACCAGCCAGAGATTCATAAATAAGCTAAAAATGTGTTTTATTGAGCAGAATTCACTCATGCATGCACACAAGATACACACAATCACACATTCACACAAGAGCTAGCTGAAAGAGAAAGGGGGGAAAATTATAGAGAGGCTGAGGGATTTGGCGGGGGGGTTATAATTACCAGTCCAGAAGAGTAGTGAAGAGCAGAAATGTATTTTGGCTTAGGTAGGACCTAAGGGCAGTTCTCATTCAGGAGCCAGATGGACAGAGTGACAGGTAGACCTTCAAGAGACTGCACTGGGCATCCTCAAATCAGGGGTATTTGTACCCTGAAAATGGCTTGTGGGTGTGAAGGTTCCAGATGCAAGACAAAGGGAACCTGTTGTGGACAATGAGTCTTTCGGCTATTGATGAGCTTAGTGCTTTGATTGACAAAGACATGATGAATGTTGTAATAGCTGTCTATTGTGGGTGCTGTGAAGACAGAGGAAAGAATCCAGGTGTACAAGGGATGGATATCTGTCAGTCAGTGTCCTGGTGGGCTCCTCACAGTTGGCTTCCCTGGAAAAGTCCAGCTTCTATTTAAGCCTATTATCCACAGTAATGGTGTGTATTTGCCTGACAAATGACTCAAGTCTTACCTGGAGGAATTTTGGAGTTGACCTATGCTTCTCACATTTACAGTCAAATTCTTTCCCTCGCTCAGTTTGACCTCTCTGTCACCTCTCAGGCTTGAATTTGATATCAGAGCCAATAAAATGTATTGCTAATTACATATGATGCCAATTAGGTATGGTGCCCATCCAAACCATACTGATATTGGGGACCCCCAAAGCGGGACCTTACACTACCATCATATGAAAGTGAATGTGTAGATGATCTTATTGGCTCTCCATCTTCAGCAGTTCAACCTTGTCATTTCTGTAATCTGTGTGTGATAGGCTGAACCTCTGGATCCAGGGATACTTCTCTCCTTCTTCAGGCTCTTAACACTGATCTTCCAGACAACTTTTTCTGCTAGAAAAGTCTACCAACCTAAGGAAGGCTATAGAAATAATGATGAGGGCATGAGAGGTTTGTGTGGACTGGGATCCTCCTCAGATTAGCTCTCTTCCTGAGATTGAGAAAGGATCAATCCTGTATTTCAGAGTGGGACTTGATCCCATAGCAGCATACCGGGATCAGAGGCCTAATACTGTTTCTACATAAGCACAGTAATGCCGTGATTTTGAACCTACAGAGAAGCTATAGGGACTGGATCTGGGGCCTACATATAAGCCTCAAAAGTCTGAACGGAAACTTATTTAACCTTCATGATACGTTCTTGTGGTGTTTTATTGAAGGATGTTATGAATGCAGGGTTTGAAATCTACCTCTGGAAGACCTTACTTCCTTGACATGACCCCAGCTCTGGCTTGGAGCATGGCAGGGCATGGTATGAAACCAGAACTCCACCATGGTTCCAATGCACTTTCTCAGTGCTGGCTATTTCAGTTTTAGAAATCTTTCACTCTGGGACAAACACACGACTAATATAATGTCTAATTTGTCCCTTGCAGTTCTGTATGTGTGTTTGGTCTGTTTTGTTATTTAAGTAAGAAAGACAGAATGGGCAATGGATATAATGACTTTATGTAAGTAGCCTCCATGCCACAACTGGAAAATATGCCTCTCTTTATTTTAAGTGGTTTATGATCTTAGAGGGAAACCAAAAACCAACAGTTATATGAAATAAATGAAAAACAGCAAACAGAAGAAATCTAAAACAGAGATTAAGAAAATGAATAAACAAAATAATCACTTTGGAGATCTTCATGTCCAGCAATAATCATTTCTAGGGATGCGTTCACAATGTTATTTAATAAAGGGATTTGGGACATAGTTTCAGTTCTTAGTCTGAAAAAAAATGTTATGTACTTCCTCAGTTCTTCATCTGGTTTCCCAACATTCTCCACCATAGCTGACAGTAAAATAAAATAAAAATAAAAATAAAATACATCATGGGATGAGTATCAGATGTATGCTTTGCATAGTAAATAACTGCATTAGCAGTGGTGTATCCTGGAAGGCTGAAGAGGGGAGAAAATGTGACCCTGTATATCCTCTCTGACATAATGAAGATATATCAACATATTATGAGTGCATACACACCCTCCAACTGTCTCGATCTGCCAGGAACAGTCTTGGTTAATCCTCTGTCATCCCATATTTCCAGCTTTTTTTTAAATGTCCTAGTTTCTGTCCTTCCTCCCACGTTTTCCTTTCAGCCTCTGCTTACTTTGGTTGTTGCAAACTGAATTCAAAGTGGAAAAGCAGTTTGCACTCAATTTACTCAACAAGGAAAGAGGAAAGGAGAGGGGCAGAATCTTGCCCTTTTCTGTAGGCTCAGGCAAAAACAAACCACTGTGGGCTCTTCTAGCTTGTGCTTTCCCCCCCTCATTAATAACTTTCACTATCTTCAACACACTCTGATCTAACTTGGTGACACATGTCCTATTTTTTTTCCTGAAATGTTGGAAAGTGTGCTACTATATTTTTGTCTGGTTATCACTGGGCTGCTCTCATTCTAAGGCTAACATTCTTTGTCTGAGCTGCTCAGCAGGGAAGAAAAGAGAGGAGCGAGTGGAATCTTGCTCTTTCCAGTAGATTCAGGCAAAAGTAAACTGCAGCAGCCTCTCCTAGTCTGTCTGTTTTCCTTTGTTTGTTCTTCCTTTCTGTTTTTTTCCTTCTTTTTGCCATCTTGACACCACGCTGATATTGCTTGGCTGAATGTGTTCTGGTTTTCATATGTGAAATGGGGAAGATATGGGACATATTATTTCATGTTTGGAAAGATAGAAACAGTGAAATTTATGGGCAACTCAGTTAGTGAAGGATGAAAATACAACTTCTAAAGAGCATTATACGATTCTTTTAATTTCATTCTGAAACCTTAGATTTGAATGGAAACTAAAGACAGCTTCCATTTTGTTTTCAGTTTTCCTGCTGCTGATCAAGCAATTTCTTACTGCAATCAGCTATATTTATGACATCTTTCTTCAATACCACAAATTTCTGACTTTAATTGAAGGTTCAGTATTTTTCTTTTGCATGTATGTTTTACTCACAATTGCCACTATATCATAGTTTGTTCAGCTTTGCAGCCATGTAAGCAATTTTTCCTCACACATATATTTCTCACTGATGAATGTTCTCACATATGCACAAAAGTAGTTTGGCACAAAATGGTGAAATATAATCAGAAAACAGGTGGTGAGACAAAATGTTTAAAATCTTGCAACAGAAGATGGCATGCATGGCATACAGTGGCTGGTATGCATTGCATATTAAATTGTGTCTAATTGTAAAATTTAAACAAGAATTTTAGCATCTGAGGGTAAAAAAAGAATGAAAATAGATATATCCTTTTGGATAACAGAATATGAATAAAAAAAACTATAGCAATTATGGTCTGTACCCAGAGAAATAAGATACAAATTTAAGAAATCAGCAACATACCTGGGTATGTCGTACATGATAATTGTGATTATATTAGACCACCCAATAAGCCTATATAACTGGCGACATTGCAATCATAACCAGATAAAGTTCTAGGTGAATTCAACATGTGTCAAATACAAGTCAACTTTGTTACCCTAAAAGGTGGAGAATTTCGGGGTCCACCCACAATGCTAGTGTCTCCTTGGACTTTGGAGACTTATGGCTCAAAGAAGGCCAGCGACAGAAGAGTAACAGCAGGATCTTTTCACCTGTGTATACCAGCTCTAACTGTAGAGAGGACTCCAGTTAAATGTTAAATGGAATATTTCATTGAGAATTAACAGGCACACAAGAAGTCAGACACTCTCAAGAATCACACAAGGCTATTGGATAGTGAGGCAAGTAAGGGTAGATAGAGAAAAATTGGGTGGAAAAGGTGATATTTACCAAACCCGAAGCAGAAGGTTGAAGTGGAGTGGCTGAGACAGCAAGTCTGAGGGTAGCAAAGAGGAACAGAGATCTGGGTACCATGTATTACATCCAAAGTACTACAAATTATAAGGGTTGGAGCTGGGGTTTATATAAGCTATTTCCTGCCCTGAAGGTGACTGCATGGACAAACTGACAAAAGAGTCTAGGGCCCTTTTCACATGCAGTTTCTGTTGCGAGAGTGCCCCTTGAGCGTCGCGTGAATGGGAGCGTCGGTCCGTACGACGCACTCCCATTCATGCGATGCTCACGAGCCAGACGCAGAGTGGACACGCACCTTTTTATTTTTGGCTTTAAGCCGAAAATGGTGCACAGTCGCGCAATGCTCCCGGGGCCCGCGTGCACTTACCTGCTGTGCGGTGCGTTGGGAGCCGGGCCAGTCATGCTTCCTGCCGCAGTGCTAGCCTACAATTCCCAGGTTGCGCTGCGGTAGGAAGAGGTCGGGCGCTCGCGCGACGCTCACGTAACCGGGAAGCACTGCAGAACTCAAGAAGCAGGGAAGCGGCAGAATTCCTGCTGAGGCTTTCGTGCAAGACACCCCCCCCAGCTCCGTAAACGGGTAATGTGCAAAAAGGACCTAGAATGGGCTGATTGTCTTAATTCCAGGTCTCAAAACATAGATGGCAATCCTGACATTCTCTTAATGTTTTGGTTGAGTGAGGTAAATAGGGAAAGTCTTTGTAGGATATGCTCACAGAAGGGATATTTGATTGATTTACCTGGACAGTTTCATCTTCTTTTGTTGGTCTTGTCTTTGCTTTCAAAAGGTTTATTGCAAGCCCATTAGTGCTGGGCTTTTTTGCCCAATCCTCTCTGAACTTACGACCTGGCCATGATGAGGTCATACTGAGCTGACTATATGCTTACAGTCAGTGCTTTTCCAAACAGACTTTCAGTCATAAATATATCCAAATTGTGAAAAATAGCACAGTGCTTAAAGCGAGGATGCTGGGTGTGATAATAACTTGACATTCATGTTGTGGAGTCAAATAGGAACTATTAAGATGGTACTGGTGGTTCTTCTCTTCCAGTTCTTCTTTTGAAAAGTCCTCTGAATATACATTTAAATCTAAACAAGGTAAAGTTCAGTGGATGGTATCCATTGCATACTAAATTTCCCTAATGTTCTTCATGAAATTGATGATGTTGCTCACAATGGTATGGAAAGATCTGACTGAAAACTTGTCCTTGAGATCTTGCAAAATCTTCTCTGCATCTTTATTAGCTAAGTTTTCTACAGCATGTACATTCTCCAACGAAACATGACCATGAACCCTTGTTCTGCTATACTTCCCCGTCCACCCCCACCTCGTGGTTATCTGTGCATCACTGAATGCTATTTCATGATAACTCTCAAGGTTAATGTGCATAATGATTCAAAATGTTCTTCAAAGGCTGTGACAGTTTTAGCTCAGGCAGCCTGGATTTACTCACTAAGGAATTTTATTTTAAAATAACTGATCAAAGCTGTATCTTTATGACGTCAGTATCTTAAACTCTAGTCAAGCTTCCCCCTGGGATTCAGTTCCCATTTTGGGACAAATATGGGGTGATCCACTTTTGCTCAATTATACTTTTAGATGCTCTGCAATATGCTGAGAAATGCTCAGCACTAGTCTTCTTGCAGGACTGTTTAAAAGAACGAAAAATTCCTTGTGAAAGACAAAATTATTCATATTATTATTTTAAGCCTGCTTGCACCCTACCTTTTTTTTGTCATGAAACTCATGTGAGAAGACATGAGGTTAGCAGCTGGTCTCTTATCCAGGATCCAACCAGACCCAGACTTGCCTGGCTTTAGCAAGGTGGTTGTATATCCAAGTTAAGGGATCACAAGTAACATTATCTGTAACTTTTTTTTTAGTGATGTGGGCATACTTTTATTTTTGAAAAATAATGTAATGATTGGGATTTGAGTGTGTGTGTAAATGATTTACTCCTAAAACATTGTTTTTTAAAAAAGCTAATTTAGAGGGATTTGGGCCCATTTTTGTATTTTAATTTTAAAAAACAAAATAGAAGAAACACTGGTAATGTAGCTCACCGTTTTAACAGTTATTAGTAATGGCAAAAGTTATTTTTAAAAAAACATATTGGGCAATAAGCAACAAATTATTTTTATGCTCAGGCCTTGCCTAACTTACTAAGAATCTGTGCTACTCAGACAGCTGCTCACGGGACCATAGCACTGCAGTAGTACTCTGCTTGCAGCCCGAGTAAATGAGTCATGATTGATATGACACTATAGACCCATAATATGTGCCATGTTGTTTATTCATGGCAACCTTTATAATGGTAGTAAGGTAGCCACATGTTTTTCTTGGTCTACTTACATGGGACCTTTGGCATAATTTCGAAAGCTTTCAGTCTGAGCCCCTAGAAGTGTAATCTATGGAGTCAGCCTGGTGATCACTAGACGTAGGCCCTTTTCTCATGGGCCTTTTCTCGCACGACAGCCCTGTGAGCCTCGCGGGAGTGGGAGCGTTGCTCCGCACGACACACTCCCACTTCCGCTGGGCTCACGGGGCTGAAGCGGCGCGAGCGCAGGCTTTTTGATTTTAGCTTCGAAGCGAAAATCACCCGCGCTCGCGCAACGCTCCCCGTGCCCGCGCGCACTTACCTCTCGTGCGGAGCGTCGGGAGCCGGCTGGGTCGCGCTTCCTTCCCTCTGCCCCTGTGGAAGGAAGGGACGGGGCGGGGTGCTAGCGCGACGGACGCGACACGTCCTGCTTCGCGCGCGCGGGGGGCGGACGCGACAAGCGCCTTTCTTGTGCGCACGGGGGGCGGACGCGACAAGCGCCTTTCTCACGCGCGCTCGGGGGGGATGGAGGGGACAGGCTTCTTTCTCTCTCGCGCGCGGGGGGGGATGGAGGGGACAGGCTCCTTTCTCGCGCGCGCGCGGGGGGATGGAGGGGACAGGCTCCTTTCTCGCGCGCGCGGGGGGATGGACGGACGCGCGAGCCGCCGCCGTCTCCGGGAGGCTGCCGCTTCCCCGCTCGTTCCTTCGCCTGCGGAAGGAAGGAGGGGGAAGCGGCAGCCTCCCGGAGAAGGCTTCTTGCACGAGCCGCCCTCCTCCGTCGCGCGAGCGCCGGCGCTGCGAAAAGGGCCTAAGATGCTGGAGATCAGGTTTCGAATGCCTGCTTGGCCATGGAAACCTACTGGATAATCTTGGACAAGTCCTACTCTCTCAGCCTCATAGGAAGGCAAAGGCAAACCTCCTCTGAATAAATCTTGCCAAGAAAACCCCATCGTAGGTTCACTTTAGGGTCAACATAAGTCAGAAATGACTTAAAGGCACACAACATAGAAGCAGGAGCAGGAGCAAAAACAACAACAAAGATGATGGCAGGAGAGAAAAACAGACGGAAAGAAGGAAGTGTATTAACCCCATTTGTCACTGGCTTCAGCACTATTCAACTGCTGAATTGCAGGCCCTGACAGATTACATCTGAGGGAGATTACCAATTTCTGTTTCATGGTGAGACATTCTTGCATTATAGTGAGCATGCATCTGATTTCTCTTCCACAGTGGTTCCCAGTCTTTGGTCTTCCAGATGTTTGGACTTCTGCTTATGTCTCTTTCAGGCAGCTTGGCCAATGCTCAGGGAGGTCTAACATCTGGCGGTCCAAAAGGCAAGAACTACTGTTCTGCTATATATGCGGGCCCCATTCATCCAATAACTGAACAACAGAGTGTCTACGTAGAACAATGGTATTTGATCCTGACTTGCAGCTTTCTCTGTCTTCTGGTTTGCCCTGTCCATCCTGCTGTTCATGTCTCACCTTAATACTCCTCTCTAGTCTCCTGGTAAAATTCCTGGTTCCCAGTTCATCTCAGACCACTGCCCAGAGCATATAGTTCTGAGACTGTTAGACAGAGTGGCATTTTTTAAAAAGCATCTAGTGATTCTGCTCTCATCTATGGCCATAATTTCTGCAAATATGATCACGATCACAGGTTCACACACTGCATCTGATGTGACACAGCAAATTGGATGCCATTACACAGTGATGTACAGCACAACACCTCTGAACTTCAGTAAATAAAACCACATGAATCAACGTGGCCAATCAGATTTATGTGCTGATATTTGACTGAGTGAATGCAGTGCTGCACAATTAAAAAGTAGACAAAGTTCAGCCAGTGATATAAAGGGGAAGTGGTTTCCATTGTACATGAAACTGGAAAACAGTATGAGTAATAAATATCTCAACTAAGAGCCTAAATACCCTAAAGGCACCAGATCCCGTCCGATTTTGAACACTAAGCAGGGCCAGCTGTGGTTAGTACTTGTATGGGAGGTCACAAATAACTACCAGGTGCTATAGGCTATATTTCAGAGGAAGAAACTAGCAAAACCACTTCTGATTACAGTGGCCCATCCACTTTCATGAGGATTCAGGGTGCAGAATCCTTGTGATAGTGGAAAACCCACGAATAACTGCCCCTGCCCTGCAATCCCCCTCCCATTCCCTTCTGGGGCTTCCACCTCCCATTCCTTTGCCATAGAGGAGAAGGAAGCTGACAACAAGCCTTCCCCATCCTTTCCTTTTGCCTTTTGCTTCAACATGAGTTCTCAGTGCTGTGGTCAGAGGCAAGGAATGGGAGGGGGAGCTCCAGAGGGAATAAAGAAGGCATGCATGTGCTCCCTGCCATTTCCTTCCCTTTTGTCCAGGCATTTGCCTTCCTTCTCTGCCCCTGGCAAAATGCAAAGGAATGGGAAGAGAAGAATGGTGGTGGTGGTGGTAAGGCATGTGTGTTCCTTGCAAATAATCAACTCTGCAAAAGTCAAACCATGAATGTGGAGGGAGGGCTGTATTGCTTGCCTAAGAAAAACATATGCACATAATATATCTAATCATCATCATCATCATCTGGTTTAAAATCCCCACCTTACCCTTGTGTTGCTTTTAGAATTTTTCTATCATGATCATAGCTATTACAGGAAAAAATGTTCTAGATAGGTTAAACATTTCGTTATCACATGGTATCAGTAAAGATCTATAATGTGCCTGAAGAATGACCCACGAAACCTGAAGAGTCAGGCCCAGGCCCTAAAATTGGAAAATTAATGCCTAGAGACACATGGTATTCCTTCCCCAAACAAGATGACTTTATATTTTTTTTCACATTGTAGAAATAAATAATATTATAATGGACTGATAGTATTTTTTTTCATAAAATAAACAGGTATGATTCAGATTTTTAGGCAGCAGTTGTATGCATGTTTACATGTAATGAGTCCTGCTGAAATAAATAGGTTTACTTTTAAATAGAATGTATAGGATTGCACAGTTAGTATCCATTATTTGATATCTGTAGGATATCAAGGGGCCACAGTAGTATGAATTGGTGCCCTCAATATGAGACCTATGAAGGTTGTGAACTATCATTGTAGCTCGAGACATTTTTGACTGTCCAAATCACAGCAGTCCTGTGTGCAGGCATCAATATGGGATGGCTGCTTCATGAATAATCCCTTCCATGTCATCTCTGACAGTATGGATGCTCACCAGAGGTGCTGTGCAGTTCCACTGGTGATTTTCTGGGGTAACTGTAGACTGGGTTGTCTTGTTTGCAGTGGACAGAGAACGTTTCTGTGCTTTTGAGGTCAATGTGAATGAGAGGTTTGTATTCTTTCTCAAAGTCACCTAATGAACTAAGGTTTTGGAAAGCACATCATTTTATTTGGGTGACAACATTCCCAGTTGCATAGCTACATGAAGAAATGACAATGGAGCATTTAATGGGTTGTACCTAGGTGTTGCAGATAGTGTTTCTCTCTTTCACACACATACACGCACATACACATATAGATACACAAGCACTCATACACATTAGGGAAATGGTAAATGATTTGTCAGTTTTTAGGCAGTTCATTTTTTATAGTTCATTTCATCAACAATGTAAGGAGCTATAAAAAGCCTTCACAAGGAAGTTCTATGGGAATGTGGGGTTTCATTACTCGAGACAAGTTACCCTGTGGCCATTTCCTTGCTGTTAATCACAATGCAACAGCATTTGCTAAAAATATAAAAGGATGATTATTACCAACAGATTATTTATCTGTGCTCTGAACAAAACAAGAGAATTTAAAAAAAACACAACAAGCAGCAACTTGGGCTGTTCATTGTACATAGGCTTTAATTTGTATCTACACTGTGTTCTTCTCACTTCATTAGCCATAGAATTCTATCTGAACAGCAGTGTTTTGGGCAGCCTGCTGCATAGTTGGAGATGTCAGAAGCAATTACTTTCACAGATTTAAGATTTTATCATACAAGTTCTCTTTTTAGCTATCAGACTGGACAGCGCAAACAAGGCCATTAAACATTTCATCATATCTTATCAGCTCTCCGGAGCTTTCATCTCACCAGAGATTATATCTCACTTTGCATGTGAACAAGAAAGGATGTTGGAACCTTGGCTAAACCATGTCAGTCAAGCTCTTGAAATATTTTTCTTTTCTTTCCAGCCTCTTTCCTGACGCACTGGAATATTTTCCTTGGGCAGTAAAGGCAAATACAATTCTTGATGACGAATGTCTTGACAGAATTCATGACAGAGAGTACACAGGGATTAATTGGAGCTGGAACTGGCTAAAGTTCAGCACTGAGCTTGTTCTCCATTCCGGTGTCCAGCTGTGAGAGCCCTAGTGAGCATATCATTTTTTAATTGAACAAAAACTAGTTTGAGACCTACCCTTGGTACTCTATTGTGAGTAGAAGAAGATGCAGGCAGAGTGTTCTTTTAACTCGCTACCCCAATATTGCATCAGTATCTTTTATAATTTTCTTCTTTTTCTTACTAATTTCATTTTCTGCTGTGAAGGTCAAAGTACTGCATGCTTTTAAAGATTTCCCACATCCATGTGTAAAGCACAGTTGGCTAAGAAAGCACTATTTTAGTTACAAAGGGATGTGTACATATACCAAACCCTCCTTGTATCCACTATTTTATCCATATAATTCCTTAGCTACTTTTATTTTTTTAGTTTGCTCTCAGGCCATCTGTGTTTAACACTACCTTATAATCAGAAATTGGGTAATTATGAGTTTCACATAAGCAGTTACTTGTAATCTGTATTCCTTTCCTAACAAGGATATAGCTAAGGCATCCCTACATTGTATTATGACTCCAACTTAACAAAGGATACCTTTAGTGTAACTGTAATTTTTTAAAAATTCCTTTTATAGTTTCTTGTGTAGATTCAGGCTGCATGGATAGCCATTTGATTCTCCTTCTGTGTACAGTGGACATTGCTGCAGGAACAGGAAAATATGGTTCTAAATAAGTTTTTTTGTGTGTGTGGGTGTGTGTCGATATCCTGGCCCCCAATTTTCTACTCATAGTTTCAGCTTGTGGATTCATTTTCCTCCTGTGAACATGGAGGTAGAACATACATACAAAAGAGCATTTTATGTTGCTGTGTGAATCATCATAGTTATCAACAACAACAATAACTGAAAGCTGATGGGATGAGTTTCATGACTGGAATGCAATAATAGAGGAATATAACTTATTCCAAAGAAATACACCAAACAGGGGTGGGGGGTAGGGGTGGGGGTGGGAAAGAGAAACAGAGAGATGTAGCATTGTATGTCAAGGATGTGTACACCTGTGAGGAGATCCATGACTCTGAGCGTGAAAAACAGGTTGAGAGCATTTGGGTTAAAGTTAAAGGGGATGGAAAACAATAGTGACATCACTGTGTGGGTGTACATGGACCCCAAGGCACACTGAAGACTTGGATGATGCCTGCTCAGAACAGATGACTGAAGCTCTTTTTGCACCTTACCCTTTCGTGGAGTTGGGATGCGGGGCTAGCGCGAGAAGCCTGAGGAGGAAGGCTCTCGCGTCCCTGCTGCTTCGGCTCTGCAGCTGCTTCCTGGTTGCGCAAATGCCCTGCCCCTTCCTTCTGCAGTGCAGCCTGGGACCTTTCCAAGCCTGCACTGCACAGGAAGCGTGACCAGCCCAGCTTGCAGGGCTCCACACGCCAGGTAAGTTTGTGCGGGGCCCCGGAGCAATGAGTGACTACACAGCATTTTCAGCTTTAAGCCGAAAATGAAAAAAGGTGTGCGCGGTCCGCGTCAGGCCCTTGAGCATCACGCAAATGTGAGTGCATTGTGTGGACAGCTCCTCACATTTACGCGATGCTCAAGGGGCCCTTTTGCTTTGGAAATGCCATGTGGAAAGGGCCCAAGCATTCAAAAAATGGAGAAGGATGGTAGTAATGAGAGACATCAGACACCTTGCCATTTGTTAGAAGTCAAACTCTGCCAAGAATAAGAGGCCCAACAAATTCCTCATTTATCTTGCTAACAATTTAATTGTTCAGAAGGTTGTGGAGGCAACAAGGAGCAAATCCTAACCAATAGGGAAGAACTTGTCAGTGGAATGGAAGCAGCAGGAACTCTGGGTGTGAGTGACCATCTAGGAATTTGTTATAGAAAAGAAGAGGAAAGAGGAAACCAAATGTACTCAGATATACATTCTGAATTTTAAGAAAGCTGCTTAAGAATGGGAATTGCCTAAATGTGAGATATTGAAGCACAACTGCAAATAATTCCAAAGAGAAGGAAAGGTAGGATTTGCCTGGAAAAATAAGGATATATAAAGAATTTTTGGGTGAGGTGAGAGATATGTACAAGAAATGGAAGAATGGGGAAAACCCTGACACAGAATGCAAATGATTGGCCAGTACTGCGACCCTAAAGTAGAGACTTTAAGGTTATATAAGTCATCTGTAGTCATTATTTTTATTTTCTTAATGTTCAACTGTAAACCTGTCCTTTCACTTTCTGCCTTGACTTTCTTCAATAATTGTTCCAAGTCTTTGCAGTTTCCTGCTAGTAGTATGGTGTCATCTGCATAGCTTAAATGGTTGAGATTCCTTCCTTCAATTTTCAGACTTCCTTCCTCCAAGTCAAATCCTGCTTTATGTATGATATGTTCAACACACAAGTTAAAGAGATTGGGTGATAAAATGAAATTTTGCTGGCCCCACTGCCAATTTGAAACCCTTCTGTTTCTCCATATTCTGTCCTAACAGTAGCCTTTTGCCCTGCGTACAAGAGGCAGGACAGTCAAATGTTTCTTTAACAGTAATCCATAGTTTCTCATGATTTACACAATAGGCTTTGCTGTAATCTATGAAGCACAGACTGATTTTCTTTTCAAAATCTTTGGTGTGCTCAATTATCCAACCTAAGGCCTTTTTCGCATGGCATTTCTGAAGCGAAAGGGCCCCTTGAGTGTCGCGTAAATGTGAGGAGCAGTCCATATGATGCACTCACATTTGTGTGATACTCAAGGGCCTGACGCGGACTGCACACACATTTTTTCATTTTTGTCTCAAAGCTGAAAATGCGCATCGCTCCAGGGCCCCGCACGCACTTACCTGGCATGCGGAGCCTTGGGAGCCAGGCCGGTCACATGTCCTCTCCTCAGTGCAGCCTGGGAGGTCCCAGGCTGCACTGCGAACAGAAGAGGCAGGGTGCTCACGCGACGAGGAAGCAGTTGCAGAGTCGAAGCAGGAGGGATGCGACAACGTTCCTCCCAAGCCTTCATGTGCGAGCCAAGCAGCCCAGCATTGGGAAAAGGTAAGGTACGAAAAGGGCCTGTGTTTGCAATATGATCCCTAGGGTCTCTTCCTTTCCTGAATCTAGCTTGGACATCTGGCTTTCTTGCTCTATATATAGTAGAAATCTTTTGTAGAATTTTGAGCATGACTTTGCTTGCATGGTAAATTAATGCAATGGTCCTGTGGTTTCCCTGGTGTCCCTTTCTTGGGGATTGGAATGTATATTGGGCATTAACAACCTGTGTGCCATTCTTTTGTTTTCCATACTGGTTGACAGATTTTAGTTAGAACTAGAGTAGATTCTGTCTCTGTAGCTTGAAGCAGCTCTATTGGTATGCCATGTATTCCTGGTAGCACTTTTCTTTTTGAGGGCAAACTATATTTTCAGCAAGAAGAAGCACAAGATAGGGCCAATGTCTGGAGAAGACAGTGAAATGCTAATAGAGGACAGAGAGAAAATGGAACTGATTAACAGTTTCTTTATTTCAGTTTTCTCCCAAAAGGAAAACAATGCTCCACCTGGTACAAATAGAAATAGTGATTCAGGGACTACAGCCCAGAATAAGTGAAGAAGTAGTGCAGAAATACTTAGATAATAGAAATGAATTTAAGTCTCAAGGGCCAGATGAATGGCATCCAAGGGTACTAAAGGAATTTGTAAATGTATTATTCCAATGTTAACATCTTGTGGAATCCTGGGTTTGCAGTTTAGGGAGGAGAATTCTCAGCGAGATAGCTCTTTCGCCTCAGTAAACTACAAACCCCAGAATACCACAAGATGTTGAAAGTGGAATAATAGCACTATAACAGTGTAATGGAGTTACAATCTTGGCAGATCACAGGAATGCTATGGGTATAGTAGCTCTTGATTTCAGTAAGGCTGTTGACAAGGTTTCCTATGGCATTCTTGCAGACAAGCTGGTAAAATCTAGGTTGCTGTTGGACGGATTTGTAACTATAGGTTGTTGTGAGTTTTCCAGGCTTTGAGGCCGTGTTCTGTTACTATTTTCTCCTGATGTTTCACCTGCATCTGTGGCTGGCATCTTCAGAGGATCTGGTGGCATGGAAGTGAGACAGAGTATTTATGCTTGTGTAGTTCCCAGGTGGGAGGGAGCAGTTTGCATGTGTTACAGTTGGCCTGTGCAATGGCCCATTGTTAAATGGGATATCCTCCAGGGTGTATTGTTAGTCAGGGGATATGCATAACAGTGCGTTAAGTACATTAGCAACCCATTGTATTGTTCCCTGTAGAGGGACTGCCAGAGTCTGGGTGGTGTTCACTGGCATATTTTTGAGTCTTGATTTTAGTGTTCTTCAGTACTGGTAGCCAAATCTTGTTTACTTTCCAAGTTTCTTCATTCTTGTTGAAATTGTCCATATGTTTATGGATTTCAATGGCCTCTCTATGTAGTCTGGCATAGTAGTTATCTGAATGGTCCAGAATTTCTGTGCTTTCAAAAAGCATTCTGTGTCCAGGTTGGTTTATAACATGTTCTGCTGCTGCTGATTTTTCTGGGTGGATCAGTCTGCAGTGTCTTTCGTGTTCTTTGATTCGTGTTTGGATGTTGTGTTTTGTAGTCCCTATGTAGACCTGCCCACAGCTGCAAGGTATGTGGTAAACTCCTGCAGAAGTTATAGGATCCCTCTTGTCCTTTGCTGAACGTAGCATTTGTTGAATTTTCTTGGTCAGTCTGTAGATTGTTTGGAGGTTATGTTTCTTCATCAGTTTCCCTATATGGTCAGTGATCCCTTTGATGTATGGTAAAAACAATTTCCCTTTGGTTGGCTGCTTATCTTCACTGCTGTGGTTTTTTCCAGGTCTTGAGGCTCTTCTGATGTCTGAACTGGAGTAACCATTGGCCTGTAGAGCCCAGTTTAGATGGTTCAGTTTATCTTTCAGGAGGTGGGGTTCACAGATTCTTTTTGCATGGTCTACCAGAGCTTTTATTGTGCTCTTTTTTTGTCCTAGGTGATGGTTGGAGTTTTTGTGTAGATATTTGTCAGTATGTGTAGGTTTTCTGTAAACTGTGTGGCCCAATTGTTGGTTAGGTTTGCGGATGACCAGGACATCCAGAAATGGTTCATTTTCTTTTTCCATGGCAAATTGGATTTCGGGTGGATGTTGTTCAGATGGTCCAGAAACATGGTCAGTTCTTCTTCTCCGTGGCTCCAAATAGAGAAAGTGTCATCCACATAATGGAACCAGGCAAAAACCCCGGTGAAGCTCCCTCTTCTACACAACCATTAAAAGCACAGGAGTCCTCTACAGTTTTCACTCTAGCAACCCTAGCCATAAACATGTATGATGCTACCCACCCATACCTCTCATTCAACTCTGCCTCTGTGTTAGCTTTCCAGTTAGCTTCTTTTAAAATGCTTGAGGCAGATAACATTTCAAGCCAAATGAAATAAAACTAATAGAGCAAAATGTTTCAACATAAAAATATGATATATTATATATCGCAAAGCTAAAGGAATTCCTGCATTGGGTGAATGTGAACCGTAAGTAGCCCTAGTTAACCAAAAAAGATTATGAATCTTTTTCATGCATGCAAAAACAAATATACTGCACTGAAATAAAGTACTGAGGTTTTCACTTGGTATCATCAGAGAGAAAGGAATTCCACAAATGGTTGATCAGTTGCCATTTTGAGCATAGATAGACCTCAAGGAATTGTTTGTGTGAAGATATATACACATACAGAGAGATAGAAAGATATATATTACTAAGAATGAAGAAGATATGGTGTAGGTAATAGAAGCTTAGAGTTTTAGAGGTCAAAACAAGGGGCTGCAGTTCTGCCTAGGGAATTAAAGAGGGACCATGCTGAAATGACAGTTCTATCTATATTATATACAGACAACTTTATTTCACTTTTCTGTCTGCCTGTCATAGGTTTCCTTCATACTGCACACTTACACAGCATTTTGATACCTCTTCAACCAGTAGCTGCACTTGTAGCCTGTGGAGGCAGAGCTGTATCTTAAGGAATGCTGGGATATGTAGTTTGTAGAGGGATTTGAACCTACTGCATCACTATCACCACAATATCACACCAACTTGCCTCTGAATATCAGGTAGTTGTGTACATGGGTCTGCAATCTATCCAATTGGACATTGGAAGTATTCCACTGAAATGAATTTATTAAATTCTGATGGTGTTATGCTGTACTAATTGTTTTCTGTTCTCTGTCAATTCCTGGGTGCTGTTTGTTGAGATAATGGGTCCTGATCTGTAGCCATAATATGGTTTACCAGGTGACATGCCAGGCCCGAAGTTGCCATTGGAGTTCAACTGGGGTTGAGTGATTCAGCCACTGTAGAATGGCTTGGAAGAAGAGGCCTCCAGTGGACTGGTTTGTTGCATCTCTTGTTTGAAGCCTCCTTCTCATGTTTTAGCCATTCAGCATGGTGGGAGTGACTTTGGCTTGCTCAAAGGCAAGGCCCTTATTCTACAGGTGCTGAATGATTTCCATTGTATACAAAGCTATTGGCTTGGAGAATCCATTGTCTGTTCCACTATTTTGCTCTGCCAGGTTTGGTGGAGTGGGGGTGATCCCTGATACATTGACCTTGTGTATAGGAGGATAAATAGGGAAGTCCATAATGCCCTGCATAAGGGGTTGGGCCACTTTCTCCTGCATCCCATTTTCCAATGGCCAGAGCTCTACTAGGCTGATGGCATTAATTTGTTGAAGACAGTAATATGTTTTTCCTGGGGGAGTTGTAACAGGGGGTGAGGGCTGTATTTGTTGACCTGGTGGAAGAAAGGGACAAAGCAATCAGTTGTCTCTTCTGTTTGGGAGATAGTGGGGGGAAAATATAAGATTTTGGTGTAGACCTTTGGCACCCTTTTGGTTTAGTGTAGGGCTCTGAAACTTCCTCTTGAGGTTCCGAGACTCAGGGATGGGAAAGGAAGTTACTCTTGGGCAAACAAGGGATTCAGGTTCTCATTTGTAGGGCCCTGTGAGTTGGGTGGTAATCCCCTGGGTTTACCTTCAAAAGGTGGACAGTTGGAGAGCAATCCAATTATTGGGTCAGATTGGAAACACCCTTTGGGTTTGGGTGTTTTGCCCAAGGGAGGGCTAAGGAGGCAGTCAAAGTGTGACACTTGGCATCAGCTGCGCCCAAATCAGGTTGCTGCCTCCTCTTGCTCCACTTCCAGACCAACATAACTTAAATAGGTTTTAGGTCAAATTAAATGGCCCTTATTTAATCCGATTTTCTGTGTCTGGTCTTGTTGTTCCATGGTTGGTCACCTGGACTTACACAACTTACTTACACAATGAATGACACTGTGGGTGAGGGTAGTAATTTGATGGCTTCCATGGAAGAAACCAGGGTGCTTTGCAGTTGGTGCAGGGTGCAAGAGTGCTGCATGTTATGGGCAAAGCTGGAGATTATTTAAGGCCTGCCTGCCATTTAATGCACCCTTTTGGATTGCTGCAGTGAGGACCACCCTGCCACCCTCAGTGCAGTGAAGCTTTGCTGGTTGCCTTGGGGCTGGGTAGGAATTTTCTCCCCTTTACCATGGCTTCTCCTTTTTTGGAGGGGCATACACCATACTGTACCTGCAGGACTTTGACAATTGGCTTTAGTTGGTGTCAATAAATAGACTGTCATTTGGCAGGTAGTGGGGGAGAATTCAAGACTTTGGTGTACATCTTTGGCACCATTTTGGTGTAGGGTAGGGCTCTGAAACTTCCTTTTGAGGTCCTGAGACCAAGGGGATGGGGAGGGAGGATACCTTTGAGGTGAACCTGGGATCTGGACTCTCACCTGCAGGGTCCTGTGACTTGGGTGGGAGTCTCCTGGGTTTACCTTCCAATTATGGCCAGCTGGGGAGAAACTCAATTATTGGATTTCCCTTGGAGCTCAGGTGTTTCACCCAAGGGAAGGCTGAGGAGGTGGCCAAGGGTTGACACCTGACCTCAGCTGGATCTATATCAGGTTGCTCCTCTGTCTTGCTTCATTTCCAGGCCAATGCAATTTAAATAGGTTTTAGGTCAAATAAAGTGGCCTGTATTTAACCCAGCTTTCTGTGTCTCATTATTTCATGGCTGGTCATTAATATACATTATATACATTCATATACAGACAACTTTCACTTTTCTGTCTGCCTGTATAGATCTCCTTCACACTACACAGTTATAATACTTTGATACCTCTTTAAATGGAATCCTGGTATTTGTAGTTTGGGGAGACAGAGCTGAATCTTATGGAATGCTTGGATTTGTAGTTTGGGGAAGGATTTGAACCTAGTCCATCACTCTAACTACAACATTAGACCAATTTTTCTCTATATATCAGGTGGTTTATACACATCTGGTGGAGAAACCCCAGAGTGTTGCCTTCATTAAGGCTATTGCCTTCATGCTCCACTTATATACTTTCTCTGTGCATCTGGTGGGCGACTAATGGACTCTTCTGTTCCAGAATGATATTTAGGATGATATTTTGTAACTGAGAGAATAATGATGCATTTGTCACAAAGACTTATTTATCAGGGAATAGAGGACAGTAGTTGTTTCTGCTTCAGACGTTGATAAGTGTGCGTGTTTTGTTTTGTTTTTTTGAAAAAAAGATTTCTAGAGGCCAGAATAACTGGATAGAGCAGTAAGCATTCTTGGAAATCATATGACCAAAGAAAGTCCTGGATAATAAAGATTTTTATTTAAAGTAAAAATAGGGAGTTTATTTGATTCTCCTGTTGTGCAAATGGATTTTATGTATTTTAAAATGAGATAATGTTTGATAGATGCATGAGTGGTAATAGAGATATGGTTACTGGAGCCAGACAGTATGAGTTTTCCTCTTCCAGTTCTTCTATTGAGAATTGCACTGCTACTTAAAGAAGCTGGCAACAAGAAAATAGACAGAAAACACAGAAATCTAATTCAGTTAGAGATAAATCAAGAGATAATTCTGATGAAACAAAGCTTTGTAACCCTTAGAAAGCAGCAGCAGCAGCATGACAGAGTATCCTAATATAAGGAAAATTGCTTTGCTCTTTATACAAGCCTAGCATTCATCTTTTCATGCAGTTGTTAGCCTATCTTAGATAACATTAGTGTGTAATATTTAATTTGGCACTTCTTGCAAAATCATCATATGGCAGTACAAAGGAGAGGTGGGGAAAAGCCATATGAGATCTTATCAAAGCAGCTGATAGATCACCCTCTCAACATGCAACAATCCACTATGTGAACTGTATTCATGCACTTCATCACTTGATTAGCCTGAGAGACTGCCATTCATCACAAGTCTGCCACTACCACACACAGAGGAGTGGACTAGAGATTGGGAACCTGGTTCTTAATAGCCCCCTCTTTTTCTGAATTTGTGGCAGGGATACCGAAGTGATGGATTGCCAAAGGAGATTTTGAGCAATGCGTTCTAACCACTTGCTGTGCCAAAGCCTATGTTCATTAAGTTGTTAACCCAGTGCTTACCATTTGCTTGCTCTTTCTTTCTTTAATTCTTTGATTTCATTCATAAATTCTTTACCTCAAATCCCTGATTCTTGTTTTGATTTTAACAATATGTTCTAACCACTTTACCTGTCCTCAGATGTTGTTGTTGTTGCTGCTGCTGCTATTGTTGTTGTGTGCCTTCAAGTGAGTTTCAACTTGTGGAACCCTTGAGGCAAACCTATCACAGGTTTTCTGTGGCTGAGAGTATGTGATGCATCCTGGGTCACCCAATGGATTTCCATGGCTGAGTGGGGAATTGAACCTAATCTTCAGGATTGTAGTCAGGACTCAAGCCATTATACCGTGCTGGCTCTAGATTTTACCTCCATCCAAAGTAAGCCTTAAATGAAGCTGCTTATGAAGATTCCATGCTATTTTGTTCTCAGACTTTTAGAATGTTTGTGAAAGTTCTATTGTACATTCATGAATCTTTTTTCATGTCTTTGCAAAATGTAGATTGTGAAACAGGACTGAATCTGATGATTGCTGGTTTCAATCCAGGATTTGAGCATTGGGCACAAGTTTCATTTGCATGAAAAGATGTACATGGGTGGAGGCATTTTTGTAGATATTGACCCAAACATAGGCATATTAAGGGCAGGGGCTGAGTAGGAATATCCTACTTTCCAACAGTGCATAGCTGAAAACCAGGACAGATGTGGCCAAACAGCACTAGAGAGAGGTCAAGATGGCAAAAGTTATTAATGTGAAAGAACACACAAGCTAAAAAAAGAGGCTGCAGCAGTTTGCATTTGCCTGAGTGTACAGGGAAGGGCAAGTTTCTGCCTCCTCTTCTCTTCTTCTCTCTCCCCGCCCCCCCGGCTGAGTTGCTTGTATACCAACTACTTTTTCACTTTGAACTCAGTTTACAGAAACTGAATTAAGATGAGGACAAAGGGAAAAGTGGAAGTATGAGAGAGAAGCTGGGACATTTTAAAAGCAGCTGAAAATTTGTGACAAGAGAAGATCAATTGTGACTGTTCCTGCCAAATTGGGGACATTATCAGTAGAATCAGCTAGCATAGTCACTTTCTCCTTCTGTTTGGAGTAGAACATACGAATAGGGCCTCAGTCATAGAAACCAGAAGCTTTTTTCAATGTATCTGTGACTACCATAACCACCCCCAAATTCCTAATCACATTATAAAACAGGTATTTGTATATAGATACACAGACCCCAAGCATTCTGTTGAGGGAGTCATAGTTCCACTAGCTTATTAATAAGTAGATTAATTACAGTCAGTTTAAGTCAAAATATCTCAATGTTTTCTTTGGGATCCCAGTACGTTTGTGAACATTATGGTTGTACATTTTAGGATGAAATGCCTGTAGGAAGAAATACTGTCTTGCATAGCTTTGTGCATTAATATCAATCAGGACAATAGGTTAGTTGAAGATGCCGGGAATTGGACCTGGGGCTAAACTACCACTGAAAAGTCTTCTACAGATTGAAATCCAGCTAAGAAGCATACCACTCCTGACTGAGAAGGAACCAATTAACTAGCATGGCAAACAGTACAGGTATTCTTCCTGAAGCCTTTTTTAAGAGTTATGTTTATGGTTCTAGAAAGCCAGTGTAGGAAAATTACATGATGTGAATGGATAAAAATGCCCTTCTTTCTCTATTTAAAATATGGTTACAGGGCAAATGATGTCAAGTCCTTCAGAAGGATTGTGGATGGCAAGCAACAATGAGAAATGTTATAAACGGGTATGCATGAAGCTAAACTTTTAAGGATATACAGAGAAAATCAATCAAGGGGCAATCAAATGAAGCTGACAAGCCACAGAGTTGCTCCAAGTATCTGGAAAGGGGAGGGGGGAAGCACACTGTGAATATTTTGATTGAAAGCACAGTTATCATAAAATGTAGAAAGGCCATCAGCTCAGATGGCTTTTTGCAAAGTGGATTGCACAGATTCATGAAGGATAGATCTATAATAAAAGCATAACAGAGTCCTGCTGGATCCGACCAAAGACCTACATACCTAGTTCAGCATTATATTCCTCCTGATGGTCATGAGAAACTCCAGATAAAGACATAAAGAAAATAGCATTTTCCTAGTCACTGCCCCCAGCAGCTGGTACTGAGAGACTACAGATCCAGACCTGCATGGTATGAGGTACTGTGGGGGAGAACCCCTTTTTGCAAGCCTCCAATGGAGGAGAGGCCAGTGTTGATGATGTCAAGCATTTTGAGGTAGAGCTAGGGGGTTTATTAACTCCATTCACCCCTCTTTGTGACTTCAAGATTCACAAGGTGATTGAGGGATGGTCTTGGGAGGGGGGAGGGTGTCCAACAAGGTGTAGACCATCATCTCCTGATGTCCTTAAGGGACTGGAGTATATTTTGTCAGCCATTTGCTCTTCTGATTATGAGATCATTTTGTTTCATGCAGCCTCTTTGCCCTGTTTTGGTGCTTTGTGGGTTAGTGATCTGGTTGTATTGGGGATTATTGAGTAGGGGATGTATTGGGTAGAGCACTGCTGAGAGGTATAACACTTTCTGGGCAAAATCCTTTATTGTTGATCCATATCTCTAAGATGGATCAGAGGGAGATGGGGTAAAGGAAATGTTGGGACCTTTTCATGATATGGCCTTATACCTGGTTTGCGCATTACAGAATTATGTGAGGGTTAGGTGATCTAGGGTGAGTCCTTTATTTTGTCATGCTGACCTTCCACTCCTTACCAAATATAAATTTTGGTCTGTTACCTCCAAGGCCTTATAGCACTTGGGTCTTCAAGGGGTTAAATTTGGGACCCATCTCTTTCAGACTGGGGCACCTTCTGTGGCTTTTGCAATGGGTCTGGGTGGGGGGTAGTCCAATGTATTGAGCATTGGCGATCCCATGCTTACAAGAGATATGTCCAGCCTCTCAATTCACAAATTGTATGGTTCTGTTTTCTAATGTTGTTGTATTTTACAGGTTCTAGGTTTTTTTTTAACTTTATTTTTATAAAACGTTTTATAACAGTTTGTTTATGTTTATACATTTAGTTGCTTAACATATTTAGGTTCTAGGTTTTGACTGGAGAGGTGGTGGGTCCTGATTTGCAGCCACAGTATGGTTTACTGGGTGAAGTACCAGATCTGAAATGGTTATTTTGGGGCTCAGCTTATTTCTTGGACCAGAAATAAGACAGGAATGAGCATGAGAAGAGTTCATATGGTGGCCATGAGGGAAGTCACATTTTGACTTCAAACTGAATTCCCATCCTATGCAGTTGAAGCAGATTCACAATTCAAAAGATAAATTTGCATCTCATCTGCTTTGGCTGTTCTTTATGATTAGTAGAGGATTTAATAAACAGCAACATTTGTGATGGTTATCTCAAACTTGATCACCTGAAGATTCCTTGTTTGTTGCACCTCTCCATGTGGCAGTGGCCCGACTCTATTGTAAATTTGTAGTAGTGTTTTGCGGACTATTTTAGTAATAGCCTACTTCTTGAATTGTGCCTATAGTATTATCTTTTAAATAATTAATCTTATATCTGGTCGAATAGTTTGGGACTGTGCTCACAGAATATTCTTCTTGTCATGAGGATGTTTCTTGTGATAGTTTCTGTTACAGAATGTGGTTAGGTAGAATAAAGAAGGGTTTGTCTTTGATTCTGGGAAATGAGTTTCCTTATCAGGGTTCTTCACAAACCACATTATATTGGAATCTAGCCATAGATTCCAGCATAAATACCCAGCACTCTTGGGGAGCTACCAGGACACAAGAGCTATGTAAAGTACCATGTGTCTCATATTTGTGGCCTTTAATCCCCTCATCAATGCCCTATTCCACAAGAATGGGATTATCTGTCAGCTGTGGCTAGGTATAGAAAGTCATTCACATTATTAAATTTCCCACAATGCTCAGGGTGGCATCATTATGTCAGATAGTCATCTGGGAAATCGGAGGAAGTTAAAGATGGTGGATGGTTTCCCATACCCAGCTGCTTTTGCCACAGTAATCCATGGCTACTGGTGGTGGCATGAAGAATCAGGGACCACTAGATTGCTAGAAGTTACTTCAAATGTGACATCACTCTGGGTTCTTGGCAGGCATAGGAGGAAGCTTTGTAGTTATTTTCTTGTCCTAACAGGAAATTAGTTGAGTCACCCTGACTAAAATTTTCAACCACCATGAGATATTTTTTTTGTCCCTCAAAGATAATAAAAACAAAGCCTTTTTGTCTTTATTCATTTTTGCAACATTTTTACAGAAAACATTGTATTTTCAACAAAATGCAAGCATTCTACATTATTTCCTGTGAAAAATATTGACCAAGATTCAGGCCATTTCTGCACTGGACTGTTATAGCGCAATGATTCCACTTTCAACATTCTATGGAATCCTGGGGTTTGCAGTTTAGGGAGGGGCCGGCCGGCTATAAGAGTGTAGTGCAGAAGCGGCCTCAGTTTCAGATGTGTAGCTATTATATTATAGTTATGTTCTGTCTCCTGATTCAACCCCTGAAGTCCATCATAGAAGCCAGATGGTCATCCTGAGTATTGGAGTTCTGTGGCACTGGTGAGAAGAGCCCTTCAGGACAATTTGACTGGCCCCCTCCTGTCAGTGAGTGAAGTGTAGTGAGTGAGTAAGTGATGTGAAATTGCAATAGAACTCCACAGAACTACCAACTTCTGCTCCTGGCACCATTGGTGACTGGCAGTAGGGGGCTGGGCATGTCATATTATAGCACCCCACATGCCACCACCCACTTGGCTTCTAGGGTGACTTTTGAGTATATTTGCAAACATGACAGTGGTACCACAATCATAAATGTGAACAGGAAACAGTTCTGCAATCATAAATCTAACTTGTGACATTGTGACTGAATATCAGCCATTCTTTTTTCAATGTAAAACAATAGCTAGTATTTTGTATCTGTTAGTTAGCTGAGTATACTTAACTAAATAACTTTACTGGCCCACCTCCTCCCCTCAAAAACCTGATGGAAATGACATTTAGCCAAACTCTGATTCAAATTCTGTTCATGGCAGCATGGACCTCCTTCTACCCATGTGGCTGATGCCCACTAAAGCAGGTTGGACGGTAGAAATTATAATCATGGTAGTAGTGTTACAATCATAACATTTCTCCAACCTGCTCTACCAGATATCAGCTGCATGGAGAGAAGGAAATCCATTCTTATGGTGATCAGAGCACATATGAATGATGCTTCTGCCAGGTTTTGGGGGAGTTGGGCCATGTTTTTTAACACAAATGGTTTTTAAAAAAAATATTGAAAGAAAAGAAAAAGAAAAATGGAGAAGAGAAATGAAAGAAAGATGTGCAAAACTTTCAGTAATCTTCCCTGGTGGGGAGAAAATACTTGCATTTTTTTTCATTTTTGATAACAAGTCGAGAACTATAATGGATGGGAATGTACAAGCACATTGTAATGCAGTAAAATGGTTGCATGCTGTCTAGATGCAAAAAAAGAAAAAAAGAACAATAAATTATATATTGCATGTCTTGTATGGGAATTTTTAAGAAGAACTCTTTACCCCTTTTTTGTTTTTGTGAAACTCACATCATATAAACAAACAAATAAATTCTATTGATAAAGTTATCTGAAGAACACTGGACTTCACTTTATCCAAAGGTTTGGGACTGAAAAGCCACAGGCGAGGTTTAGATTAATGTTGAACACCAAAAAATGCGTGAATGAGAAAAACAAAAAGATCTTTCTCTAGGCAAATGAGTTGATTGGTGCAACCCTCTTTGACTTTGGAGCACCATTCTCTGCCTGAAATATTGATACTAAGCTGTTAAAAATTGACATAAAACAACCAACTCAATCCAGCAAAGAAAGCATGTTGTAGGAACAAGTAATTAGCAAATGGTATGAACAAAGAGAGAAATAACTCCTAGTTAAGTAGAATATTGTAAATAATGGATTTTATTCAAACAAGCAAGAGTGTGAATTGCTATAAAGTAAATATCAATTATTCATGCCGTTTAATATTTTATTACACCCCTCATAAACATTTACATTAGAACAGCAGTGAGCTGTACCCTGGAGATTCAGCCTAAGCAAACAAGCCCTCCTCTCTTTTGGTAAGCTTCCCAGCTCTCTGTCCATCACTACTTAAGCCCAGGATGAAGTGAGCTGAAAATTATACCACTTTTCAAAGCTCCAAATCATGCCCTGCTGCTTTGTAATGTAGGCAGCTTTAGGAGTATCTGAAACAATAATGTCAGGGCTTTGAAAGAGACCTGTGTGAGAATAATCTTATTCTAAAGCGCTACCCCAATGTAGCAGTTCCATTTACTCTTTTATAATAACCACAGAGCTTCATGAGAACAATCTCCACCTTTCCATTGGGTTCCTGTAGGGTAGTTTGATTTGTGTTGATCAGTCAAGTTGCCTGCTGGGAATGACAGCAACATAACAGTACGTTATGTAGTCTGTAAATCCGGGTACTAACTTTTGGGTTATGGGGGGATGTCCACAGAGAAGAGATTACCTTTTCTATAGACCTCAACTGAGGGAAAACAATTTTTTTTTTTGCACTACTTCCAGAAATTGGTGCATGCATGCTTATTTAGGGGATTCAAGAAACTATAGTCCAAAAAGTAACTATTGCGTATGCTGCCATGGACACCTGCCATACTCTTGGTAGCAAGCAGTGCTTTATTAAGAAGTCTGCAATCATGAAGGCACATAATTTCACCTGCTACTATCTCATATATTCCAATGTGAATTGTTGATGGGAATGTATTGCTCCCCTTGATTAATCATTGTTTTTAAAGAAGCCAGGGTACAGGTCCTTTTTCATTGATGAGATTTTCTCCTTTCTCTTTTTTGTGCTCAGCAAAATCAAGTTCATAGTCCTTGGTGAGATGGCTACTTTCCAGCCCAGCAGAACCTCAACAATTGGATGCCCCTTCATATTATTTATTCAGGAAAGGTAGTTTGCTGTCAGATGAGTTTGGATGAGGATAGTGATTGACTGGCTAGGCTAAAGTCTGGAGAACATGGAGTCCATTGCTTCTGCTAACTTCCTGCCCAGTTTTTCTGCCCCATAATCAAGCCTGCAGGTATTTCATGTAACTGGAATGTTGTAGCTACTTTCACTTCTCCTCACCCATGTCCTGAAGTTCTTGGTGATGATTCTCATTTGTGGGCTGGCTTATGGCCAGGGCTGGCCCAAGACTTTATGCAACATGAAGCAGATCAGCAATTGGTGTTTTTCATCCACCCAAGTTAAGGAGTGTAGTACTCAAAGCCAGCCAAGTTATTTTGGCACCCAAAGGCAGAAAATGCCACAAGCACCTCTCTCCTCTCCCTGACAATAATAACACAATAATGGTTATTGTACTCTGTCTGCTTTTATTACTTTGTGTTCTAACAGATACTATGCATCTCATGTTTTATAACTTGTTTTTACCGTTAATCACCTGGATGGGGTGAAAACACAAGAAGGAAAGGGAATAAGCACACACACACAAATACACACACACATATATGAGACACCCAAATTCTTCTGCATCATGTGGTGACCTCATCTTGCCTAATCTATAGCCAGATCTGCTCATGACCTGGAGGTATGTGGGTTCCACAGATCATGACTGCATTGAATGTACTCCTTTGTGGGACAGAGCTGTTTAAATAGCCATTATTTTGAAACTGATTGGTTTACAATACCGCAAATCACAACATTCCCCTCTCATTCCAGGAAAAAAAAAAGGCTGGACAGCCAACATTCATGCCTACCACAGTATGATAGCTGATGGAAGAAAAACAAATTGTCAGGCAGTTTGACAGCAAGATGTAAAAAAATTATGAGCAAGAAAGGGTGGAGTAGTTCAAAAAGAAAGGTGTCAAGAAGATATATATGCAGCCTAACATTCTTTTTTTTGAAAGGGGAAATGAGTTCTTTCAAGATGACTGGCCATGTTTTTTCCTTTCATCTTGCTCACTGACTTCTTGAAGATAAAACTTGCCCAGATATCCAGTAACTGGGTGACTAATAGCATCTAAACTAAAATGCACATTGGATATTCTATGCTGGAGTTGCAAACCAATCCATATTAATATTCCACTAGTGACAGCCAAGTGGGAATATTTCCAAGGCACATGTGAGTGAATGTGGCAGAGTCCAATCTGTCCAGAGAGGAAGGAGCCAAGCCCTAGTATCTGATTTTGAGTAAATGATAATGAAAGCTATGTCTATTGATCAAAATTAATATCTTGCTATATTTGCTTTTGCTTGGATAATGTATATTGGCCAGAGATAAAAGTCAATATAGTGTATTTATATTTTCAACAATTATATATTCCAAAATCTTGAAACAGTGTAAGCATTCCTTTCTTCTCTATTAATTTTTGCTGTGAGGAATAGAATAGAACTGCTTGATGAGGTACAGGATCATCTCCAGGACAGGGTTCCTACACCCATTCCATGTCCCTGTGGGCTGGGTCCTGAAACAGGTAAAGAGGTACTGTTCTGTATGTTGGATGGATAAGAGCAAAGAGAAGTCTCCTTGCAGTTATATCAAATCCAGCTGATCCAGGGTTCTCCATGTTGTTTTTCCTGCTGCATGTCTTCAAGTTGTTTCTGAATTAAGGAGACCCTATCATGGCATTTTCCTGGCAAGATTTGCTCAGAGTAGGTTTGCCTCTGTCTTCTTCTGAAGCTGAGTGAGTGTGACTGGCCCAAGGTCATTCAGTGGACTTCCATTGCTGAGCAGCTCTCCAGAGGCATAATCTAATGCTCAAATCACTACACCATGCTGGCTCCACACCAGTATCTGTAGACCCCATTTTTTTCCTGTGCCTATAGAAAGGTTGTGAGAATCAAATCCATTAAACAAAGATAGCTTACTAGGTTTGGTCCAAATTCAAACTAGGTGATTCCCAGTTCAGATCCTGTATCCTCTGATACCAACCAGTTAATTAATAATCCAGCCTTTGGGCTAGTCAAAGTACAACCAGCTTTATTTGTGGAGAATTAAATTTAAGCAATGTTGCTATTTCATGAAATGCTGGTTGGAGTCTCATTACAATGAATAATGCAGCAGCACTGGTGCTTTTTCTAATTCCTTTTCTGGCTACTGCAGGTTTTACCATAGTTTTGACCTGGCAGAAGGTATAGAATAGCAGACCTCAGAAAAGATAATTGCAGAACATCTACTTAAACCTTTGGAAGACTTTCTTGCTGAGCAATGAATCCTTATGCAACAACATTGGAAAGGCCACTGCGTTGGAAAGGTTTAAAAGTTTTTTTTTTTAGTCTATACTTCTTTGAGTCCTCTATGTTGGTTGCAGGCTTCTAGGACTTGTCATCCAAACAAGTAGCTTTTCTACATTATGCTTGAGCTACAGCAAGAAAGCAGTATAGCAAGAAAGCAGTGGTGACTGGTGGCTTCCATATCAGTGGGCAATGAATCAACTCTGGGATTTAGTCTAAATTTTAAAAGGATACATCCAAGGCACTGAACCCTATACCCAAAACAGATTCAATGTTTTGG
The DNA here is from genome assembly GCA_948474755.1 of Ctenosaura bakeri. NCBI lineage: Eukaryota > Metazoa > Chordata > Lepidosauria > Squamata > Iguanidae > Ctenosaura > Ctenosaura bakeri. The sequence continues at coordinate 140,353 of CAOLHI010001825.1, read as the reverse complement.
GTAGCTGCATTAGAGATCACACTGAAACTGAGAGTAGATGAACCCTTTCACTAACATGGAAGCAACCAGCCATCACTGGAAAAAAACAAAAACAAAAAACAATCCTACTATTCTCCACATGCTTTCATGCTGTATCTTTCATGATAGGATATAAATGAGCTGAGGTATAATTCAAGTTGATCAACACTGTTTGCCCTTGAGACAATGGTTATCTTTTTTTTCTAACATGCAGATCACACTATTGACCCACTCAGCCCTGCCTGTCTGTCTGTCTATTTGTCTGCCTGCCTGCCTGCCTGCCTGTCCGTCCATCCATCCATCCATCCATCCATCCATCCATCCATCCATCCATCCATCTATTCTATCATATCTCTTGTGCAACTTAACCCCTTGTCCAATTTAGTTAATGCATTCCCAGATATATGTTAAAAATTGCTTTTCAATCTCATTTGGAACTTGAGCAAATGTTTTCAAAATTCAGAATTGTAAAATCATCTCTATAGCTTGCTTGTTTCCTTTTCCAAGGCTAAGATATGCTCTTAGAAGCTTCCTGGAAGTGGCATTAAAAAGGCTTCCTCAAGCAATATTTGCACTCTAAACAAAGCATAAATGCCTTGCATCTCCTGTTTTTGCAAAATGAGGATCAGGTTTTGCTATTACTACTGTGAAAAATTAAGACTCAAGATGGAACCTAGAGGTGCCTCAGTAGTCACTAGTTCTCTCCAACAGTTGCTCTTTATCCTGATGAGAAATGATTAGTGGGGCATCTCAGGATTCTGTTCTGGGTATAGTGTTGTTTACCATCTTTATAAATGATTTATATAATGGAACAGAAGGCATGCTTATCAAATTTTCAGATGACACCCAGTTTGGAAACATAGCAAATATGTTTGAGACAGGATCAAACCTCAAAATGATCTTGACAGATTGGAGAATAGGGCCAAATTCCATCTCAACAGGGATAATTGTAAAGTACTACATCTAGGAAAGAAGAATGAAATGTACAAATATAGAATGGATGAAACCTGGCTTGAAAGTGATACATGTGAAAAGAATCTAGGTTCTTAGTAGGCCACAGGCTAAACATGAGTGACCAGTGAGATGCAGCAGCCAGAACAGGCCAATGTAATTCTAGGCTGCATCAACAAAAATATAGTGTCTGGATTAAGGAAAGTAGTGGTGCCAATCTTTCCTGCTTTGGTCACCTGGATTAGTGTCTCCAGTTCTGGGCACCACATTTCATGAAGGATATTGACAAGCTCAAACGTTTCCAGAAATGAGTGACCAATATTATGAAAGGTCTAGAAACCAAGATTATGAGGAATGACTTAGAGAGTTGAGTATACTTAGCCTGGGGAAGACTATGATGGGATATGATATCTGGAGCGATATTATGTAGAAGATGGAGCAGGCTTGTTTTCTGCTGTTCCAGAGACTAGAACATGAACCAGTGGATTCAAATTACAAGAAAATAGATTCCACCTAAACATTAGGAATAATTTTACTGTAAGACATGTTCAACAGTAAAATAGGTTGCCTTAGAGAATGATGGATTATCCTTCTTTGGAGATCTTTAAACAGAGATTGGATTGACATCTTTCAGGAGTGCTTTATCTGTTTATTGGTAGGGAGTTGGACTAGATGGCCCTTGTGGTTCCTTTCAATGCTAAGAGTCTATGATTCTGGACCTTATGTAGACCCTAATGTGGTTGGGTGGAGAAATTTGGTTTCAGGATTCATAGAAATTCTCCATCTTCAGCTTAGTGGAACAGATGATTAAACAGTCTGTAAGCACTTAGAATGGAATGCCATGATTACTAAAAGTCAACATAGATTTCTCAAAAACAACTCATGCCAAACAAACCTTCTCTCTCTCTCTCTCTCTCCACACACACACACACACACACACTCACACTCCCTCCCTCCTTCTCTTTTTTAAATAGATTTACAAGCTTAATAGATGAAGGGAATGTTGTGGATGTAGCATGTCTTGATTTCAGTTAGGCTAAGTACACCACAAGCTGAATGTGAGTCAACAGTGTGATGTGACAGATGAGCCAATGAGATTCTAGGCTGCATCAATAGGACTATAGTATTTAGGCTGAAGGAAGTAATAGCATCACTATATTCTGCTTTGAGAGCCAGTATAGTGTAGTGCTTTGAGTGTTAGACTATGACTCTGGAAACCAGGTTCGGTTCTCTGCTTAGCCATGGAAACCCACTACATGAACCTTGCACATGTTACATACATTCAGCCCCGGGGGGGGGACACAATAGGCTTTACTTAGGGTCACCATAAGTCACAAATAATTTGGGGCACATAACAAAAATAACAGCAACAATTCTGCTTTTGTCAGACCTCACCTGGAATACTGTGTCCAGTACCACAATTCAAGAAAGATATTGAGGGGGGACCCACCAAAATGGTGAAGGGTCTGGAAACCATGCCCTATGAGGAGCAGCTTAGGGAGCTAAGTACGTTTAGCCTGATGAAATGAAGGTTAAGAGGTAATATGATGGCAATGTTTAAATATTTGAAAGGATGTCATATGGAAGATGGGACAAGCTTGTTTTCTGTTGCTCCAAAGAATAGGACACAGGGCAATGGATTCAAACCACAGAAAAGAGATTCTACCTAAACATTAGGGGGAATTTCCTGACTGTACGATCAAGTTGACAGTGGAATACACTGTAATGGAGTATGGTAGAGTCCCTTTGGAGGTTTTTAAACAGTTTGGATGGCAATCCTTTGGGAGTGCTTTGATTGTGTATTCCTGCATGGCAGGGGGTTGGACTGGATAGCTCTTGTGGTCTCTTCTATGATTCTTCTGTTCTTCTATGATTCTATGACATGTGTAAGCTGTCATCTTCAACTCACCACCAAGTATTCAGTTTAAAGTCCTCTTGATCAGATTTTTGCCAAAGATAGTCCTCCCAGTCTTTGTGAGGTGTAGTCCACCTGTAGTTAGTAGTCCTTCATCTAAATGTAGATGATGGTCTCAGAAGCCAAACCTCTCCTGTTGTCACTATCTGTGTAGTCAGTTATTTACTTGCAGTAACTGCCATGTGTGGTCCTCTATTTTTCACTGGTATAAATGATGAGAACACCACATGTGGCTCGAAATTCTTCACTTGGTAAGAATACCATATGTGGCTCTAAACTCTTCATTTTCCTGCTCATGTTTCATAGTCAAAGGTGATCTGTTCAATGGTGTTTTTTTGCCATGTCATTGGTGCCCATATGATTCAGAAAAAACAGTGTCCTTGAGTAGCTTCATCAGCTTGTCATATGTACATGCATGAGCTGTAATATATTTTGTGGTCTTTGGAAACGCATCAAACAAATAATTAATCTTATACTATTTACAGGGTGAGGATTTTCCAATTTTCCTTAGTGCTTGGTTACTTTCTGGCTCAGTGGGTCTTTAACATGATTCATATATGTTGTATTCAATGAACTGCCTTCATTTTATGGTCCTGGAAATTTTACTCCCTGCTTGATATTGGTGATTGTGTTGCAGAACCACTAGATCTATCATCTTGGAGGTATGTGACATATATAGGAAGGAATAACTTGCACAGATTGAATGGCACTTGGGGTGCCTTTCTGGAATTCTTTGATTACGGTAGTATTGCTTCCAAAGAACCATTGTGATAACATGATAGTCTTTTTGTTTTTCTTGTACTTTGTTTATCTTCCTATACAGCTTACTGAAAACTGAAAAAATATATTTTCAATAATGACACAAAAGCCTATGTCTATAGCAAGAGGATCATGAAGACAGGGTTGGGGAACGTTCAGTCATCCAAATGTTGATGAACAACTATTCCCAACACTCCCCATCACTGAATAGACTGACTGGGGCTGATAGAATGAGTCCCACAACAGTTAATGGGGAGGGCAGGGTTGGTGGCAAGATGGTTTTGTTCATAGGGCAAGATGGTGGGTGTTATAAATAGCTGTTTGTAGAACTGAATAAATGTGACTCAAAACAGGCCAGGGGTCAAGAAGTCAAGAAAACCTGTCTGGAACCAAGGAGAATTGGTGGAGGGATGCACAGAAAGATAGTCAGAAGAAGCTGTTGCCAGAAGTCACCAGGATCCAAGCTGAGGCATCAGAAATGGGAGACATGTACTGGAGAACTCTCTCTTATGTTGCTTCCAGCCATCATTCAGTGCATTAGCTTACCTATTCTGCAAATGCATATTATATATTCATAGAATCATAGAGTTGGAAGAGACCCCAGGGGTCATCGAGTCCAACCCCCTGCTATGCAGGAACACTCATCAAAGCATTCCCAACAGATGGCCATCCAGCCTCTGCTTAAAAACCTCCATAGAAGGAGACTCTACAACACTCTGAGGCAGCATATTGCACTGCCGGACAGCTCTGACTATCAGGAAATTCTTCCCGTGGTTCAAGTGGAATCTCCTTTCCTGCAGCTTAAACTCATTGCTCCTTGTCCTAGTCTCTAGAGCAGCAGAAAACAAGCCCGCTCCCTCCTCGACATGACCTCCCTTCAAATATTTAAACGTGGCTATCAGGTCCCCTCTTAACCTTCTCTTCTGCAGACTAAACATACCCAGCTCCCTAAACCGTTCCTCATAGGGCATGGCTTCCAGACCCTTCACCATTTTGGTCGCCCTCCTCTGGACACATTCCAGCTTGTCGATATCCTTCTTGAACTGAGGTGTCCAGAACTGGACACAGTATTCCAAATGAGGCCTAGCCATTACAGAATAGAGTGGTACCATTACCTCCCTCAATCTAGACACTATACTCCTATTGATGCAACCAAGAATCGCATTGGTTTTCTTGGCTGTCTCATCACACTGCTGACTCATGTTCAGCTTGTGATCTACCAAGACTCCTAGATCCCTTTCACATGTACATCCAGCCATGCGTCCCCCAACCTATATTTGTGCAATCCATTTTTTCTGCCTAAGTGTAGGACTCTACATTTCTCTCTGTTGAAATTCATTTTGTTAGCTTTGGCCCAGCTCTCCAATCTGTCAAGGTCATTTTGAAATTTGATCCTGTCTTCTGGGGTATTAGCAACCCCTCCCAATCTGCAAATTTGATCAGCATGCCCTCCATTCCTTCATCCAAGTCATTGATGAAGATGTTGAATAGCACTGGGCCCAGGACAGAACCCTGTCACACCCCACTGGTTACTTCTCTCCAAGATGAAAAGCAGTCATTGGTGAGCATCCTTTGGGTTTGGTTGGTCAACCAATTACCAATCCACCTAATAGCAGCCCTGTCCAGCCCACATTTTACTAGCTTCTTTGCAAAAAGAAGCAGGAGTAGTTGGGGATGCTTTGATAGTGCTGCTGATGTTTGCCTCTGTGTAGGTCCACTCCCCAAACATTCTTACTCATGGCTTGGCTGTGTCTACTGCTCTGTGAGAGAGAGGCAGAACAAGGGGAAAGGTCAAGAGAATTCAAGGGCAAATACATTGTGTGTTAAGTGTTCTTTTTGATACCTCTTTCTCACTGAATATCTACAGATGGGTATTGATTCAAAAGCAACGGGAAAGCTCTGAATCTCTCCTAGCCGATAAACATCTTTTATCCTCCCATCCATAATCTGGGCATGAAGGAATTGCCCACTCTCCATTTGAGCATCTTTTTTCTCTTTTCTTCACATATGACTGACAGATAAGTGCACAATGACAGTGCTAGTGGCAGTTAGGGAACAGCCATTGCTGTCACTTTCAATCAGACAGACAGCAGGTTTAACAGACTGTAATGGATATACACCCAGAGCATCTGATTGCCCATTTGCTTTTCTTACGCTCCTGACCTGGACTACTGGAGATGCTACTGACATGAACAAGCACTTTGACTCTCTGAGACTTAAAATGCACTTTCCATTTGATTCTTCCATGATACTTGATATTGATGCTTGATACATGCTTGTGTTGTTGGTGCACAACCTTGGTAAAAGTTGTCTTTTCTATATACAAAGATTCCCCAACTAGCATGGCCAGTGCTGTCATTTTTCCAAGCTCTAACTGGCAGGTGGTTTGCATATCGGTATTTCTGTTACATATTTTGAAAATGATGAATGTTAGCCCCATTGTAAGAAAAAGATGGATACATTTTTTAAAAAGTCGCTGTCCTTTAAAAGGCAGGGTTTTTCAGATAATCCTTGCTCAATGTCAATGATCACAACTGTGAGTCAAAACCTCCTCAGCTTGAATTATAAATGGATCACCCCTTGTAAGTATCACTCACAAAAAGAATCTTAGGGGGTTTTTTGGGAGGTGCAGGTTGAGGATCATGCATTCACAGTCTTTCAGTGAAAGTTGGTGGCATCAGCAGATATTCCAATGCTGATGCAGTGAAGAAATATAGTGGGGCAGCAGTGGGAAGAATGAATAGGAGAATATGTCACTGTTCTATAGGTGTGCCATTTCTGACCAGACCTCTTCAATCATACTTAAAACCTGACCTTGGGTAAGCAATGCTGTAGGTTTCTTCCCAGCAAGTCAGTTGTTGAAGGAGATTAAATGAAAAGAGTATTTGATTTGGAGACTTGAGATTGTTCGATCCAGATTTAGACTCAATTGAGCTTCCTTTAGGGAAGATTTCTTTTCCTTCCTCCCCACAGAAAGTCCTCCAGCTCCCTAACAGTGTTACACAGGCAATTGGAAGACTCCGCTAAATTGATTGAATTTTGGGGCAGCAGGAGAGGTTCACTAACAACTGGGTTAGGATGCCTTTCACTCATGGATCCAACTATATAAAGTGGTGGTGTGTTGCTCGCTCATGATCCCTCCCTGCCAAATGGCTGGAATTCCCCCAAACTTCTAGCCTGGTATATGTCGCATTTGCAAAGGTCCTGTCCTCATGATATATGATGTATCCAAGGGCAGATGTGAGAACATGACAAAATTGGAAGGTAGGACCATAAGGTTCTCCATTTAAATTGCCTTCAGATTTCAGAAGAACATTTCTGCTTGACAGCATTCTTAATACATGAATTCTTCTGTTACTGTTATTGTGTCCAGCTAGGTGTTTCACCTATGTAGATGCCATGTTGGTCCTCAATTTGAGGTGAGCTAAGGGAATGGAAAGCTAAAGAAAAGGAGCAAATGTCAGTTTATTTATAGCAACGTATATGTGTGCCTGCTAGCTGAACATGATGCTCCAATACATGGAAATGAACATGGTCACTACATTCCCTGAATGGTCGCAATTTAGAGACACTTAAATGATGTTTGTTTGTTTTTAGTAATGTGTTTTGTTTTGATACTACTTGCAAGGTTGTAACATTTTGTCCAGATGGAAGAATCCTATGATACTGGTAAGTTACGTTGAAATATTTTAGATAGTTCTTTCAAGTAGGTCATGGAAGTCAATATTTTGTTCATGGATGCTCTGTCTCCATCCCATATGTAAAAAACTGAGTGATAAATACTCATTAAATGGTACTGGTCAAGAAAATCATAAATAATGAGAAAGAGATGGACAGATTACAAAAGGAGACATATCAGGGTGATCTGAGCTCCACAGTGGAGTGCAGAATTTCCATGTAGAAAGCACAGGATTCAATTGCTGGTGTCTCTTGTTTAAAAAAGAATAAAAGAAAGGAAGGAAGGATGGATGGACCAGGAAAAGAGGATTATGGAGAAGACTTCTGCCTGAGAACTTGGAGACCCACAGCAAGCAGACCATGCTGAGTTACATGGCTACTTGATTTAAGGAAGCTTGTTGTGTTCTTACTTTTTTACATAACACACTGGTGGTTCTTGTTCTTCCTGAGAGGTATGTACAATTGGCCCTCCACAGTCATTAGGATAAGGGGTGCAGGACCCTTGCAAAAGTGGAAAAATTGCAAATATCAAAGTGTGTGTGTGGGGAAAGGAGGGCAAGGCATGGTGGGGAGAGTGGGCACCCAGGGTCCAAACCAGGCCAGGGAAAGGAGGGGGGTTGCATGGTAGCCCTTACTTCCTCTCTCTCACATCTCCTTCTTTGGATGCATGTGGGGCATTGGGGAAGGGTTTGTGGTGCTGAGAAATTGGGCTAAAATCTGTCCTCAGTGGCTGGTGGTGGAGGAGGAGGACAAGCAACAGGTTTTTAAGGGATTGCATGGCCTGATCAGAGAGGCCAAAAGGGACATTCCCCTCTAGAAAAGCAGCACATGAGGTGGAGAAGGACGTGGGTTGAAGAAATTCTCAAATAATCAAATCTGTGAAAGTTAAAGCCACAAATGTGGAGGGCTGATTGTACATGATTAACGTGGAAACATGACTTTTTGTAGACTACAACTCAACACCTCCTAGCCAGCCATGATTTGTGGCCATACTGCTTTAGAGATTCTGAGAGCTCTGGCCTGAAAAAGTAACTTTTCCAAACTGTGGAAAATCTAATTTCTCTCCAGTGTCTCTAGTCTAAAGCTAGGTTTAGAAAGAACAAGGGAGTCTGTGGAGGTGGTAGATGGTTTCACTATCCATTCTAAACAAAAAGTCCCAGTGCTCAAGATCTGTGAGCCATGGCTGCAGCTTCTTGTGTCCATGCTGGTTGACTGAGGGAGTCTGGGGCCATTTTCACACTAGAGTGGAGGAGCATTTCACTGCGTTTTATAAGCGGTGTTTTTTACTCCAATGTCCTTCAGTTTCTACCGAAGAAAAGCAGAAAAAATCATTTGTAGCTTCTGCATATCAATTCCCCTGGAACTCTTATTCCCCTCCCTAAGTCTGCTTTGCCACTGCTGATTGGTCAATTTAATGCACACCCTTGTGGCGTAAATCGATGTAGCGCTTCCACGTGTAGGAAAAAATGCTGTGAACCATTTTGGCTGACTTGCTTTGGAGTTTTTCTGTTTTTACATTACGCCGGTTTCACAATGATGTGAACTGCTTCAAGAGCTAAACACGTGTGGAATGAACTACAACAGAACGACATCAAACCGGTTTGATGTGTAGATGTATTCGAGACAAAACGATGTCACAGCAATGTATCTCCCTTGTGTGGAAAGGGCCTAGGAGTAGCTTTCCAAGATCTGGTAAAACATGCACACTTTGAATGATAATCTTGACCACATGGACAACAGCTCTCAAGCATGTTTCAAACCTAGCAGAACTTGCTTGGGACCACACTGACTTAAATCATTTCCTGAATTTTGTGCTATTAGTCCTGGTGCCATTTGACCCAATCATTCACTTTGATGCTTATATAAAGAAAAAAAATGGTTTTATCGAGAATTCAAGGCAAATGATGGTCTTGCTGGGACTTTTGACAAATACGAAGTATAACTGGAGTCACAAAATGATGAAGCAAACCAAACTGGTGTACACAAAAGCAATAAAAGCCAAGGACACATTACAGAAAGCTGCAGTAGAACCTTATTAGGTCAGTCAATAGTAAAGATGAGTGAAGATTTGCGTATATATTAGTATTAAGGTCTCAGAACTAAAACACCATCCCTGGTGCTTATAAAAGTTTCCTTTTTTAGAAAGAAATTTAATTCTGTGTCAGTTACCAGGGATAAAATAGAGGAATTTAATGCCACAGTAGGAGAGGTGAAGAACACAGCTTTATTGGAAATTAATTTCAAAACTTACTTGGCATCAGAAATGCAACACAGATCATTATTACTTTTTTAAAGAATGGAAAAGCTTGCTGGCTGCAACTTGAAATATTTAAACTGAAGCCTGATTGGTGGCTTCTTACTTTAACAAAACTAGTTAATAATATTATTTGAAAAGAGTGCCTGTTGTGAAAGTGGGGAAAAAATTATAGTGCCAATGAAGAAGTATAAGCAATTTTTCAAGTCAACTGTATGTGACTCTTTTGTACACATGGATACTAGATCAAGATGTTTTAGACATAGAACAATCTGTTTTTCAATAAGAGTCATGCACATGCTGACACACAAACTCACACACATCCTTCTATAAGTGGAGGGAATTTCAGAGCAGCTGCTAGAGAACAGAGAACTGAATGCATGTAGTGCTTTCAGAAACAAATCTGTTTCTCTTTTCAAAAATAATATATAACTTGGGAAAAAATGGTGAAAGCCAACACTGCTTCCAAAATATTTCCAAAACCGACTCAATGGAGGATCAGAGTAGAACAACAATGTACTGTCAGCTACTTTTGTTAGCACAATTGCAATAAAACACTTAGCAGATTTTTTTAAAAATAAAATATTTATACCTTTCTGCTCTCCAAACTTGGAGAGACAGATTACCTTCCCCCCATGAGTAGTTATTGTATACAAAGAAAAATGTTTCAGAACTTTCTGGGATATACTAATTCATTGGGGAGTTCAGCTGGAGTTTTGGGGTTGTGAATCTTCAGTAGCTGATAATATCCAGCTCTAGGTCTGTTTGGCAGCTGATGCCAAGGAAGTTGTAGAAATCCTGAATTGTTGTCTAGAAGCAGTAAGGGACTGGATGTTGTAAAATAAAATGAGACTCAGTCCAGACAAGATGCAAGTACTGTTGCCCAGTAGGAAAGTTAACCTGGGATTTGAATTGCAACTTGCTCTTGATGGGGTTGCAATCTCTTCCTGACATACCAGATTCATAGCTTGGGGATGTTGTGGGCCCCAGCATTATCCCTGGAAAGTCATGGCATGCTGTAAGCCATTAGTGCCTTTGCCCAGGTTTGGCTAGTTTGGTAGGCAGCCTCAATGGATAGAAAGTAGAAGGTCAATGGATGACAGATGAAACTGTTCAAGCAGTTAAGGACAAAGAAGGAGCAAAAGTAAAAGGTGACAGAAATACAGTCAGAACCTTGAATGCAGCTGTTCAATGACTTGTTTATAGGGACAGGGAGAACTACTATAATAATCAATGCAGAGAAATAGATGATCCAAAGCTGATTTCTGTAAACTTAGAGAATTACTGGCTGAAATTCTGTGCTCAAGAATACTGAAAGAGAAGGAAGTTCATGATGGATGGGAGTTTCTTAAAAGTGAGGCACTGAAGGCACAATTTAGAAATGTTCCAATAAGAAGGAAAAAAATGGGAGGTGTTTAAAGAAACCAGAATGGTTGCTCAACTGAGCTAAGTGTTAAAAGAAACATATATAAGAAATGGAAGAATGGGGAAATCACCAAAGAGGAATTCAAACAACTAGCTAGGATATGTAGGGGGAAGATCAGAAAAGCTAAAGCAAAGAATGAACTCAGGCTTGCTAGAGAGATCAAAACAATGAAAAGGACTTTTTTAGGTATGTCTGCAGCAAGAAGAAAAACAGGGAAATAATATGGTTGCTGCATGAAGAAGATGGCCAAGTACTAAAAGAGGGCAGAGAAAAGGCAGAACTACTCAATATCTTCGTTGCCTCAGTTTTCTCCCAAAAGGAAAAAAGTATTTGCCCTGAGGGAGTGGGGAGCAGGGGGAGAAGTAGGGGAAGTGCAGCACAGAATAGGTAGACAAATAGGACAGAAATACCTGGCTACTCTAAATGAATTCAGATCTCCAGGGCTAGATGAATTACATCCAAGGATGTTAAAAGAAATGGTAGAAGTAATTTCAGAACCACTGGCAATAATCTTTGAGAATTCTTGGAGAATAGGAGAAGTCCCTACAGACTGGAGAAGGGCAAATGTAATCCCTCATCTTCAAAAAGGGAAAAAAGAGGACCCAAATAATTATTGCCCAGTCACATTGATGTCAATGCCTGGAAAGATTCTAGAGCAGATCATTTAACAAACAGCTTGTAATTACTTAGCAATGCTGTAATCACTAAAAGTCAACATGGATTTTTCAAAAACAAGTCATGCCAGACTAGTCTTATCTCTTTTTATGACAGAGTTACAAGCTTGATAGATGAAGGGAATGCTGTGGCTGTAGCATATCTTTATTTCAGCAAGGCCTTTGATAAAGTTCCCCATGATATTCTTGCAAAGAAGCTAACAAAATGTGGGCTAGACAGGGCTGCTGTTAGGTGGATTTGTAATTGGTTGACTGACCGAACCCAGAGGGTGTATACCAATGGCTTCTATTCATCCTGGAGAGAAGTGACCAGTGGGCTTCCACAGAGTTCTGTCCTGGGCCCAGTGCTCTTCAACATCTTCATTAATGACTTGGATGAAGGAATAGAGAGCATGCTAGTCAAATTTGCAGATGTATATTACCAAATTGGGAGGGGTTGTTAAAACTCCAGAGGACATGATCAAAATTCAAAATGACCTTTACAGATTGAAGAGCTGGGCTAAAGTTAACAAAATGAGTTTCAATAGGGAAAAATGTAAGGTCTTACTCTTGGGCAGAAAAAAATGAAATGCACAAATATAGGATGGGAGACACCTGGCTGGACGACATCTGAATGAAATCTAGGAGTCTTAGTAGATCACAGACTGAACATGAATCAGCAATTTGATGCTGCAGTTGAGAAAGCCAACACGATTCTTGGTTACGTCAATAGGAGTATGGTGTTTAGATTGAGGAAAGTAATAGTACCACTCTAGTCTGCTTTGGTTAGACCTCATTTGGAATACTGTGTCCAGCTCTGGGCACCTCAATTCAAGAAGGATATCAACAAGCTGGAGCATGTCCAGAGGAGGTTGACCAAAATGGTGAAGGGTCTGGAAGCCATGCCCCATGTACAGTGGCTTAGGAAGCTGAGGGTGATTAGTCTGCAAAAGAGAAGGTTAAGAGGGTACATGACAGCCATGTTTAAATATTTAAAAGGATGTTATAGTGAGGAGGTAACAGGCTTGTTTTCCACTGCTCCAGAGACAAGGACAAGCAGCAATGGATACAAACTACCAGAAAAGAGATTCCACCTAAACCTCAGGAATAACTTCCTGATGGTCAGGGCTGTTCAGCAGTGGGATACGCTGCCTCGGAGTGTGGTGGGGTCTCCTTCTTTGGAAGTTTTTAAATGGAGGCTGGATGGCCATCTGTTGGGAGTGATTTGATGTGTGTTCCTGCATGGCAGGTGGTTGGACTGGATAGCCCCTGGGTCTCTTCCAACTCTATGATTCCATAAAAAAAAAGAAGAACAAGGGGCCTCTTCTACAAGATCCAAGATATCAAAGGAAAATTAAAAACAATAATTTAAACCTATAAAGGATGGTCTGTGAATAGTGGGGGAACACATTACATGACCAAGTAGAAATAAAAAGAGATGAAAATAATACATGGAAGAACTATGTAAAATCAACAAAAGGTTGACAGATTCATTCAAGAAAAAACCATATGGAATAAAACTGCCAATTTTAGAAAGTGAAGTAAAAGCTACACTCAGAACACTTGAGAGAAATAGATCACCAGGAACAGATGGCATACCAATACAGCTGCTTCAATCTACAAAGATAGTATCTACTCTAGATCTAACTAAAATCTGTCAACAAATATGGAAAACAAAAGAATGGCCCACAGATTGAAAATACTCAATATATATTTCAATCCCCAAGCAAGGGGACACCAGGATTTGCAGTAACCACAGGACCATTGCATTAAATCCCATGCAAGCAAGAAAACAAAAATAATGACCACAGATGATTTATATAATCTTAAAGTAGATGGTGAAGACATTGAAATAGTTCAAGTTTTTCCATGCCTTGGCTTGTTCATTAATCAGAGTAGAGACTGCAGTCAAGCAATCTGAAGACTAGGACTTGGAAGAGAAACTATAAAGAAACTAGACAACATCGTCAAGTGTAAAAATATATCATTGAATCCTGAAGTTAGCATTTTCCATACAATTGTATTTCTAATTTCTATGTATGATTGTGAAAGCTGAACAGTGAGAAAAGTTGAAATGTGATTTTGAAGGAGAGTTCTACAAATACCCTGGACTCTAAAAAGATAAATATATGGGTCCTAGAACAAATCAAGCATGAATTCTCTCCAGAAGCCAAGATGACTAAACTGAGACTGTTGCACTTTGGCCATGTCATGGGAAGACCTGACTCACTAGAAAAGACAATAATGCTTGGTAAGGTGGAAGGCAGTAGGAAAAGAGGAAGTCCACATCACAGATGGATGGACTCAATCAAGGAAGACCCATCCCTGAATCTTCAAGACCTGAGCTGGAGAAAGGGTGAACTAGAGGTCTCTCATTCATAGGGTCACCGTAAGTCAAAGTTGACTTGATGACAACCTTAACAAGTTCATACTTACATTGACTTCTAATTAGACTACTGTAATGTCCTATATGTGGGGCTGCCCTTGAGAAGTGTCCAGAAGTTATAGTCAGTACAAAATGTAGTAGCCAGACTATTATTTGATATGTGCTTTAGAGACCCCATATCACTAGTCTTATGCCAGCTCACTCAATGAGTTTCCATGGCCAAATGGGAATTTGAACCCTGGTTTCCAGTGTCCTAGGCCATTTCTGCACTAGACTGCGATAGCGTTATTATTCCACTTTCAACATCCTATGGAATCCTGGGGTTTGCAGTTGAGGGAGGGGCCATCTGACCCCTCCCTAAACTGCAAACCCCAAGATCCCATTGGATGTTGAAAGTGGAATAATATTGCTATGGCAGCCTAGTGCAGAAATGGCCCTAGTCTAACACTCAAACCCCATACACCATGCTGGCTGTGTAACTGGCTTGAAGGCATTAAATAGTCTTAATAAATAAATAAATAAATAAATAAATAAATAAATAAATAAATTTTAATAATAAGGTCTGGGTAACACTCCCGCAGAAAGTTATAAGATTTTAGCTTAGTAAAGTGTTGAGTAAGGAATATCAGAGAGGTGTGTACAATTATGCATGAAGTGGAGAAAGTGGATATGGAGAAGTTTTACTCTCTTCCCTATAAAGCTAGAACTTGGGATCAATAGGAGATTAAGGATAGATGGGAGATCCAGGATAGATCATAGAAATACTTCTTCACACAGCATATTGTTAAATTTTATTTCTTTCTTTCCAAATTTAACTTAATTTGGTTCATTTTATATCTCACTTTGGGATATGGGATGCAAGGCAGCTCATGCATGAGTTAAAACAAGGTACATGAATTTTATAAATTATTGTTAAAAAAAAGAAAACACAATCCAGTGAGATACCATACTGAAATAGGCATACTTTACAACAATATAAAATATTGCAAAACAATAACAAGAACAATTAAAAATGATGAAATGTATGTACCCCACATAGTCACAAAATACTTACCACATAGTCACCAAATACTTGTTCAACTAAAACAGCCTTTCTCTGCTGGTGGAAGGACAACAAAGAGGCTGTAACCCTGGTCTCCCATGGCAGAGAATTCCACAGTGTTGGAGAATCCACCAAGAAGGCTTCCTCATGTATCTTTAACAACCATGATTATGAAGTTGGTGAGACTTAGGGGCATTTCTACACTAGACTGTTATAGTGCTGTTATTCCACTTTTAACATCCTATGGAATCCTCCCCCTCAGGCCCCTCCCTAAACTGCAAATCCCAGGATTCCATAGGATGTTGAAACTGGAATAATAGCACTATAACAGTCTAGTGTAGAAATGGCCTGAGAGAAAGCCTCTCCCTGAAGATCTTAAAAATCAGGCAGGTTCATATAGGAAAATAAGGTCTTTCGATGGAGAGAGTGGCACTTGTTACCAAAAGATATCTAATATTGACCACCAACATGGATAGCATTAAGAAGAATTAGAACAATTAATAGAGGACATGGTTATCAATAACTATCAGTCATAATGGTTGTACATTATATCCATTATCCAGGGAAGTGTATATATTTCAGTGTCAGCTGCTACAGAAAGTGTGATGGAGGGTACAATCGTGTCCTGCTATTTGACTTTCCATAGGCATTGGCTAAGCTACTGTGGAAACAAAATGCTGGACTATGTAGGACTTTCTAGTATATCCTCCAGCATTTCACACTTGAAAACTGGGACTCAGATGGCCAAGCAACATTTGACTGTGGTCAAGGTGGCAAAAGTTATTAACGAGGAAGAATACACAAGCTAGCAGAGAGGTTGTAGCAGTTTGTTTTTTCCTAAGAAAAAGAGTAAGGCCCTTTTCGTACTTTTTCCTGGTGCCAGAGTGGGAGGCTCATGCACAAAGACTTTGGAGGAATGCTCCCGCATCCCTCCTGCTTGGGCTCCGCAATGGCTTCCTGCTCGCGCGAGCACCCCGCCTCTTCCATTCTCAGTGCAGCCTGGGACCTCCCAGGCTGCACTGAGGAGTGAACACACAACTGACTTGGCTCCTGAGGCTCTACACACTAGGTAAGTGCATGCGGGGGCATGGAGCGATGCACGACCGCGCAGCATTTTAGGCTTTGAGCCAAAAATTTAAAAATGCATGCACAGTCCGCATCAGGCCCTTGAGTGTTGCGCAAATATGAGTGCATTGTATGGATCGCTCCTCACATGTACTCAAGGGGCCCTTTTGCTTCAAAAATTCCTGAAAAGGGCCTAAGATTCTGACTTTTTCTCTCCTTTCCTCTTCTTCCTGTTGTTGAATACAAGCTACTTCTACACTTTGAACTCAGTTTGCAGCAACTGAAGTAAGTTGACAACAGAGAGGGAAAGTGGGAGGAAGAAAGAGAAACTGGGACATTTTAAAAGCAGCTGAAAAAGTGGAAATGACACAGGATTAATGGGACTATCCTTGCCAAACTGGGATAGTTGGAGAGTATACTGTAGGTGCTCAGATTCAGGATGTGTTATGTGCCATGCTACTTGTTATGTGCACTCCATCACCAATATTGGCCTGTTACAAAAGTATTGCCATAATTTTTTCTAGTTATACTTTTGTGGCCCAGTTTTCTGGAATGCCGCTTGAAACATTCTGAAAATCTTACAGCCATGATCTAACTGTACACCTTGACATGACTAGGAAATGCAACATGGACATTGAAAATTCCACATGGCTCTGAGACTTTGGTTGTAATCCAATATGTACGTTATAAAGAAGGAGCCCCACTGTATTCATTAGGTCTTGTTTCTGTGCATGTATGCATACAATTCCTATGCTATTAGTTGCCTGTTTCTCAGGGTATCTTGTGAGAAAGCTAAGGAATGACAGATAACCAGAATCATTATAGCATCTGTGTAGAGGCAATTGTTTTGCAATGTCCCATTTAACCAGGAAATACAAAATGAAAATGTTGGTTGCAGTGCACTGCTCCACTGAATCTTCTATTTACTTTTGGTAAAATAACAACAAGTTTGGGCTCTGGGAAAAAGTTAGCAGAAGCGAAAACAGAGAAGGATCTGCTAAAATGGATAGTGAATTATTATTTTAATTCACCAGCTAAAATTTGTCATGCAGTGATAAGGGCATTTTCAGATTTGTTTTACAAAGATGAAGAATTTAATACTGCTGTCTGCTAATTTTACTCTTTATTTTAATGCTATGCAATATTGTCATGCTCACTAACCCAAATTCCCTCACTAGGCAGCTTGTTTTATCCTGAAATTGTAGCTGCAATGGCTCAATTTTCCTTGGGTTCCATATTCTGACACTTCAAAATTGTGCAACCATTTTTCACCCCAGGAGTTCTGTAACAGTTTCAGAATTCTATGATACTGTGCCTTTTGTTTGTTCTCATCTCAAAAGGCATTGTTCTGAGAGATTGCAAATGTATAGCATTGTGGTTTTAACACAATCCAACTATCCTGAGTTTGTAGGGACATTCCCAGTTAATCCTTTTGCATCTCACTTTTTCACCTCTTTTTAAAATGTCCCAGTTTCTCTCTCCATTTCCAATTTTCCCTCCCTTCATCCTGTCTTACCTCAATTGATGTAAACTGATTTCAACTTGGAGAAGTAGTTTGCACTCAATTCATTCAGCAGTGGGAAGAGAGGAGATGGCAGAATCCTGCCCTTCCTGGTAGACTCAGACAAAAACAAACTGCTGCAGACTCTCTTAGCTTCTCTGTCCTTCCTCATTAATAATTTTTGTCACCTTGGAAACACTATGACGTTGCTTGGCCACATGTGTCCCAGTTTTCATCTGTGAAATTTTTAAATACAGCCTGCATTCTGGTTTAAATCCTGCCTTTTGCTACTTTGTACCATTGCCACTTCCCTGTTTCCATTCACTTCTTTGGTCCCAAAATTTTTGACTATCTAGATAATATTTGCCAAGATAGAGAAAGTGAATTAAATAGAGTATGTTACACAGACATTAAATGACAAGCATAGAATGCTTTAGTAATTTTTTAAAAAACTTTTTACATTTTTTTGAACAACAAATCAAGTATGATTGGCCTCTCTTAAAAAAAAAAGCTGTGATCTGGTTAAACTGGAGCAAGCAAACACACACACACACACACACACACACAGAAAATTAAATGTCTCAGGAGGTAGAAAGAATGAAAGATTCAAAAATACCTGGTATTTAATTTCATGAGGTTAGTGGCTGAGGTTTACAACTGAAGTTGCGTTAATACATTATTTATGCTTCTTTAATCTTTTGGAATTGCTTCTCCACTCACTGAATGCTCAAGATAGTTCGGAAGAGAACCCTAAAAACAGTGAAATGCAAGTGGACTGGGGGAAAAAGACTCTGAAATGATAAAAGACATACAGTTATAACTATATTTTGATAATATTTTTATTCCAGCTTATAAATAGAATGTGTCCCTTCTGAGGGCCCTATTAACCTCCATTGCAACTTTGCATGAAATAATGGTATTTGCAGTTTAGGGAAAGGCATTTAGATTTCTCAGTCAGAGAATTCAGTGCCTCATCAAACTACTAACCCCAGGATTCCACAGAAAGATGCCACGGCAGTTAAAGCTGAATAATAGTGCTATAACAGTGTGGTGTGAAAGAGTCTTAAGAACCTAGTATTTGTGGCTTAGGGCCTTTCCGCCAAAGTGCTATAGTGTTATAGTGCTGTTATTCCACTTTCAACATCCTGTGGAATTCTGTAGTTTACTGAGGCCAAAGAGCTCTCTGGTTGAGAATTCTAAAGCCTCCTCCCTAAATTGCAAACCCCAGGATTCCACAAGATGCTGAAAGTGGAATAACAGCACTATAACAGTCTAGTGTGGAAAGCCCATTGACAATTAACTTTAGTGAGTAGGTAGTCACAAAATGAATAACTGTTGCCTGGAGTCTTTAGAGTCTACCAGAACAACCCAAGACACTTCGCCTATTGGGACAAACAGCAAGATAGTGTCCTGCCACCTCCCTTTTTAAGGGACAAACTGAACCTATGGTGGCAGAACAGTTCCTCTTAAGCATCTGAGAAGTAGTCCACCCCAGTCCACTCCACGGTGCAGAAGATCTCCATTGGAGGTCGCTCTGTGCCATTTTAAATAGCCTGGTGTAGAAAGGGCCTTTACCATACCTGCAGGCAACAGACTACTGGGACAGGTTGGCTGTATGGTAAACATACCGTTATGTCTTCCACAACCTTTTTATTCCAAACCACATGTTTAAAATAAACAAAGATACAGATGAACAATAAATACTGGCACTTTCCACACTCTACCTTTTCCCATAGTTTTCTGATCACGGTCCCAGCAGCACCTCTGCTGGGAGGGGAGCACAATGAGAACGTTTCCCTCCACAATGGACAAGCTCCTTGTGGAAGGGAGTGCAATTGATGCTCTTCTTCTTCCTGCAGTGCATCTGGGCTCTTTCTGATGCTGTGCTGGGGCAGGAAGTGCCTCCATCACGATTCAAGGTCTTCCACATGGCAGGTAACTGCAGGACCATTGTGCAATTGGGGATCATTGACTGGGAAATCCTGTCAATGATTTACTTCATGATCGTACCAGCTGGTGATGGGAGAAGGATAGGATGTGACAAGGTCTTGCAGAAGTGTCATCGCAGTCCCGCTCCTCTCATGTCCCCATGCTGGGACACAGGCCTCCTGTGGAAAAGGTACTGAGTTACATTTTAAAAACTGCTTTTTAAAAAATTTTCTTTCAATTTGGGAACTGTTAGGATCACACAATGGCCTTAAAACCTTTGTGCCTCATTATAGGAGCTACTGAATTTAAAATTATCATCTCTTCTTCCTAATGTTGTTTTTATTCTTTCTTCCTTAAAAAGTCTTCTCTTTACCTGGCTGGTATATGACCCTGTCAGTCCTTTTTCTTTGCTGCCCACCTCCTTGACTTAGCAAGGGGATTCAACACACTGCAAATTATTCTGTCATCAGTGACTCACAACAGGAAATGGGTAATGCTTTTTTTTTTTAACAATTGCACACAAAAAATGTGCTCCTGCTTAAAATTCAGTGATCAAGGAGGGAGACTTCCATAAACATACCAACAATAATAAATCAAGGGAAAAACTATTAATCTCCTGCCACACTTTGCTTAATGATGGTGCTGGCTCTAAGGTCACACAGTTTTGTCCTCCAATAATGTATTGTGACTGGTCAAGAAACTGCTACTGCTGTGTATTGTCCATTTCTGCCTGAAGCAGTTACCTCACTCTACCTAATGGTAGGACCAACCCTGTGGATAGCTTTAAATAACATTTTATATACTATGGACATATGGCAGAGTAACATTCACTCCACATTTCATTGGACATGTTGAGACACAAATAGTCCAGAACTCAGAAAAGTTAGTTTTTTGAACTGCAGTTTCCAGAATCCTTCAACCAGTGTGACCAATGCCCATAGTTCTAAACAGTATTACTTCTCTAGATATACCATTTTTTTCCTGATCCAGAGAATCCAGTCTGTCCCTTGAAAATCCTTCACAAATCTTCACAAGCAGAAAAATGCTGCAAGGGAGACCAGGGGAACACCCCAACCAGCAGGAGATGAGTGTGTGTGTCTTCTTCACTTGATGTTTCTGACAGTACATCTTCTCTTCATTAAAAGACAGAAGTCTTGCCCAAAATATTTCTTCTTTAAGAAGAATGCAGCACTGACTACATAATTCATGCTAAATTGTACCCAAGATTATAACTCCAAAAAAATGCCAGATTGATGGGGTTCTCAAAATGCTTATAGTTGCTATATCATCGATGGTCAGATTCAGAGGCCATTTCTGCCCTACATTGTTATAGTGCTATTATTCCATTTTCAACATCCTGTGGAATTCTGGAATTTGTAGTTTACAGAGTCCAAAGAGCTCTGTGGCTGAGAATTCTAAGTGCCCTTCCCCAAACTGCAAAGCCCAGGATTCCATAGGATGTTGAAAGTGGAATAAGAGCACTGTAGCAGTGTAGTGCAGAAATAGGCAAAGTTTGGAACAGGTACTTCTTGTTGTGGCAAATACATGTAAGGCCGAGCCAGAAATGTTCTCTGATTCTTTACCATATTTACAAATCCCAAAATAAAAGGAGTTTTTTTTAATGATTTGTGAGGGGAAGGGGGATATGAAATATAAGCAAAAGAGGATTTACCAGCAGTGGTTCCTGCTTTGTGTTTTGTGTCTATTTATGTGTTTCATGCCTCTGTATCAAAGCGTTTCAGGATTGTATACAATTCTAGAAGTTTAAAACAGTTTAAAACAACAACAGTAGTTGTGACAGACTAAGAACTTCTCTGGCTGAGAAATTAGAACAAAACTGTCACATGATCAGTGGTTTCACCTCAGTTTGAAACTATGCAATGTCATGATGTAAGGTTGTTCCTGAATTGCTTGCCGGGAAGGAGGACAGTGAATTACCTGGAAGCTCAGAGAATTTTCCTTTCCTTTCCTTTCCTTTCCTTTCCTTTCCTTTCCTTTCCTTCAAATGTTGAGCCACATTTTCATCTGAGTGCTTTTTGCTCACTGCTATAATATACGTCTCTTGCTTGGAGTCCAAGAGGCATGAGGATACCAGCGGTGGGTGCAGCAAAGTCACCCTGCTCTCTTCAGATCATTGAAATTCAATACTTTTTTCTTTCTTTAGAAACATTTAAAATAGCGTGGTAGTGCAGTGGTAGTTTCTCTCTCTCTCTCTTTCTCTCTCTCTCTCTCACCACACACCCACCATTCTTAAACCCCACTCTTTTTCTCTCTCTTCCTGCTCTTCCCTTTTTCATCATGAATCTCTTTAGGATGTGCCAAAGGGTGCATTTCCAAACAGGGTCCAGTGTGGTTCTCCACTTCTGTCCTAGATACACTTAATTCCCTTAGAATTCTGGCAAATGCCAGTATTTGAAGAGTTAAACCGTAAGAGTTTATGAATTAAAGTACTTGCTTTTGAGATTCTGAAGAGGCCTTTTTTATTTCTTCAAACCAAAGTCTGGTAATTATCATGTGTTTTTGTTTTAGTCTAGATACTGAGAAGAGACGGGTGAGGTTAAGGAAGTGTGATTGGCAGGGGGGAAACCACAGTAAAAATAAACACTGTTTACATTTGCAATGTGCTTCTCCTTTTCTTTTTTAGCAAAGTCATTATGTAGGAAACTGTCAGGCATGAAGGAAATGAATTTGAGTTTTTATGTTTTCAGTGCCTTCTACAAACCTCTTGTGCCCTACATAATGTGCATGATAGCTAATGATTTATGTGTTCAATATAATATTCAGAATGTGCTTGTGAACTTTGAACAACATTGATCCGTGTTTGGGCAACGCACATCCATGTGTTAAGGTTGC
The DNA here is from genome assembly GCA_948474755.1 of Ctenosaura bakeri. Taxonomy (NCBI): domain Eukaryota; kingdom Metazoa; phylum Chordata; class Lepidosauria; order Squamata; family Iguanidae; genus Ctenosaura; species Ctenosaura bakeri. The sequence goes on along the minus strand of CAOLHI010001825.1, from coordinate 117,923 downwards.
ATTGCAGGCAATGCAAGTGTATCAAACTGTTTGATTTGCCTGAAGCATGACTGACAACGCTGTTTTTCCCCTCACTGGTAGCAAGGTCAGTGGGCTACATGACCAAATTAAATATACTGTGTGGGAATCTGTAGCATACACTAATAACAGAGCTGAGAGCAGAAATGGACTTCTCCCATATTGTACAGACTAAAATTCAATCTTTGCCCTCAAGTGCAAGTAGCTGTTCTCATTCTTTGAAAATAAATAAATAAATAAATAAATAAAAAATGTTAAGTATACAAGCCATTTACAATGCCTCTCTCTTTCTTTCATTGCTGTTACCCTGTATATTGGGGGTCCTGGGAGGGGCGCCCAAATTACCAAATAAAAACACAAGATGGGGGAAATTAGACCCGAGCACTCTCTCAAACTAATGAGAGGCAGGGTAACTTAGCTAGGATCTTTTAACCCTATGTCTATGGCATCAGATCAGAAGAGTAGCCAGGCAAGTTTTAAAGTAACAAAAATAGCAGTTTTATTAAAAGACAAACGACAAACAAGACAACACATATGCACCACTAACTGGAAATAGAAATGGAGAGTTTTCAGGGGAGTGGGTAATACAACACCTTTTCACGTAGTCCTGGAGAGAAATGGAGGAAATGGAGGAGGAAAGCTCAGCACGGCTCACTGAGGGGACAACTTCACTGGACAGAGTGGCAGCAAGGCTGGATGGAAGTCCAGGGTGATCCAAGCAGTCCGAGCAAGTGATCCAAGGGGCGCTCGGAGTCAGGGGGTTTTTATAGTGTGGATTTTACATACAGGCCATGCCATGCTCGGTGAGAACAAAGGAATTTAGAGCGGGACAAAGGCATTGGAAAAAGTCAGGTTTTACATGATGAGCGTAGTGCTGGATGACAATAGTATGGCCAGTATGCAAATGGCCCAACATAAAGGAATGGCTCGGCACTTGGCCGGGCGTCTTTGTGTAAAGTCGCACTGAGCAAGGCGGGTTTGCAAGAAGGAATGGTCCCTGAAGCATCGGAGAGGCATTAAGTTGCCTGCCTAAATGAGGTTTGGAATGTACAACCATTAATGGCCGCGCCTATTACGTGCTCGGCTGGTGACCCTTGCAAACACGTGGAGTAGGGTGGCAGAGAAAGGTCACATAAAGGCCAAATAAGTTTGATATCAAGAGATATCTAGTGCTCTCACCAGACGTAGTATAACCGTGGTAACATTGCCACTTGTACATTCTGTATATTACAGGATAACTCAGGAAGTATAATCTCTGGGTATTGTGTTTTCATATATGATCCTGATAACTTGTTCACATATAATGTTCATATATTCCATTCCATCCGGTGGCTGCAGAAGGTGAGAATGGAGACAGGGCCAGTTTCTGGAGAGACCAACTCCCCTCTCCTTCTGCTGATAACCCAGAGCTTTCCAAACTTTTCATGTTGGTGACACACTTGTTAGACATGCATCATTTCACGACACAGTAATTCATTTTTACTGGCAAATTGGAGGTTAAATTAACCTCTTATAAGAGATATAGACACATACATAAATTGTAATAATGAAATCTCATGAAAACCTTTCATATATTTTTAAACATATATGATTTATAAATAATAGCATACATTTCCAAGATTGTGGGCAACACACCTACACACTTCAGGAGACACACTAATGTGTCGCAACGTACCATTTGGAACGCTCTGTGATAACTTAACAAAAACTATCAGGCTGCAGCAAGGAAAAGGATCACTTCATCAGCTATCTTTCATCAGAAAGTCCACACTCATTTATCTCCTCTTTTGGGTAAATTGTTTCCATTCCAGCTGTCCATTATAAGACATTATGTGCAAATTTAAGAATTTCTTGCTGAATGTGCTTATTTTCCCCAACATTTTTTCTTCTTTTGCCTTATTACTCACCCTGAGGGCTAGGACTGTCTTGCTTTTTGTTCATCTTATGCAAATTGCTCTGGAAGCCTTTTCACTTGAGGTCTGGGATAAAGATGCTTTAAACAAATAAATAATTTATAATTAGCATTATTAGTCTGAACTGTCACTTTTTGAACAAATGCAACAAGAATATGCTTTTGGTAAGGTTCTGAGGAGCTTTTATTGAGATATTTTCCATAAAATTGGTGCCCTGTTGCTAGAAAGAAGATCTAGGGACTTTTCTGAGCTCTGCTTCAGTTCTAAAGCCAAGATGAATAGCTGCCAATATCAAGAAAAGGTATCTACTAAGTAACAAAAAGAAAGAATCTATGAGATCTGGATTCATTTCTGCCATGGCCATAAGTTGTCTTTCTGGGATTCCGTTCCCCCATCTTTTCCCCCGGATCTATAAATTGAACAACCTTAACTCTGAATGTCTCAGGAATCTTGGGAGTAAGTGTCATTATCTCCATTTAAGAGATCCGAGAGCACAAGAGAAGGCTGAGTGTTCATGCTTACAGTTCCAGGGAGCAGTCTGGACTGGAGGAGAGAATCCTCTTTTATTTCAGTTAGATAATCCAAAACAAGACAGAGGTAGGAGGCAATAGGTGGTCCTAGAATGTATCTGTACCTCACAGTTGCAGCAGTTTGACATCAGTTTCACTGCAATGGCTTCATTCTTTGGATTTGTAGTTTAGTGTAGAATTTAGAATTTGTTTCTCAAGAACTTTAGTGCACTCCCTGAACTGCAACATCAGAGATCTCTCTCAGTACCTCACCAAATTAAAAATCACAAGATGTTTAGGGTAGAACCAGGAAAATTTAAAGTGATATCAAATTGCTATCACTGTGTAGTGTAAATGCATTCCTGGTTAGTAATTGTGTCTACTGGGAGTTGGCTCTCCCATCTTTCTACTCATATTATATCGACACTATGATGAAGTGTTGAGAGAAATCCCTTATAGCACTGATCAGAGGTACACAGAGGTGTTACTCCAGCTATGGCACTATTGTTGAGGACTTCAGATATCATTTTGATATCAAACAATTCATCCTTTGCTTGACCTTTCTCCAGCCACCTCACTCCACGTGTTTGCGAGGTTCTCCGGACAAGCACGGACAGAGTGCGGCCGCTAATGGTTTTACATTCCAGACCCTATTGAGGCCAGCAACTCAAGCCTCGCTCGTAGCTTCAGGGAACTTCCAACTGCAAACCTCACAATAGCTGCACGGCTCACAGCCGAACCAGTCCTTTTAGACAGGACATTTACAAACTGGCCAAACTATTGTCGTCGAGCGTTAAGCTCATCATGCAAACTTGACCTTTTCCAAATCCTTTGTCCAGCTCCAAACTCCCTTTGTTCTCACCTGGCATGCCATAACCAGTAGGCACAAACTCCCCTATAAAAACCCCTCATTTCCAAATGGTCTTCAGACTACTTTGGACTTCCATCCCGCCTTGCTACCGGTTGTCTAAGGAAACTCCCCTCAGCGAGCCCCGCTGAGCTTTCTTCCCCGGAACCCCGCTTCTCTCCAGGACTACGAGACCAGGTGTCGTATTGCCTTTCCCGAATCACTCCCTGTTTCTATTTCTCAGCTAGTTAGTTTATGTCTTGTCTTGTGTGTTTCTTGTCTTTGATAAAGTATTGTTTGTTACTTTGAAAACCTGGTCTAGCCGCTCTCTGACCTGCCGCTGTATACATAGGGTTAAAAGATCCTTGCTAAAGTTACCCTGCCTCTCGTTTAGCCAAGAGAGTGCTCCAGCTAAATTCCCCCAACTTGTGTTTTTATTTGGTTATTTGGGCGCCCCTCCCGGGACCCCCAACATACAGGGTAACAGAGGGAGAAGGACAAAAACACATCCCCAGATTGGGATCAGAGTGAGTGGGAAGTAACAAATGTTATGACCCTCCATGCTGGAGTCTCAATCCAAAATGGGTTCCCATTTTTATTTTATTTTATTATTTATATATCATATTTCTTCTGCCTCCAGACCCAAGGCAGCTTATGACAAGATTAGAACAAAATAGAAAAAAAAAAAAAAGCTGGGGGGTGAGGGGAGAGAATTGTTAAGATGAAAGTAAAATGATTAAATGAACTATCCTATTAAAACTTTGACATTAAAACAATGTAAAATCATTTAAAAATCTAACGCTAAAAATAGAAAGCACAGCAGAACCAGGAGATGAAGCTTTGGGAGAATATCAGCTCATCTGCATCCTTTTCCCCATCAGCCATCAGTTGCTATGCCAAAAAAGCAGCCAGGTAGGGAGAAGCAGCAAGAGTTTGAGCCGGTTATATCCCATATAGATATTACAGGGGAGTTAGAGAGAGAAATAACAGCAGAGATGAAGACAGAAGTATCCGTAGTTGTCTGTTGCAATGTATGTTCAATGTTTGTGTTGCCAGAAAACTTCACCAACTGTACCTGCTGCAAGTGCAAATTAGTAGCTCTCTTGGAACAGAAGGTCGGTGCACTACAGCTAGGTGTTGATTTATTTCAGAGCATGAGAGAACATGAGGACTTCCTATACAGAACTGATCAAACAGAACCAACAGGAAGAAGCCAAGGAAAATGAAGAGGCCTGTAACAATGAGGAAATGCAGTGGAGAACGGTCACTGTCAGAAGCAGACCATACAAAAAGGATTCAGTATCTCTCTGTCTAAGTTTTCACTTCCTACATGTTTATGAGGATGGCAGCAGTGAAGATGCTCAAGTATGACACTAGCAGTAAGGGATACCACATGCCAAGGAAGGAGACAATATAATGCCAAGTGCAACAAGAAGGAAATAAAGGTGCTGGTGGTTGGATACTCATTGCTCAGTGGTAAAGAGGCATCTGTAATGCCAGCCTTACAGGATGAATTGGAAAGTGTGTTGTTTTCCTGTGCATGTATCCAGGATGTCACTGACAACTTGCCAAAACTCAACAAGAACAGATATCAATACTCCTTTCTCCTCATTCATGTGGGAACCAATAACACTATCAAGAATACTTTTGGATAGATCACTTTGATTATGAAGCTTTGGGCAGGATGCTGAAGAGGTCTGAGGCACAGGTGATATTCTCATCAATTCTGCCAGTGAAGGTTAGAGCACTACACAGAGACAGGAAGATACTAAAAGTGAACGACTGACTACATAGATGGTGAGATGGAGAGGTTTGGTTTCTGGGACCACAGTCTTCACTTACTAGACAGAGGAATATTAGTTTTAGGCACCTCACAAAACTGGGAAGAATATCTTTTGGAAAAGCATGGTGAATCTGATCAAGATGAGTTTAAGCTAAACCCTTGTGGGGTTGGAGCTGATAGTTCAGACATCATCCCAAAGGCAAGCTCTAAATACAAAGATGTGAATTCTAGAAGAGAAAATGAAGGAGAGAAAGCATAGAAAATCTGACAGTAAATTAATAGTGAGAACAAAGCTTCAGATGTCTCTGCAACAACACAAAGAATTTAAGAAACTCTTCAAGATGAGTTTGAAGTCCCAGTACAGGAAGTTAAATATGACTTTATAGGCATAACAGGGACCTGGTGGGATGAATCCAATAGTTGGAACTTTACAATTGAAGGCTTTAGCCTATTCAAAAGGAATAGCAATGGCAGAAATTATATGTTAATGACAAATTCACCTGTAGACTTCCATGAGAGTGTTTAGAGTGCACCAGTTGAAAGCGTTTGGGTAAAAATACATGGAGAAAGAAAGAAAAACAACATTCTGTAGGAGTTTATTAAGGCCACCGAATCAAGAAGAGGCAGTAGATTATGCTTTTCAGAAACAAATCTCAGAAATCTCAAATAGGCAAGAATTAGTAGTTATGAGGGACTTCAATTACTCTGCTATCTGCTGGGAGATGAAATTTGCTAAGCATAGGCTCTCCAACAAATTCCTGATGTGCCTTGCACATTTTATGCTCACCAGAATAAATGTAGTTGGTACTTTAGGGGAAGTGATCATATAGTGCTAAAATTTGTAGTTGTGGGACAGACCAAGAAGGGTATAGCAAGACATGGACTGCGGATTTCAGGAAAGCTGATTTTAACAAGTTCAGGGAAATACTTGGCAGAACCCCATGGATTGAGATGCTAATAGAAACTCAGCAAGAGTGGCAGTTCTTAAAGAAGGAATTGCAAAATGCACAATTACAAACAATCCCAATGGGAAACATCTGAAAAAAGGCAAAAAAGAGGATAGAGAAAACTGCAGACCAGTCAGCTTGACTTCAATACCAGGAAAAATATTAGGCCATTTCCACACTACACTGTTATAGTGCTATTATTCCACTTTCAGCATCCTGTGGAATTCTGAGGTTTTTAGTTCACTGAGGCCAAAGAGCTCTCTGGCTGAGAATTTTAAATGCCCTTCCCTAAACTGCAAATCCCAGAATTCCACAGGATATGAGAAAGTGGAATAATAGCGCTATAACAGTATAGTACAGAAATGGCCTTAGAATGGATTATACAGGATTCTGTCTGCAATTATCTTGATGATAATAGATCAGTGATCAGTAGGAGCCAGCATGGATTTGTCAAGAACAAATCCTACCAAGCTAAGCTTATATCTTTTTTCAGTCAGGTCTCTAGTTCAGTAGATGGTGGGAATGTTGTGGATGTCACTTATCTGGATTTCAGCAAGTCATTTTATAAGTTATCCCATAATACTTGATGGGTAAACCAATTAAATGTGGAATAGATGTGAAAATTGTCAGAAGAATCCCTTATTGGCTGGAAAACTGTGTTCAAATAGATGTCATCAATGGCTGTGCTTCAAACTAAGGAGGTCTCAAGTGAAGTGCCTCAGGGTTCTGACCTAGGGCCATCACTTTTCAGCATTTTTGTTAGAGACATTGATATGGAGTGGAAGGAATCTTTATCAAGTTTTCAGATGATAGAAAATTTGGAGGGGTAGCTAACAGATTGGAAAGAACAGAATTCAAAAGGGCTTAGATAAACTAGAAAATTGGGCATAAATTAATAAAATGAAATTCAGTAGAAACAAATGCCAATTTCTACATTTAGGTCACAAAAATGAAATGCACAGGTACAGTATGGAGGCTCAGCAGTACTACATATGAAAAGGATGTTGGGAATATTGTTGATCATAAGGTGACCATGAGGTAGTAATGTGATACTGCAGCAAAGAGGGCAAATAATATTTTAGCTTGCATTAATCAAAGTATAGTTTCTAAGTCAAGGGAAGTAATAGACTCACTATATTCTGCATTGGTCAGGTCTCATTGGGAATACTGCAATTCAGTTCTGGGTGCCTCATTTTAAGAAGGATATAGACAGGTTGGAGCAAGTTCAGAGGAAGACAGCAAGGATGATAAGGGGTATGGAGACCAAATCATATGAGGAGAGGTTGAAGGAGCTGGGCATGTTCAGCTTGGTGAAAAGAAGAGTAAGAGGGGATACTATTGGCATTCTTTAAATACCTTAAGGGCTGTCACGGGGGGGGGTATTCTCTGCTACCCCAGAGGGTAGGAACAGGTCTAATGATTTTAATCTGTAGAAGAATAGATTTTGATTGAACATTAGAAGAAAATTCTTGACAGTGGTTCGACAATAGAACCAGTTACCTAAAAAGGTAGTGAGGTCTCCTTCGCTTGATGTCTTCAAAAAAGAGGCTGGACAGCAACCAGCTACGAATGCTTTAGCTGGAGATTCTGCACTGAGCAGGTGGTTGGACCTGGTGGTCCATAGGGCTCCTTCCAACTCTGTGATTATATGATTTACTAAAAGATGCTTATTCCTCAAATGCCTGCTCCAAATAAAAAAAAAATCTCTACCTGCTGGTGGAAGGAGAGCTGAGAAAGTGTCATCCTAGTCTCTTGTTAGAGGCAGGTCCACAGCCTAAGAGCAGGCACTGAGAAGGCCCTCTCCAGCCTCTCCTTACCAAGCAAACCTGTGATGGTGGTGGGACCAAAAGCTCTTCCCCAAGGATCTTAAGACAGGCAGGCTCATACTGGGAGACACAGTTTTTCGGATAGTTGGACCCAAGCTGTACAGGAGTTTATAGACTTTGTAGGTGATAACCAGCACTTGCATGGCTTGCTGTTGACAATTTAAATGTCATTGAAGTAATTTATAACAGTGTGAATGATGTTTTATCTAATCTAACCCTCTTCTCCCAATATTTTCTTTCTCTTGCCTCTCCTAATAGCTGATGAGATGATCTGCACTGTGGGAGTCTTTTCTAAGGTCTGAGTCATATGTTATACCTGGACACTTATCTGGTTATTGAATAACCTACAGATATAGAGCATAATGTACATTGGCAAGATTCCTTGTTCACAGATGTTCCTGCCACAATAGTATGTGAGGTCCCTTTGACTCATTACACTGTAGACAACTTACACAACTGCTACCTACACAAATATGTAGCTAGTTTTAACAGTATGAATGAACCTTTGGAACTCTGATAAAGCATCATATTTAAATAGGAGTCACCAAAACCATGCTTGCTTTAACAGAGATTTTTTTTTTTTTTTGAGTTTGCTAAATGTGATAGTTTCACTCTTAACAGAGCTGATCTATACTGGAGATCTGTTTCCATAAACAGATTTGTCTCAGTGGATCAGGCTGATTATAGACTGCAAAACACTTTGCAAATAAATCTGTATATAAAGCTGCTATAAAGATGACAAGTTTTAAAACATCTACTACAGTAACAGTGCAAGCCTATATTTGTCTCCTCAAAGGTAATGTGTATTGATTTCAACAAGATTTACCCTCAGGAAAGAGGGTGCAGAAATTCAACAAAAAGAACTGTTCGAAATCAGCTGAAGTCAGATCAACAGATCCTGTTTATTACATTAGTTTCCCCAGAGAATGATTCAGCGATTCTACATTTGTTCCAATGTTTGTTTAGAAAAAATGATTTTATTGCATTTGCACCTGTGTTTTCTTTAGTTATGCATTTTTCTAGCACACAGAAATTTGCCTGCAGAAACATCAATCAAATGCTTTTGTGTTCCTCAAATTAAGATTTAAATACTCAAATCACTCCTACATTGAATATTCAGTTGTGGTCTAATTCTATGCAAGTTAAACTGCATGCACTGATTTCAGTGGGCATTATTCCCTTCATTTTAGGAAAGGGTTTGGAGGAAATTAGTCGAGCCGTTAAAGGCACAGTGGAGAGATGGTTAATTCTAATCCTCCTCTGTCTTATTTGATAAGTCTAACTAACGTTAATATAACATGAACAAAAGTTTCCCTCCTAAACACAAGGACTGAAGAATAAGTTTTGTTGAAATCAGAGAAAAGTTTTTCAGGTTTTTAGAAATCCTGTCTTCTGCAACCCACTTTGCCTAAAGCAACAGCTGAAATATGAGTCCTAGTTCATATAATTTATATTACCCTCTGGCCTGCATAACTGGATATGCTTAGTCAGAAGTTGCATTTTAATTGGATAGTGGAGAAGGGCACTGGGGCTATCTCTTGCACTGCAGTTGAAATCTCTGCTATTTTACTTTATCTAGCGTGACCATGGCTTTTGGAGTTTTGAAAAGTACAAGAGAGGTCATAAGGGGAACCATTATCAGGAGTGAACCCAACCATGGCTGCTGTATCTCTTCCAATCAGATTTTTTCCATGTAGCCTTCAATGTGGCACAACTTAAATGTTTTTCATGAAATTTCATGTATTCTACCAAAACAAACAGACTGAAATGACAGTAGTGTATGTGGGTGGTGTGTATTACAAACTAGTTGATAATGTAATTAACATTCAGCATTTTTGATTCAGTTGAATTGATATCATTTGAGTGGTATGAAAAGGAAAAAATGCTCCAGCAAATAGTATTTTGTTTTCTTTTGGCCTTTTGGGCTTCTTTTGGTCTGCACTTCCTTTTGGGGCAGTAGACACTATCACAGACAATGGTATATGAAATATTTTCCCTTTACTTCAAAATGTTTAAAAGTATTTTTTTTCTGCTTCTATACAAAGCCTAGTATTTTTTCCAAGATACAACAAAATAATTGAGAAAGTTTGAGTCTCTCTTCACATAAAGTTTCTCTCTCCCCCCCCAGCAACTATGTACATCTGTAAAATCAATCCAAGTTATGGTTGCCACTTCATCATAATTTTCATGGACCACTGTCAGTTGAAAAGTTCCCTGAGGGTCTCTGACATTCTGTGGCACTTGCCTGTAGGGCAGGTGAAAAGAAGTGAAGTGAAGCTGATGATTTCTCTCAGTATTATGGGAACTCTTGGGTAGCAAGTTTATATCAGAAGAAACTTTGATTAGTAGGGGTTTCAGTTGGCCTCTGCAAGCAGATATATGCCATGGAAAACAAGCATGGCAATAGAGAACAGAGTGGCCCAGGCATATCCTTCAACATTTTACCAATGAAAACCAGGACACATGAGGCCAAGCAACATCAGAGCATGTTCAAGATGTCAAAACTTATTAATGAGGAGGAACACACAAGGCCCTTTTCTCCATGAGCAAGCAGTCCTTAATGATCTGATTAAAAAAGTCTTCATCTGCCTCTAGAAGGGTAACAAGAAAGACACCATTCTAGCCTCCATAGAAGGGGAATCCCAGAGCCTGGGAAAAGTCACCCAAAAGGCCCCATCTCACCAACTTCACAGGTATATTTTAAAACAGAATTTTAAGTATTTTTTGTCATTGTATTTCAGGGATGGGTAGATTTTGATCTATTGATCAATCTTTGGGTGATGAGCGGCTATTTAAGTGAGGATTTCTCATACAACATGTTTAGAGCAACAATATCTGGAATCCAGCTATCACTAGATCAATGGTAGTTGGTAAGTCAATGCTACTATGAATGCCACTAATTCAGTGGGTTTCTTCTAGCTGAGATTAACATTAAAGTTAGACCAATTGCCTTTACCAACCCTAAATTATCCTTTTGAATTTAAGAATTTTTGGGATAACTGAGGCAGGGTTTATTTTTGGGGCTGAAGGAGTATGAGCACTATTCAGCTCTAGTACTCGAAGAGATTCTTAGATGCAAGATTTTAAAATGCCAGGTGTATGTCTTTTGTCCCACTCTATAATTGGTAGATTTCAGTACTCAACAAAGAAAGCAAGCAAGCAAGCAAGAAAGAAAGAAAGAAAGAAAGAAAGAAAGAAAGAAAGAAAGAAAGAAAGAGGGAGGTAGTTAGGCAGTTAGGTAGTTAGGTAGGTAAGTAGTTTTGGCAAACCTGAAATGTACCCACCTCTTTTTTTTTTTTAATGCAAGCATACATATGTTTGTTTAAATCTTTTTAAAAAATCAACATGTTTTTTCCAATAAACTTCTGTTTTCCGTCTTTTGTAAATCTATCATATTTTGGGCTAGGGACTCATTGACTCTCAGGTAAAATATTCAGTTCAGATGAGTCTGACTCCGTGGTGTATCTGGTGTTGGACTTCTGTTCATTTGAGAGTATAACCCAGTGTAAATGTATGTGTGGGTACAATCTTCCTATTCTAGCCCCCCCAGCAACCAAAAACCTGCTTTGGGAGGCTGAAAAGCTATCTGCAACAGATTTTGGTGTCAGAGAAGACCATAGTAGAACAAATTCTAAGGCTAGGGCAAGCATTACTTTATATCTGGGCCACAGCATTGGGTTCTCCAGTTGTGACACTTGAAGCGTTGTTTCACTTGCTCCAAAAGGTCCCCTTTCCATAGGAACATTCATTGAACAGAGCTACTCAATAGCTGCTGAGAGATCTGTGGCTTCAGGGTGGGTGGAAATCCACTTTTGGATTATACCAGATTTTGTTGCAACTGTTCTCAGTTGTGACAGCTCACACAATGTGGAACATATAGAAGCAAAAAGGTCCAGTATCTATGATGGCTCATGTACAGTCTGAAGTAGCTGTGAGAGGAAGAGGCATAGAACCAAAACTGGATTTCCTTTCATCCAATCCAAATGGACCAGTGGGAAATGATGTGGACGAAAGATCTGAAGTTTACCTTAAGTGATTACTTGAAAGAAAAAGTGTATAAGATGATGTATAATGGTGTCCAGTGCCAGAAAGACTTTATAAAGTGTATAAAGGCTCTTCACAAACAGATGCTGGAAAGGTAACCAATTTGAAGGGACTTTTTTCCACATGTGGTGGACTTGTAATAAAAGCTAAGGAGTATTGGGTGATGATACACAAGATGATGGAGAATATGTTGAAGATATTCAATTGACACCAGAACTGTTCTTTTGGGACTTGTTACCCCTTGCCTAATCCTGTTCCAGGGCTTACACCTTTGATATAAAATCAATCTAACCCACCAGAGAGGTCCCTCGGATGTGCACATAGGCAATAAAACGGTCGTACAATCTAAAAGGAAAAAAAAAAACCAGACCAGGCCAGTAAATATCCCCAGTCATGTAGCAACAGAAAGACCTCATGTAATATTGCCCTGATAGACAAATGGTATTTGACCTTTTAAGGAGTCCACTTGAAGGGAGTTAAAGTGTTGTGCACTGGAAGTAATAAACCTTATCAAACCATCTCCAGATGCCCACACCACAGCCTCAAAGCAGAGGAAGATTCTGTTATTTAGATGACCTTCTGATATCAGAGAAATGCCAGGTGTGGAGATGTCTTGCTTTCTGCCCTGTTTGTTTGTTTTCCCTGGGAAAAAGGATTTGTCTTCAAAGTAAATTTTTCCTACAAATAGTCCATGTTTTAAGGCTAGAGAGGACAGAAAAACGTGGGACACAGAAAACAAAAGAACACAGGAGGAGAAAAGGTGATTCAATGCTGTGGTCCCTGCCTCTCTAACAGAAGACTTCAGGAGAGGTGCAATATATTCACTATCCTATTTTCACTTTCTAAGTCTATTAGCCCTTGAATGAGTGTGCGTGTTTATGAGTTTAAGTACAAACTATTGTTAGTCAATAAAGCTATTCATTGAATCTCTTTGTGTGATTTCTGACTGGCCCTGACTCCGTAAACATTGGGTTAAAAAGATCCTAATTACCCTGCCCTCTTTGCATTACTAAAGCAGTGCTCTGAGCTAGTTTTTACCCACAAGAGATGATTTTGACAGCTTTTGGGAATCCTTTAAAGGAGTCCTAAGCAAGCAGGATAACAGATTGATAAAGAACCAGATAAGTAAGGAATGTGTTAGAGTCATATAGTATATCGCTGTTGCAGTGAGAATACCGTATGTGCAGAATTGGAAAGACTTCATGACTCCATTGCAAGAAGACTGGATGTTAAAGTTATTAGATATGGCAGAGATGGACAAACTGGTGATATTGTTAAGAGATCACTCTCTTAAGAATATAAAAAGCTGCGGGAGAGAGTTATATAATTTTTATTGTTGACTGAGGGTAGACAAGCAGTAAGAGGATTTGATTAAAGAGTTAGATCAATGTTTATAGAACTGTTTGATTCTTCTTTTGTATGTAGTGTGTAGCTTTGTTGTTTTAAACTGTATGTGTGAATAACGCCCTCCTTTTCTTAAAAAAGAAAAAGAACCAAAATTGGATTTGCTGTCGTGCAGCAGTGGATGTGCACGCTGCCCCTCGGTCCACTACTACTGTTTTCCTTTGCTCTGCATCCTGCTGTTAGATATCATATTTGGAGTCCTATAAAGCTCCTTTGCTACATGCTATACCTGAGAATGAGATGTCCATAAGAAAGAGCTGCAAATATTATTTAAAATCAGCCTACATTCCAGACAGCAAGAAGAAACCAGACATTCTAGATATTATATGCCTGTATATTATACTGTCCTTATTTTTTTTTTTATCTGAGTTGTGTTGCAAATATTTGAATCATATTCTTCCAAATACAAGAAACCTCTTTCCTTACAGGGAAAACAATGAGACTCATGCCTGAGTAGGCCTGTATAGACTGTACAGCTTGAATTTTTAAATGCCCCTTAGAAGTGCAATCCTTTACCTAGAATCATACTGACTTCTTTAAGGCACAGGAGCCTAGGATTCCCCCTGCATGTGGCAATATTAGCCAAAGGGGTTGCCAAGACTGGGCTCAGTTATTCCACTGCCTCAGAAAGTGGTAGACTTTCTTTCTTTTAAATAGGGGTTGGATGGACATGTTTCAGGAGTGCTTTAGTTGTATATTTCTGCATAGCAGGGTGTTGGATTTGATGTCCCTTGTGGACTCTTCCAGCTCCAAGATTCTGTGATTCTGTTCCAAAGATACAAAGTCACTTTGGATCTTACATAAGGAGAAAGGCAGGATAATAAATAAATAAGTAAGTAAGTAAGTAAGTAAGTAAGTAAGTAAGTAAGAACTGTCAGCTAAATGGAGCTTTTCAACAGGGTATATCTGGCTTCCCAATGCTGAAAAACTTACTTTTGGCTCTGAGCTCTTTATGGCACATGAACCCAATCCTCCTCTGTGATGCTTAGTTTTCTTCTCATTTTTTTACATAAACACGTTATTGTGCATTTGTGTGTATGGTTTCCTGTATTGTGTGTAAGCGTGGTTGTGTGTGTGCATGCATGCTGCTGATGCAAGTAAACTACACCAATGCAATTGATAAAAATACGTTCATAGAATCATAGAACTGGAAGAGACCATAAGGGCCATCAAGTTTAACCCCTACCATGCAAGAATACACAATCAAAGCACTCCTGATAGATGGCCATCCAGCATTTAAAAACCTTCAAAGAAGGGGATTCCACCGTACTTTGAGGAAGCATATTCCACTGTCGAACAGCTCTTACCATCAGGAAGTTCTTCATAATGGTGGGTTCTTTTTCCTATAGTTTTAATCCATTGATACATATTGTAATCTCAGGAGTAGCAGAAAACAAACTTGTCCATCTTTCATGTGACATCTCTTCAAATATTAAACATAGTTATCATGTCACCTTGTTACCCACCTAACCCACCTAAAAACTATGTCCTGAAGGTCCTAATTATTTTATATCAAACATAGTGAGCCATAGAGATCTACTGGAAGGACACGTAGGCAGTGGAGCTATGGAGATAGATCAAAAGAGTAGCCTGTTTTCTGTCACACATCCTAGGTGAATCTTGCATATGGCTCACACAGGCCATTGGAATGGATTTTCAGCCGTGACAACACCAACAGGAGGCAATAGGTCTCTGGGATCAAATTAACATGTCAAACAGCCAGGAATGTGACACCTTGAGGTATGCAGCCCCGGATGAGAAACTCATCTTGCAGAAAACTACAAGGATGTTTGGCTGTATTTTCTTTGAACTACAAAGTTGAAATCCATCTTCATAAAACTGCAGCCATCTGTTCCCCAGGACATGCTTCAGCTCTATAACTAGCCCCCCTTTTCTCCTTTTTTTTCGGAGTTCTCCCAGACCCGCAAACCATGCTGCTGGTAAGCTCCCCTCAGCCTCAAAAGGCGTGGCTGAGATCGGCTTTTCACTCATTTTCTCCCAGCTGAAGACTTCTGGATTGGTACAGTATTACCCCCAAATCCTTATGTCTCTTAATTTTCACCTCTTCCTAAATTTCTATAGTCTTGTATGCTTGTTGGAGTGAGAGCAGCTGAGTGATTGTATGGATTTTAACGTCTATGTCAATAAAATACTTAAATTTGAACAGTTAGCCTGATTCTCTGTGATCCAACTCTGTAAACACTGGGCAAAAGATCCTTAATTACCCTGCCCTCTTTGCATTGCTAAAGCGGTGTTCATAGCTAATTTTCCCCACAAGTGATAATTTTGACAGGCGTTGGGAATCCCCCTAAGGGACCCTCAGCAAGCAGGGTAATAACCTCTTCAGTCTAAACATACCCAGCTCCTTAAGCTGCTCTTCATAGGGCATGGCTTCCAGCCTCTTTAGCATTTTGGTCACTTTCCTCTGGACACATTCCAGACTGTCAATATCCTTCTTGAATTGTGGTACCCAAAACAATATTCCAGGTGATGACCAAAGCAGACTTGAGTGGTACTATTGACCCTTGACCTAGACACTATACACCTAGTGCAGCCTAGAATTGCATTAGCTTTTTTAATTGCTATATCACTTTGTTGACTCATGTTCAGTTTGTGGTCTACTAAGCTTTCTAGATCTCTCTTACATGTTCTATGATCAAACTAGGTGTCACCCATCCTATATCATTTTTTCTGCCTAAGTATAATACCTTACATTTCTCCTGGTTGAAATTCATTTTGTAGTTTTGACCCAGCAATCTAATCTCTTAAGGCCATTTTGAATTCTGATTCTGTCCTCTGGGGTATTAGCTACTCCTCCTAATTTGGCGTCATCTGCAAATTTACTCTTTCCAATCTTCAAAGAAGACTCAAAAGAAAATCTTCATTTTCATACTGTCTGCTTGTCCCACTAGAGAAGCAGGGTTTATACAGTTTTTATACTACCAGGCTGTATAGGGATTTAAATGCAATAATCAACATTTTGAACTCTACCTAAAAACGGACTGGTAGCCAATGAAGCTGTTCAACAAGAAAGTTATGTGTTTCCTCTAACTCCAGTCAGCAGCCTGACATTTTGGACCCACAATTAGAGTACAACTGTGCACTCCCATCAGTCATCATCCTCCCTCTTTCAAACTCTTTGTCCATTCTCCTTCCCCTCTAATCTGATGGTCTGTCTCTCTTCTGCTCTTTCCTATCTGCTATCAGCCCCTTTCCTTCCTCCTTGGATCATCTTCTTGTTCTCCCCTTTGATCTCTCAACCTCTTTATTCCCAGGGCTGGAGTCCCACCTCACTAACAGCACAATTGCGTTCCCTCATCAAATAAAAACAATTAAAAAAACAACAACAGTAAGAATTGCACTCCTCTATTTTTTTTCAAAAGGGCAGAATGAGAAAATACAAGTGAAATATAATTGAGGAGGTCTGAATAGCAGCCTCCCAGGGATAGAGAAATGCCAGAAGGTCTCTAGACGGACTTTGCTGCTAAACTACAACTGCAGTAGAACCTGGACTGTGGTAGAGGGCTATCTTGGAATAAGGAAGAATTAGGGAAAGCAAGGAAGTCTGAAAAGGCTTTTGCTTGACTCCCTTCCATATCCTCAACTGGAAATTGTGAGAATGGGTTATTTGCATGCTTTCTTGAGAACTAACCACGTGCCCACAATGTACCTAGCTAGATCTGCATGATCTTTAAACTGGGTTACATACAAATTGAAACAAAGCAATACCATGATTGGAATAGACAGATGGATTGTGTTTCTTTTTGATGACCCCTGGTGTCTATAGCAGGAGGAAAGTAGAATAGCAAGATTGTCATATGAAAATGCTCTGCCACATTGATGCTATCCATCATTCCATTTTAAAAGCTTCCTGTGGAAAAAAATGTAGAGGTTTTAGTAAAAGCACAGTAGCATGTAAATCACGTGGGCAATAGTTTATGGGATCATGAGAGATGTAGTGCAACAACAGTATTTGTAGCAACACATATTCCCCATCCTTGCTAGCCATGCCACCTCAATGTTTTGTCTTTTGTATTAATTATCAAAGTATTTTCTAAGAATAGAATAGAAAGTCTTTCAGCCTATTTAGCTACATGTCCCTGATTATACTTCTCTTTATCAGATTATGCAGTGGGCTATTTCACCCACTGGGTGAATTTTTTTAAGTTGTTATGCAAAGCTTACCCAAATGTCTAAAAGGTGGGGAGGGAAGAAAGTGCAGTATGATGGTGGAAACATTTGATTGTAAACTCAGGAACAATTGCCAAGAATATGGGACTGCGTGTTCAAATCTCTACTAACTGCAAAGTTAGGAAAAGTTTGCTTTTTTAGAGTACATCTCCAGAGTCCCTCAGACTTCCATGACCACCTATGGTTTGCTTGGGTTGTGGATTTCGGATGCTGTCCTTATTGTTTCTTCATTTTCTTCTCCAATCTCTCAGTCATAACAACTAAGGTGGATTACAGAGACAGTTCTATGGTGTTATGTGAGAGAAAGCTTAGGGAATTTTGTACTTTACTGGGTCTTCAGAGATTTCATATGAGTCCAAAAGTAGGTCCATGCCACACTTTCCCCCCTCCTTGTGAACATTTTGCTTTTGAATTCTGTTACTGTATCATGGTACCTTTCATAATGGATGTAGAAGAACATTCCACAGTTCTTCATGGTGTTGCTTTGGAAACTGGGTACTACAAGCTGTTCCTATAAGGGCCATTGAAAGTGAGGTTATGAAGGCAGGCAGTAGAAGACACTTTGTCTGAGTCTAAGAAACTGAAGATACCGTTAGGTGGGGATTTACTGAGTAGAAATGTAATGCACTGAAAATAAATTCAGTTACAATAATAACAAAATTGGTAGGCTATCAGCAAAAATCAGCAGTTCCTTAAAATGCATTGCTTGTTATATTTCATTTTTGATTCACCTAAATACTTCAAACAGACTACTTTCTTGTTTCTAATCCCCAAAGGATTAAATATTCAAAGGTTTTGTAGAATATATAGCAAAATATTTTATTTCAGCACACTCCAGGTTGACAGCTACCACAGTCATCATACTTTAGCTATGGTTGCAAGGGATTGCATTTGGAAAGCCGGTTAATAACAGGTAAGCTCCATCCAGCTGAGACTGTGCTGAGAAAACTGTCAAATGTTTGCCATACCCCCCAACCCTTTCTTCTTAAATTCTCTTTTAAGATTCTTTTAAATGTCTGCACTCTCTTTCTCCTCCTTCTCTGCCCTTTCTTCTTTCATGTAACACTATTGCCTTTCTCTCCACAACACTGGTATTCTTTTAGGGATGTCTTTTTGTAGATCTAGTGCTGAGAAGCAGCAAGGCCTGGGGACCGTAATTAACTATACTGGTTAGATCTAGCCTCTGATCTGTGGAATCCAGAATGAAGTGGAACATTCTGAAAGACAACCATTTAGACTTTGTTCTTTGAAGGCATTTTAATAATGTGTGTTTATTTTCATTTTGCATTTCCAAAGGGACATGTATGCATCACTGTGTTTCAGTCTGTTACAGCAAAACCAGATGAAACACTTATGGCACGTAAAAGACTAAGGTATTTGTTTTATTTTGCAAAAAGCTTTTTGGGGATATGAGGCAGCTTCATCAGATGCATGAGGTAGAGGCATCAGTTGGCAGATTATTGGACATCTACTTGAGTGAATGAGTGGAGAATGGGACATAACCAGTGGGACGGGAATGAATAGGAATGCAATAAGTGCTGAGCAATTATCTGAGCAACAATCTTTAAGAAACATGGTTGGACGGTAGCACAGACATCCTGCCATTGATGAACCAATTTGTTGTGTGCCTTCATGTTGTTTCCCACTTATGGTGATTCTAAGGAAAACCTATCATGGGATTTTCTTGGCAAAGAAAATCAGAGGGGGGTTGTCTCTGCTTTCTTCTGAGGCAGAGATAGTGTGACTTGCCCAAGGTCACCCAGTGAGTTTCCTTGGCTGAGCAGAGATTCATACTCTGGTCTTCAGAATCATGGTTTGAATATCAAATCGCTATACCATGTTGGCTCTTGATATGAGGAGATTAGTACTTGATATTATCCAATGTCTTATTGAGCTCTTGACAGAGAAGGAGGGAAAGTGAATCTCATGGGGAATTCTTGGTGGGTGAGAGATTATATTCAGCCAGGTCAGAGGGAATAGATAAGGAAAGGGAGATTCAAATAAGAAGCATTTGAATAAGAGTTTGTCAAGAGGTTCAGCTTTATCTCCTGTGACCTGAACAGAGACAATGGCTTTTTATCTTGCTAAATATGATAATCAGTTAATCAGGTCAAGGATGGCTGTATCACCATCCCATTATGGTTTGTTAAGGGCCACTGTTTGTATAACTGCCTTTGTTTGTACTTGCATTTCAATCTCTTTTGATCCTGCAGCCTACACATGTTGTTTGTAATTTGGGTCCAACGAGGGCTAGAGATTTGCTTAAAAAAACAAGGAAACAAACTAGGAACTAGATGCTTATTTCTTGTCCAAGGGATAGACAACTACTTCCACTGCACATGCCAATGTTTCCCTGATAAGTTCTGTAGTGTTTATCCCATGCTGAACCATTTGACAGCAGCAGTAATTTCAGTGCCTTCATAACTTAACTTGTCCTCCTTCCAGTGCTATGTATTCACAACAGTTGCAGAGATACTCTGGGTTAGCCTTCTCCAACCCAACTGGTGGCCTCCAGTTATGTTGCCTTACAGCTCCCATCATCCCCAGTTAGCTCAGGCCAGAGCCTCCCCAGTTCTTTATTCTTGCTGAAGAAATGTGTCTGCTATATCCACAAGCACTTGAATTGATGCTTGATTTATCAGTAGAATCTGAATCCTAAGGGACTATCCTAAGGGAAAGGGATGGGTTAGCATGGTGGCCCTATACTTCCTTTCTCTCATCCATCTCCTTTCTTAGGTGTGGGGAGCATCAGGGGAGAGTTCATGGGGCTGAGAATTCAGGGTGACAGCTGACTTTAGCTGGCCAGGCAGCAGCTGATGGAGGAAGAGGAGAACCAGAGGGATTGTTTTAAAGGGTTGTCCCCATCTTCAAGAAGGGAAAAAAAGAGGACCCAAATAATTATCGCCCAGTCAGCCTGACATCAGTGCCCAGAAAGATCCTGGAGCAGATCATTAAGCAGTCAGTTTCTAATCACTTAGAAAGCAACGCGGTAATCACGAGACGTCAACATGGACTTCTCAAAAATAAGTCATGCCAGACTAATCTTATCTCTTTTTATGATAGAGTTACTAGCTTGATAGATGAAGGGAATGCTGTGGATGTAGCATATCTCGATTTCAGTAAGGCCTTTGACAAAGTTCCCCATGACATTCTTGCAACGAAGCTAGTAAAATGTGGGCTGGACAGGGCTACTGTTAGTTGGATTTGTAATTGGTTGACCGACCGAACCCAAAGGGTGATCACGAATGGCTGCTTTTCATCCTGGAGAGAAGTGACTAGCGGGGTGCCACAGGATTCTGTCCTGGGCCCAGTGGTGTTCAATATTTATCAATGACTTGGATGAAGGAATAGAGGGCATGCTCATCAAATTTGCAGATGACACCAAATTGGGAGGGGTTGCTAATACGCCAGAGGACAGGATCAAAATTCAAAATGACCTTGACAGATTGGAGAGCTGGGCCAAAGCTAACAAAATGAAATTCAACAGGGAGAAGTGTAAGGTCCTACACTTAGGTAGAAAAAATGGAATACAGAAATATAGGATGGAGGACACGTGGCAGTACGTGTGAAAAGGATCTAGAAGTCTTCATTGACCACAAGCTGAACATGAGTCAGCAGTGTGGTGCGGCAGCCAAGAAAGCCAATGCAATTCTCGGCTGCATCAATCGGAGTATGGTGTCTAGATTGAGGGAGGTACTGGTACCACTCTACTCTGCTTTGGTTAGACCTCATCTTGAATACTGTGTCCAGTTCTGGGCACCCCAATTCAAGAAGGACATGGTCAAGCTGGAGCAAGTCCAGAGGAGGGTGACCAAAATGGTGAGAGGCCTGGAAGCCATGCCCTATGAGGATAGACTTAGAGAGCTGGGTATGTTTAGTCTTCAGAAGAGAAGGTTAAGAGGGGACATGATAGCCATGTTTAAATATTTGAAGGGATGCCACGTAGAGGAAGGAGAGGGCTTGTTTTCTGCTGCTCCAGAGACCAGGACAAAGAGCAATGGATTCAAGCTGCAGGAAAGGAGATTCCACCTGAACCTCAGGAAGAACTTCCTGACGGTCAGGGCTGTCCGGCAGTGGAATATGCTGCCTCAGAGTGTAGTAGAGTCTCCTTCTTTGGAGGTTTTTAAGCAGAGGCTGGATGGCCATCTGTCAGGAGTGCTTTGAGGGTGTTCCAGCGTGGCAGGGGGTTGGACTGGATGGCCCTTGTGGTCTCTTCCAACTCTACATTTCTATGATTCTATGATTCTAAGGGTACTCAGCCTGATCAGAGCTCCCGAGAGGGATGATGCCCTGGAAAAAAGACACTTGAGGTGGGGGCGCAGTGGATGGAGAAACTTGCAAATAATCAAATCTGTGAATTTTAAACCTGCAAATGTAGAGGGACAACTGTATTGTCCTCATTTGTTAGATAGTGTTTTTAATTTGAATGACATACGTGTAACTGTGATTGATGATCACCAGGAGCTGCCCCATGTAAAATCACTCTGGCAACACTGCCAAGACCCACCCTCTGTAACATAACCAGGGGTCATCCCTGGATTTTGGCTCTGAATTCTTGAGGTGTGGAATTAACCTGGTAAGCCTAAATAGATGTCTGAAAAGGAGGTTATATGCAGAAAAGACTAAAGCTGCTTCTAGTACAAAGCTGACCTCTTCTTGCTGGGAGGGAATGATGATTTGACAGGACTACACTGAACATAAAAACACATACAAGCTCCATTGTATTCAGAACATCTCCAGCATTTATTGTGGATTGATGTATTTGCACAGTAAAATTTGTTTAGTGTCGAATATGAATGTAAAATGGTTTTCTGTTGTATTAATTGTAACTGAAGAGCCGGGGCAAAGTTTTTGATATTTGTTAGAATGCGGTTCCAAAGGGACGTATCTACCTAGTTCAGTAATTCATTTGTTCTGCACCAACATAGTACCTAACGCAGCACCAACATAAGAAATCCTCCACTATGTATAAGAATGTAAGTATTGTAGGAGTTATGGACATTACCTTAAGGGCATTTGGACCAAAGATAGCCCTTAAACAGTGTTGGAGTTGCATGTATTAACACAAAGCATATTTGAGAAGTTCATATTCTGCATTGAGGTCCTCAAATGATTTGAAGGAATCCTTCCAATAGGTAAACTGTTGCCATTCTTGCAGTCTCCCTTAACTTGTATTCATTTGCTTTGGTTCACTAGGAATTTAATTCTTGAAACCAAGAATTTAATTCTTGAAGCCAAGGGCATTTCAGAGTTTTGTAGATTTCTTACATAAAATAGTATGTTGTTGTTGTTGTTGTTGTTGATGTGTGCATTCAAGTTGATTCCAACTTATGGCCATCCTAGGAGAAACTTATCATGGGGTTTTCTTGGGCTGAGAGTGTGTAATATGCCCAAGGTCACTCAGCTGGTTTCCATGGCTGAGGGAGGAATCAAACCTTGGTCTCCAGAATAATAATCCAATGCTCAGACCTCTACACCATGCTAGCTACATCCCCTTTAATCCTGTATTTATGAAGCATTATTCCTGTAGTGGGAGTTTATTATAAAGCTCTTCAGCACTCGTTTGTACTCAAAATACTCCTAGACTAACCTTGGGCCCTTTCACATGATACAGTTATAGCACTATGGTTCCACTTCAGCAGCCATGCTGAATCTTATAAAATCTTGTGGTTTGTACTTTAATGAGGCACTAGATCTTTATGGTTGAGAATTCTAAATGCCTCTAACCTAAAGGGCAAGTCCAAGGGTTCCTTAGGAAGTAACCACGGCAGTTAAAGCAGAATCATAGTGTAATAATAGGGAAATTGTAGCATGAAAAGCCCTTGGGGAAAAAAAAATCCAGCAACTCTCTCCAAAAGAAGACATTGCTTAAAACGTTGCTGTTCTGTTTTATCTATTGATCCAGCAGAAAGGACACTGTGTGTCTTCTTAAATTTATTTTTTCATAAACTATTTTCAAGGCTAGAAAAGTTTATCTATCCTAACACATAACTGGGGGAAGGCGGCAGGGATGAAGCAAAGAACACTGAAAATTGCTCACAAAACTCCAATTTTTAAAAGAGTGCCCACTATGCATTACGAAGTGTGCACAAACTGTACAGCAGACATCTTCAGCCAGGTGTCTTCCAGATATATTACATTACAACTCGCAGCCACTATGAGGTTTATTTCAACTCATCTGTATTGTAATATGCATTTCCGTATATGTCCTCAATAGAGAGTTATCCCTTCCATCCAATCTAGTAGAGATAACTATGGCCATATGATGTCAAATGAGCAAACAAAATCCGTAACGTTTTTCATTCTTCAAAAGAACAAAGCATGGGAAGATATTTGCTCATGATTTGAGGTTAATATTATAAACTTTGCATTGTACATTTTGCATTTTTTTGCAGCAATATGTACATCAAACCTCAGCTGTGCTTCAAAATTTGTCCTGAATTTTGCAATAGGGTTCACCTACCTCCTACAAATTTGCACAAAAATGTGCACACAAATGTGTATCTTCTGGAAAACATGCAAAAAATGCATTTATTGTTGAAAAAATAACAATTTTAAAAGTATATTATGAAAACTGTTGCCAATCAAATTGAAGGTACATTGTGTCCCATTTTGTAGAGCAAGATGAAATAATTGCTTGTTTAATTAAATGTATATATTGAGGAGAATTGTTCATAGAATGGATCATGATACAGGAGAAATAGCTATAGTAACGTGCATCATTTTTCATGTGAACCAAGCAGACACAAAATCAAAGTGCAGAATGAGTGGAATTCACAATGGGAAAAAAGAGAAACTGAGAGAAAGTAAATTTGACAGATGAGTCTAACCCCTGCACTTCTCTCTCTCAGAAACTGTACAAGTTTCCTACTGAGGGCTTCTACTGTAATACAGGCCTATAAATTATGCACAAAATGTTGCAAAAAAGTAGCAAATCCCCTTTTATTTCAGTCACAGTCCATTTAAAGGCACCTAACACAAAACAACCTGTACTTATTCCTCTGAAAATTCAGATTTCTTGCCTGGGGCTCCTATATGATGTATATCATTTTCACACAGATTTCATACAATAACAAACAAGGGTATAATGAAGTCCCTTTTTGAAAAAGCAAAACTTAGAAAGCTGCTCTTAAACAACTTCCCCTGTCAGGAAGTTAACAGACTTAATTCTCTCAGAAAGATAATTTAAACCTGCAAATTTCATCCACTTCTGCCAAGAAATAGTTATTGTCAAGTCCCTTTGAAAAGAGAACAAAGTTTAATGACACTTAGTATAAAACCTGTCAAATTTCGACAGGCTTTGTTTCCGCAGAAGGGGCAGTGATCTAATTTAGTTCTTCCAAACTAACTCCTTGTAGATTTCTAATTGTTGTCAGTAGAGAGGCATGAAACCTGAGACTTCTCAAGTGACGCCAAGGGTGGAACTATGGTGTGTGTGGAGGAGGAGGGGAGAGAATGAAGGCATTGCCTCCCCTGTAAAACTTCTTTCCCCTCCCCAAGTGAAATTTGATTTCAGTCTGCATATTTCTAGCACTGCAGAGAGTGAGACACTGAACATTGTTCATACCTAGAACTGTGTTTGCATT
Source organism: Ctenosaura bakeri (assembly GCA_948474755.1). Classification (NCBI taxonomy): domain Eukaryota; kingdom Metazoa; phylum Chordata; class Lepidosauria; order Squamata; family Iguanidae; genus Ctenosaura; species Ctenosaura bakeri. Next base: position 92,855 of record CAOLHI010001825.1, on the reverse strand, counting down.
CCCTTGGTAACGTTGTCTGTTTTTTCTCTTTGGGTGCCTAAACTCTATTTCTAAATGCCCATTTGAAGCTTTAAGAGACTGCAATGCTAGAAACTCAGAGACTGAAGGAAAAGTCCATTTGGAGGAATAGATCTCTAATTTTGTGCCCTCCCCCTGCAGCAACACCCCTGAGTGATCCTTTCATTAATTTGTATGTGTACAAAAGATGTTTTCTTTCTGAGACAGTTCATATGGACAAATATTGTCTTTGGACATATAAAGTAAACTCAATATGCATCACTGGTCTGCAGTGAGGTGGTAGCTGATTGCTCCATTGTGCATCAAGGACAAATTTCAGCACATGACAAGACCACTAACTTTCCCCACACACCTTATCATGTGCTCAGAAATGTATCTGGTCTCATGATAGCTGCAATCAGATGGTCAAGTCACAGCATGGGCAGGTCTAATGCACGCTGGGATTCTCACACAACTCAGATTGGCTTATGATATGGAAACTCAGATTTCTCAGATCAAGAAAAAAACTGCTAAGATTGAACTGAATGTGGCAAATGTGGACTACCTTCTGAGTTGTGTGTACAATGAGATATAACTGTGATGGTTAAATAGGGACAAGCCTTTACCAAGTGGCACCTCATACAGAAAGCATCTAACTGCTTAGTAAGAAAATCTCCTGTAATAGTCTGGTTGGTAAAAAAAGAAATGGTTAGTGCTTTGTACCTTCTGCAGATTTCTGATAAGGTAGACGTCTATTGTAAACTCCAGCTTCATAAAGATAATATTACAGAGATGATTAGTTGGTGGTTATATGTGTTTAGAGTCATATTACCATTTAATGAGTCATATTTGGCCAGATGACTGGCTTACTAGTGGTTAGATGCCCATCGTAGTTTTATTTTATTTATATCTTGTCTTTTTCCTAATATGGGACTGGTCAATAGGACCAGTTAGATCATTGGTCCTTCTAATCCAGTATTATTGACTCTAACTGGGAACAGCCATCTTGAATTTCAGGCAGGGCTTTTTCCTAGCCCTACTTGAGATTTTGAGGAATAAGGTAGTGATATTCTGTAGACAAAGCATATGCTTTACCACGACTGAAGTACAGCCCCCCCCCATGCAACTATCAGTGATTGTCTGTGTGATGTACAACTGGGATAACTACCTACTGTGGTTAACATCAGCATAAATATACTAAACTTATTTTGTTACTGTGCAAATTTGATGAAGTAAACTGATCTTGACTTGGGTCTCTTTTTGGGCAACCAGGAGAAAACACTACCAAAACAGATCCTGGAGGCTGAGCTGAATGGTTCCCTGCATGTGAATTTTATCAGGTCACCGGTCTCCCCAGTAGAGAGTGAACTCATTTGAAATATGTTCCAATCCATTTCATGGCACTATTGTGTTATGTGAATAAAACACAATAGCATTGTAATGAATTTAAAACTTGAACCTTAGTCAAGCTTTATATATAGAATAGCTTTACCAGAATCTCAAGATAATGCCAGACTTTGTATAAAAGAAAATGTACAGCAATTAAAATGAAAATCATGTGTTAGTATCCTGTTCCCTTATGCTCTGTTTTGCTACAGATACTTTTATTTTTATTTTATATTTCCCTGAATTGTAAGTTTTCAAGGATGATACATTTGGGTTCCGGTCATTGTTCAGGAAGACTACGTCTTCACTTTTTTTCCCTTGTTTTTCCTGTCCTTTACTTTTCAGAATGGCTTGCCAAAACAACTTTTCCAAACAGGACAGAATAAAATTGGCATTTCCCCCATGCTCACGACTTTTGAGAATGCTGTGTGCTTAACAGAATTAACTGTTCCACTGCAGCAGAAATCATTCAAAGCTGCTGTGAGGACAGAGTGTGAGTTTACAATGAGTTGCTTGCAGCATTTTATGTGGAAGAGAAGAATGAAAACATGTTCCCAGTTCTCTCTGGCTTCTTTTTCCAGAACCAGGGTCAGATAAGAACTGTTGGCATGGCTTCTCAATATACTGTTCTTTGCATCAAGAAGGATAATTTTAGATCCTGTTTGGAAAGGGAGTTAGTTCTGAGAAAAAAAGGAAGAAGAATGTGAGATCCGGTTTCTGAAATTGCTTCACTTGTCTCTGTTTGACTCAAGAGGGATGAAAAAGCAATAGTCCCTTAGGATTCAGATTCTACTGATAAATCAAGCATCAATTCAAGTGCTTGTGGATATAGCAGACACATTTCTTCAGCAAGAATAAAGAACTGGGGAGGCTCTGGCCTGAGCTAACTGGGGATGATGGGAGCTGTAAGGCAACATAACTGGAGGCCACCAGTTGGGTTGGAGAAGGCTAACCCAGAGTATCTCTGCTAAGAGAAAAAATAAGGGAACTAAGATAGAGCTAATGTTAATTCTGACTGTTAGAAAGACAATAGGGTGAAAACATTGTCCATTCTCTTGCTAACAACCCTCTATGTAGACCATAGACCACGGTATCCTTCTGGAACGCCTGAGAGGGCTGGGGATCGGAGGCACTGCACTTAAGTGGTTCCGGTCCTATCTCTCAGGTAGATACCAGATGGTGATGCTTGGGGACAGCTGCTCCTCGAAAAAGGAGCTTAAATCTGGCGTCCCTCAGGGCGCTGTCCTGTCCCCAGTGCTATTTAACATCTACATGAAACCGCTGGGAGAGATCATCAGGAGGCATGGAGCAAGGTGCTATCAGTATGCTGATGACACCCAGATATATCTCTCCATGCCTCGGATAACAGCATCAACTAAGGATGGCATCTCACCTCTAAATGAATGCCTAGAAGCAGTAATGGACTGGATGAGGAAAAACAGACTGAAGCTGAATCCAGATAAGACGGAGGTACTTGCTGTTGGGGGCCCCAGCCCAGGTATAGAGGTTTGTCAACCAGTTCTAGACGGGGTCACACTTCCCCTGAAAGACTGTGTCCGCAGCTTGGGAGTGCTCCTGGACTCGCCGCTTCAGATGACAGCTCAAATTGATGCGGCAGCCAGGTGCCTGCTATCAACTTCGGCTGATATGCCAGCTGCACCCCTTCCTGGACTTGGAACACCTAAAAACAGTGGTACATGCGCTGGTAACTTCACGGCTTGACTTCTGTAATGCGCTCTACATAGGGCTACCCATGTGCTTAGTCCGGAAACTTCAATTAATTCAGAATATGGCAGCCAGGTTGGTCACCGGAAGATCTAAAACTGACCATATAACACCTATTCTGAAGTCTTTACACTGGCTGCCTATTAGTTTCCGGGCACAGTACAAGGTGTTGGTTTTTACCTTTAAAGCCCTTCATGGCTTGGGGCCAGCCTACCTGCGGGATCGCCTTCTCCCATATAATCCGCCCCACACACTAAGGTCCTCTGGGAGGAATTTACTGCAGCCAATCAGAACTAGGTTGGCTGCGGTTACCCAGAGGACCTTTTCTTCTGTCGCTCCCAAGTTATGGAATGGCCTGCCGGAGGAGACCCGGCACATTACCAGTCTTGACTGCTTTGAAAAAGCAGTCAAGACAGTTCTCTTCCGACAGGCCTTCCCAGATTAGTGTTCCACCACCTCTCATCATTGTCTTTTGTGTTAATCTTGTTTTTAATTTGTTTTAATTAACTAATATGTTTTAGGGGGATAGAAGGGTTGGAGGGTGGGGAGGATAGGGTGCATTTTAATGTTTTAATGTTTTTATATATTTTTGTAATGCCGCCTCGATCCATTGGGAGAGGCGGGATAGAAATTATTATTATTATTATTATTATTATTATTATTATTATTATTATTATTATTATTATTATTATGTTTGCTGAAAGGACTGCATTTGAGTTGGTGTTTCCTTGCCTCTCTCTCTAATAATGAGAAGACTTGCTGGGACTTAGAAGCTTTTCAGGGATGGGGAATCTATTAAGGTGGTCTGTCTCAGGAGCTTTATAAATCCAGATGGATTCCTGATGGCTCTTGGGGAGTTTCTTGTTGCCCTGGTTGATCTCTGGAATGGGGAAATGAGAAGCCAGTTGACATGATTGCTCTTAAGCATCTCTTTTTGTGGAATGGAACTAAACCAACCCCCTGGTTTTCTAAAGATTTGGCAACTGCAGGGTAGATAGGAATGTCATTCTTCACTAAGTTTCTTCTTGAAGGTAGTGATGAGTAATTTCAGCAATTTTCTTTCTGCTGCAAGAAAGTATTCAAAAATGATACAGTGTTTGAAGGATGTTCACAATTTGGGACTTATTCTCTCCAAAATTCATACGTGAATGTTTTATGCAGAAAACAGCACTTTCTGTGCAGAAAACAGAATTCTCTGCATAGAAAATAGTATTCACTATAAAAATGTTAATTCCTATACAGAAAAAATATTGGTTTCTATCAACCATGTGAGAAATTTACGCGGAATAAACCCTCAATTACAGCATTTTATGTGCAGAAAACAGCATATTTCTGTATTGAAACATTATTTTCCATGTGGAAAATGCTGCTTCCTGCACAGAAAACAACCATGTGCAAGCGTCTGAGAAGATTCTTGTCAGGCCAGGATTCTTCTCATCAGGATTTCTCAACACTTGAAAAACATGTTTTTCAAACTTTTTTTTGGATATTTCCCAATATTTTTTGCATCTCTAAGGTGGAATTGCAGAAATAATGACTGAAGCTGTGAGCAAGGCCTAAATGGTGATGTGTAGGTGGCTGGAGTGTTGTTCTAGAGAAGGCATAGCTGCTACAGAATTCAGTGAGAAAAATGACAAAATAGGAAGAGAAGACAGCAACTTGCTTACTGACTGTGACTAACACCAACACACGGGAGAAAGACTAAGGATTTGTTATATGCATGGAATATATGCATGGAATACAGTCATGGAATACTCTCCTACAAGGAAAAAAAACTGTTAAAAAACTATGAGCACAGAGGGAACAAGAAGAATTAAACAGATTCTTTGAAACTTGGTATAGATTTACTGATTTTGTTAATGAACACAAGACATACAGCAAGGGCAAAATATCCCATGGAAAGCTGTAAAGGGGCACATTTAGACAATACACACTTCATAAATCCCTAGTGAACAACTTCTGTGAATGAATACATAGATTTCAATACATGTGATACTCCTGTGGTTGTTGTTAACAGTTGTTTAATCCTATATGAATTTGTCTCTTTGAAAATTGTTAATGTCTTTTATTTACCCACTGTTGATGTTTATAAAATTAGAGGGGATGAGAGAACACAGAGAGGGACAGCATGGTGTGGTGTGGTGGTTTGACTAGGACTCTGAGACACCAGATTTCAAACTCAGTCTCAATCTAAGAGGAAACTTCCTCTGAATAAATGCTGTATATGATTGCCACAAGTGTGAAAGGCTTGCCACAAGTTGGAGGAGACTTAAAGAAACCTAACAACGACAACATGGATCTGAACCGGAACAACCTTGATGATGCAGAAATGGGAACTCCCACAAGACTAAGCCTGACACAGACTTACACATATCTCATGAAAGAAAATGTATTTAGCACAACTAAGAGACATGCAGATGATAGTAGGTGTTGATAACCCTTTTCATACATGACCCTGTTACTTTTTCTAGGAAAAAAGAAAGCTAAGAAAAACTAAGACAACTCTAGAATAGAGATGCTTTAGACTGGAGTCAATGAGAAGACACATCATCACATGAAAATAGCCATCTTGAGTTCTCTTTGATGGGCACTGGAGAATTGTGATATAGACAAAACATGTATCACAAACATATGTGTTGAGTATAATGGCAGATCATGCCCAGGAGAAAGAGGATAGACAGATGGCTCTGCAACTGAACAATAAGAGGAATGAACAAAGGTTCTCAACAAATATCCCATTTTAGCTCAGAACCAATTTTACCATCAACAGTTTGGGCATCCTCGGTGCCACTATCTTTTATAAACATTGTGGCAGAAGTGTAGGAGAGAAGGATGATCAATTCTTCCCCGGTGCTTCAAACTAACTGCTTCCCAAGACCTAGCTCGTACTAGGAATGGATAAGTTACCCTCACATTTTTTTTTTTTTAGACCTGTAGCTCTTTACTTAGAAATGTTGAAGGGATGTGATACCTTTTTAACGTCTTTATGAAAAAAGGAACACAAACAAAATCCTCACCAATCCCTAGTGCAGACTCATTCCTTCATATACAAGCAGGCAAAGGGTATCATTCCTTCCTTAATTTCTTTCTTTTAAGCCTCAGTATCAATAATTCTTTTGTGAAGTGTATCAGCTGGTAGATGGCCTTTGTTCTTTTTGGTCTTACAGCAGGCCTTTGTTTGCTTCCTCTTTCCCCAAATTGGTTGGGGCAATATTGTCTCCAGATCATTTCTTTTACCTTAAAGGCAGCTTAGGTAAATTATGAGGCATTCTTTGAACATCTCTGTACAGCCACAACCCGTCTTCACAGGGTTTCTTTGTTTAACCACTGTGTAGTTGTTAAACTTTTCTCTTTTGAACCTGAATGAAATGCAGTGTACTTTATTTAATTTCTACGCCTTTTGTTAGCAGAGCAGAGTCAAGGGGATGGCTGCTTTGTCTGACCTCCCCTCCATGGGAATTGTAACTATAATGGGTTTAATTAGCTATGTGGTATTGATGTGATTAGTTATCCTAGTGATTATACTTCTGTAATAAAAGCACTTCATTTGGGATGCATTTCTGTCCAGCATTTGTGCCATTCCTCCACCTATATTTCACAACTGTCTAGACATCAGAACCACGTGCATATTTTAACACCAGGGAGAAAGAAAGAGAGGTTATCTTCTGCAGCTTAAGATAATTGAGAAGTAATGATTTTGCCCCCTGGATTCAACAAGACTTGCCATTAAAGGGCAAAAGGACTGTGGGGAAGGTAAGCAAGAACATTTAATAGGGTTAAAAAGCTGTGTTTGGAAATGAGCTGTTCTTCCTAGGTATTATCTCTTTGCAAGCTACCATAGACAGAGACTTGTACAGCATGGATTATTGAATTGAATCAGAAAAACAGCTATTTATAGCCCAACCATCTAAGATGAAAGAGACATATCCATACTACTGAGATATAACCTGATCTATGTGCATCTTGCAGTGTGTTGACCACATCAATAATGACGTATCCAGAAAGCCATCATAAAATTATATTACAAATTTAAAATAGAAGTGGTCAGACTGCGGGCTGCAGGCTGCATTTGGTCTCGGGACCACACGGAGGTCCCTGAAGCTGCCTTCAGTCTCCACAAGCCTCTCATTCTCCATTTTCTTTGTTTGTAAACATGGCATGATTTTCAGGTACTTTTTGTGGGGAAACTATGCAGAAAATCCCTCAATAACACATGAAATATGCAAAAAATTTCCTACTCCATGCACACAATTCTCAGAGCTTCCCATTACCACAAATGCCTAATTTTCTTCTGTAGTGCCTCTCAAAATAGTGGCAGAAAGTGACACATTATCACTTCTGGTCACCATTGTGGGAAGGACTGGAAGGAAACCTGTTTGGGTCTTCTCTGTGTATTTAGGCTTGCTCTGTGAGTGTTGGGGGTATGGCTCACAAGGGAGTTGGGGGGGATTAGCTTCTGACTCCCATATTTTAAAAGGCGTAGATTGGGGTAGACACTTTTTGCCCTCCAGATGTTATTGGACTGCAGCATCATCTATCCTTGCTGGCACAGTCCATCACAGAGGATTATGGGTTGCCCACCACTGATATAGATTCAGTTATTTGCTAAGAGAGAAGAACTTTTGGCCTTGGATGTTTTTGACCAACCCTCAAAAGTCCCAGCCCACACAGCAAAGCATAAGGGGTTATGACTTGTAGCACAAAACAGTTGAAGAGCTTAGGTTTTTCATTCTGTGCTCATGAATAGTTAGAAAGGTGGCAATGGCTTGTCATATAGACTGAACACTAATGACACTTTCTCCTGATGTGCTGAGATACTTGCTTGCCTCATCTTATGAAACAATGCAGTAGAGTGGATCAATCAAATGTAAAATGCAGCCTACTGGAGAATAGAGAATGACTGCTCAGTAGAATCCTCCCCAAGAATAATTAGTACCAGGGAACCAAGATGATCCCTTTATTCATCTTTAATAGCATGCCTTCAGTGATTGCTATATTAAAAACTATACAAACATATAAAAGAGGAAAACAATGGGAACAGATTAACCTTGCAATATCTTATACCAGACACCCACTGGACATCCCAAGCCACAATGACATGAAGCATTAAGTTAGAATTCAAACTGAATACAAACTCAAATTACAACATTTTCTCCTTCCTTCCTTCCTTCCTTCCTTCCTTCCTTCCTTCCTTCCTTCCTTCCTTCCTTCCTTCCTTCCTTCCTTCCTTCCTTCCTTCCTTTTTATGCTCAACAGAATCAAGTCCACAGTCTTTAGTGAGCTGGCTACTTAGCACATCAGAGTCCCAGGAACTGGGTGCCCCTGCTCACCCACCCCATTGCTTATTTGGGGAATGTAGTTCTGTTTTGATAGAAATTTAGCTCAGACACTGATTGACTGTAAAGTCTGGAGACCTTGGAAGTCATTGCCTCTACCATTCAGCTGTCCATTTGCTCTGCCCTACTCCAAAACCAGTTTAATGCTGTTCTTCATTACTGGGTTTCTGTGTCTACTCCCTTCACTTCTTTGCACCCATGTTCTAATGTCCCCAGAGACTATTAGCGAGACCTCATCTGAAGTGCTGTATCCATTTCCGGGTATCACGATTTAAGAAGGATATTGACAGGTTGGAATGTGTCCAGAGGAGAGAAGCCTGGATCATAAAGAACTTGGAAACCAAACCCTGTGATGAACAGTTTAAGAAGCTGGGTATGTTTAGCTTGAAAGTGAGCATGATATAGTAGTTTGAGTATTGGACTAGGAATTGGGAGTCCAGGGTTCAAATCCTCTCTTAGCCATGGAAATCCACTGGGTGACCTTGGGCAAATCACACTCTCTCAGTCTCACAGGAAGGTAAAGGCATACCCTCCTAAACAAATTCTACCCAGAGAACCCTGGGTAGAATAGGTCCACCTTAGGGTCATCATAAGTCAGAAATGACTTGAAGGCCGACAACAACAATAACAACAGCAGCAGCATCAACATTTAACCTGGGGAGAAAACAGAAGAGATGTAACCAAATAGATGAACCAACATTAGGGAGAACTTCAACAGTGGGATGAACTCCCTTTGAAGATGGTGAGATCTCCATTGTTGTAGGTTGTCTAGCCACTCCTCAGGGACACTGTAGTGGCGGAGTCCTGTGCTGTCAGAGGTTGGAGTAGATAGCTCTTGGAGGTTCTTCTAACTCTATGATTTTATTAATTTTGATTTCTTTTGAGAGCTTGGGCAATGTGGGTGGGTAGTGGATTCCATGCTAATATGATGTCTTCAAATAAAGTCCACTGATGATATTTTGTGTGCTGAGGTGTTATTTTGTACTTCTTATGTTGTTCTGCTTTACCTTGAATGTTAAGTTAATACTATCTTGACAAAGAGTGAAGCATGCCTGTATCTCCTTTCTGCTGTCTCTCCTACCTTTGCCACCACCCTCTTCTTCATGAATTGAAAAGGAAAGCCTGAAATAACTGTAGGAGGTTATTTGACTGCTTTGCATAACAGAGCAACACAAAATGTCTAGGGTCATCAGATGACAAGCAAATATATAAACAAGGCTGTGCATGAAAAGTCGAGAAAGGAGAAAAGATATGCCCAGGAGGTGGTACCTGTGAGAACACCTTGTGTTCTTCCTGGAATCGCCAGGGATGCTTCTTCCCCCTTTACTCATTGCTCATTAAATCAATAAACTCAAGTGTCCTTTATTTTAATCCTCTAATCCAGCAGCAAGGAGAATGGAGGAGCCCAGGTTTTTAAGACTGTTCTTTCAAACAGTACAATAACATTGACGAAAGAAAGAAAGAAAGAAAGAAAGAAAGAAAGAAAGAAAGAAAGAAAGAAAGAAAGAAAGGAAGGTTGATTCCTATACTTTGGGTATTCATGAAAATTTAAGCTGCACACTGGAGCTGGGCTTCTTGCCACTTCCTTCTGTCATATCTTTTATACAATAAAAGGGAAAAAGAAAGAAATCTGTAACAATCAAGTTGCAAAGACAGCAGCTTTTGGAGACTCCCCCCCCCTTGATGTTGCACAGGTGTGATGAGATATTTAGAATCGGTTATGTTCTACCTTCACGTAACTTTACATTGACAGTGTATCATTTTAGATCTTTTTTCCCGTCCCTATAAATGGGGCTTGGGCATGAAAACAAACAGCTCATATGTCATAAAATGGAAAACCAACCAAAGTTCACAAGTGTGTTAGAGTTTGAAGCAAGGCATTTAATGGAAATCCAGGCAAACATGTTTTACTATGTTCTGGAATATGACACAGTTACTGATTCAGTAAGTAATTTAAAAAATTAGAAATACTTTTCTCTTTGGAGCTGAATGGCTTGGAAACACGTTGGTTAAGTCCAGCTAGAGTAGAGCCACTGAATCAGTGACTGAATGATGAATCACATATTTATTTATTTAGAGTATTTATACCTTGCTCTTTAGCCACAGAGGCTCTCAGAGTGGCTTACAAATTGTTAATTTGACAGTTCCCTGCCCTTAGGCAGGTAAATCAAATAGATTCAGTGGCTCTACTTGAGTCAAGACTGACAACAAGATCTAGGATGTTGTGTGCAAATTTTGTTGCATTTGTTCAAAATTTCTAAGCTGTGCCCACCACTTCACAATTCCTCTGAGATCAGCATATGAAAATAGTATCCTGTCCTCATACTCAGCATTGCAAGGGAAAAATTCCAAATGGTTATTCAGAGGTGAACTTTTAGCTTCATGTAGTGTTTTTTTTTTTTAAAAAAAATCCTGTGAGATACCTTCATTTTAATTTTTGTTGGATTTTAAAATTACAGATTTATTACAATTCATTCATTTCATTTATATCCTGCTTTTCTCCCAATATGGCATGGAAGTTAAGGACACTCACATCATAAAGTAAAATCTAGTATAGCTAAAAGCAATGACAGTGAAGTAATGACAGTAAATAGTGTTTTAATGTTTAATTAAAGCATTAATTTAAAACAGTATAAACATTTTATAAACATAATATTTGAAAATAAAACTACAACACCCTCTCATTAAAAACTCTTCTCACAACCAGTTAAAACTAAAAGACTGTTTTAAAGTGGGGTGATGGGGAAAGAGAGAAGAATTTCTGAAGGGCTAAGAGGAGAGTCCAGGTTTGCTGTCTGCTGCTCCAGAGGGTAGGGCTAGGTCTAAAGTTACAGGATGGGAGATTTTGATTCAACATTAGAAGGAACTTTTTGATTTTAAGAACACTTTATTAGTGGAACCCATTACCTAGACTGATGATAGAGTTTTTTTCTCTAGATGTCTTCAAAAAGAGGCTGAACCTGCTGGATATGGTCTAGTTGGATTTCCTACATTGTGCAGGGGTGGGGTTTGAACTCAACGGCCTGCGGAGTCCCTTCCAACTCTATGATTCCATGAGTTGAGGAAGACGAAAGGCTAGAAAGGAGAAATATGTCAATTTTGATGATGGTCTATAGCTATAGATTAATTTTAACTGACCATATGCACTCCCCCCATACACATACTTGCTTGGATTATCATTGACAGAATATTCATTCATGCATTGTTAAAACAGTAAGGTCTTCTGACCACTGAAAGCTGGGTGATGAATATTTAGCTTGCTAACCCTGGAGTATGAGTTATTAGCTATAGCAACTGTATTGACAGGAATATAGTTTAAAAGAACATATGTATCTACAAATGTCAAATATTTTTTCAAATACATTCTAATACAAATATTTTTTCTAATAATAATTTTTTTTCTGGTCTTTCTCTCTTTTGGAAATTTAATGGGGGTTCAATGTATTCCATTGCAGCATGGCTATCCCTACTGTTGACTTTAATGACCCCAGAGTTTCAGATACTACTAAAGTTTTGACACTACGACCAGCTTCAAAAGACAATGGTGTGTTATATTCCTAGATTAAAATGGTCCATGAGCATTGGTCAATGTTCTTATTTCTTTGCTTCCATAGGTCCACAAACAGCAGATGAAGATTGAACCTGTAAATACATTTGTATGCTCCAATTCCAGTTTTTTTATTGTTAACCATCAGGATTTACCATATGGTTGCTAAGTCACCAATTGCCTGGGGAAATCCCACATGATGCTGTAACATGGTTGAAGTTAAGCAGGTCTGGCCTTAGCCAGTACTTGGGTGAGATGTCAGGTTGGGAACTCTGTAAATGCTGTCTTGAGCATCACTGCCATTAAGGTGGGATATAAAATTTAAAACAATAATAATACCAGGAAAGATCCTAGAGCAGATCATTAAATAGTCAGTTTGTAATTACTTAGAAAGCAATGCTGTAATCACTAAAAGTCAACATGGATTTCTCAGAAATAAGTCATGCCAGACTAATCTTATCTCTTTTTATGATAGAGTTACAAGCTTGATAGATGAAGGGAATGCTGTAGACGTAATATATCTTGACTTTGTAAGGCCTTTGACAAAGTTCCCCATGACATTCTTGCAAAGAAGCTAGTAAAATGTGGACTGGACAGGGCTACCATTAGATGGATTGGTAATTGGTTGACTGGTACTCACCAATGGCTGCCTTTGATCCTGGAGGGAAGTGACTAGGGGGGTGCCACAGGGTTCTGTCCTGGGCCCAGTGCTATTCAACGTCTTCATCAATGACTTTGATGAAGGAGTGGAGAGCATGCTGATCAAATCTGCAGATGACATCAAATTGGGAGGGGTTGCTAATACCCCGGAAGACAGGATCAAATTTCAAAATGACCTTGACAGATTGGAGAGCTGGGCCAAAGCTAACAAAATGAATTTCAACAGAGAGAAATGTAGAGTCCTACACTTAGGCAGAAAAAATGGAATGCACAAATATAGGATGGGGGACGCATGGGTGGATAGCAGTACATGTGAAAGGGATCTAGGAGTCTTGGTAGATCACAAGCTGAACATGAACCCACTGTGTGACATGGCAGCCAAGAAAGCCAACGCGATTCTTGGTTGCATCAATAGGAGCATGGTGTCTAGATCAAGGCAGGCAGTGGTACCACTCTATTCTGCATTGGTTAGGCCTCATTTGGAATACTGTGTCCAGTTCTGGGCACCTCAATTCAAGAAGGATATTGACAAGCTGGAACGTGTCCAGAGGAGGGTGACCAAAATGGTGAAGGGTCTGGAAGCCGTGCCCTATGAGGAACAGCTTAGGGAGCTGGATATGTTTAGTCTGCAGAAGAGAAGGTTAAGAGGGGACCTGATAGCCATGTTTAAATATTTGAAGGGATGTCATTTTGAGGAGGGAGCGGGCTTGTTTTCTGCTGCTCCAGAGACTAGGACAAGGAGCAATGAATTCAAGCTGAAGGAAAGGAGATTCCACTTGAACCTTGGGAAGAACTTCCTGATGGTCAGAGCTGTCCGGCAGTGGAATATGCTGCCTCTGACTCAGGTAGAATCTCCTTCTTTGCAGGTTTTTAAGCGGAGGGTGGATAGCCATCTGTTGGGAATGCTTTGATGGGTGTTTCTGCATGGCAGCGGGTTGGACAAGTACCTCAATGTACTTATTTCCTCAGCTGGATTGCAGAAAGATCCACACTGCATTCTCCAATGCACAATAGGACAATAAGTTGGCACATTGGCAGATAAACAGTTAGTACACAATGTTGGCATTCTGCAGAAGAGTGATGTAGCACAACCACTGGTAACCACATGAATCTACATTTATACCTTTCAAGCACAATGCAGAATCCTGGCTCACATATGTAGCAGTGTTACACTACTGGAGGAGTAACTTGATTTAATTGCCTCCACCAACATAGGGAGGAAAATAATTTCTCCTAAGAATAGTACCAGACTATATACTGTAATAGATGCAGCATCAGTGTCTTTGTTTGGAATGGATGGGATTGCTGCTCTTACATCATCTACCGGTAAATTATCCTTGCCAGGCATTGGGTACTGACCAAAGTAGCACACTAAGGATCTAACTAGACTGATGTTTCATATGTGGGCAGGATCAAATATTTTCAATTGGGACTGGAGGAAAGGAGATTCCACCTGAACCTCAGGAAGAGATTCCTGATGGTCAGAGCTGTTTGGCAGTGGAATATGCTGCCTCGGAATGTGGTGAAGTCTCCTTCCTTGTAGGTTTTTAAGCAAAGGCTGGGTGGCCATCTGTCAGGAGTGCTTTGATGTGGGTTCCTGCATGGCAGGGGGTTGGACTGGATGGCCCCTGTGGTCTCCTGCAACTCTATGATTCTATGACTCTATGACAGATTTAAGATACACAGATTTAGTGTAGCACTTTCTTCTTTGGATTAAGAGGAAAGGTGTTACTTTTGTTTAATTAAATAATTCCAATAATCAACATACTTGTTTGACATATCAACATGCCCTCCAACATTTCATTGATGAAAACTGAGACATGTGTGGCCAAGCAATATCAGAATGTAATCAAGATGCCAAAAGTTACTAACAGGGAAGAACACACAAGTTAAAAGAGGCTGTAGCAGTTTGCTTTTGCTTAAGTCCACAGAAAAGGGCAAGTTTCTGCCCTCTTCTCTTGTCTTCTCCCCACCACCACTGAGTCAATGGTATACAAACTACGTTTGCACTTTGAACTCAGTTTCAAGCAACTGGAGGAAGCTGAGGACAAAGGGGAAAGTGGGAGTACGAGAGAAAAGCTGAAACATTTAAAAGCCGCTAAAAAATGGAACAGAGGATTAATTGGAACTGTCTGACCATCTTTTCTGGAAACAAATTCCTGAAAATTTAACCTCCATATTAAATGCTTACTCAGAATGCTATCGGTATAAGATTCATAACTTGCTAGTGAGGAAAAAAAATATTTTAGGACTTTCAGGTGAATATATCCTTGTAGATTACCGCCCCTCCCCCCGATTCTCTTCAGCAGGACAGATTTAATGACATACAATATGAGATTTAAGAGTAATGAAAAGTTTAAAATAAGTGAGGGTTTGCAGGGCTTTATTGTTGTTTCTGCATGCCTTCAAGTCATTCCTGACTTATGGCGCCCTTAAGGTGAACCTATCACAGGGCTTTCTGGGGGCTAAGTGTGTGTGATGTGCCCAAGGTCATCCAGTGGGTTTCTGTGGCCTAGCAGGGAATTGAACCCTGGTCTTCAGAGTTGTAGTTCAACACTCAAACCTCTAGACCATGCTGACTGTGTTTATAGCAAGGCTTTTAATTAGGGCTTAGTTAATACTATAAACTTGAAATTTGAATAAAGTCCTATGCAGAAAAATAAGATGTGCATAGGCCTAGAAAGCATGCTGAAATGGTGACTTACACTCTCCCCCTGAAGCTTGCAGTGGTAGGAGACATGTATGGGCAAAAAATCATCCTAACTGAGAACGGGGGACCATGGATGTATGAAAATGCATGGAGGCTTCCTGCAGCCAACAGACCACTCTTCACTCATCTCTGGTTTATAGGATTGGTTCTCTATTAATGCCATTGATAGTTCTTATAGACCTACTGTATAGTGTTATCCATTTTTATGTACAAATGCTTTGAGTTATTTGTTGCATCCATCCATGTGTTGAGTAGTAGGGAACCTACTGTGCTTTCTTTTGTGCAAAATTAACTGGGTTGAGAGGTACATGACTGCCTGCTTCTGAATACCACTTCTTTTTAACAAATTGCACTTAAAATCCACTGCCCAGAAGATTTTCTTCATTTGCTTTAAAGGTGGAAATAGATCTGCTTCCATGTTCTTTCGTGTATGTCAGCATGGATGAAATATTCCTACAGAAAGAAGGGGAGAAATGAACAGGGGGCAGAATCTTGCCCTTCCCAGGAGGCTCAGATAAAAGCAAACTGCTGCAGTCTCCCCATGCTTGTGTGTCCTTCCTCACTAGTAATGCCATCTGCTTGGCCATAGCATTCTAGTTTTCATCTGTGAAATGTTAGAAGGTAAGAAGGTATAGGAATGGATTAGCTTGCAGGATGTATCACTAGAACGTTTGCAGTAGTATATCAGATACTTTTTCAGAAAATTAATTGTCTTTGCTCAGCCTATTTAAAATAAACCAAGTCTTCATGCCTGTTTCAGCCTCCTTAGTCTATTCCTAAGAGACCAGTCAGGATTCCCTTGTACACTTCATGATGCCTCTTAGCTTTTCTCTTGTAAATACACAGGCTCATTTCCCAATCTTTTCTCATCAGGATTAGTAGTGGCAAAACAATAGAAGGCTCAGGAATGTTTTTCTTGCAATGTGAGTGTCAAGCAGTCAGGTGATCTCATGCTGGCTTTCCCTAGGGTCTTCGAATACCTATGCTTTTTTATTATTTTTGTTCTTTTGCAGAATTTACTGGAGCAATAAATCTAGTGCAGTCATGGAGAAAAATTAAGGCAGAAGATCTCTGGAGAAAGGAGGAAAAATAAGCACAAGGAGTGCAAAAGCAGACACGTCATGGCAGGCTCTGTGTTGTCCTTTTGGCATGCTTTGGAGAGATGCTTCACCAGGGTGAGAAGGGGAGCAGGAGGAGGAAGAGCACATTTTGGATGCTACTGTGGATACAGCACTGCGTGGTTGTGCAATGTCCATATTTCTTTGTAGCTGGATGGTATGTGTTTAAATAGGTTATCTGATACCAGGGGAGCCACAAGGGTGGCACAGTAAATGATACTTTTGCCCAAGGCAAACAATAAGGGAAAGATAATCATGGTGCCTAAAGTCACAATGTGTGTCATGCCAAAGAACAAAGAAAAACAAACCTTTCAGACTTTGAGTGTGACAAAGAAAAGAGACTTTTCCCACTCCTTTTGGACAGATTTTACATGCTTGAAGCTCCTTTTCTTAAGGTTTCTCTGTTCTAGAACAAAAATCCCCAGGTGACACTTTGAGTTTTGCTTCTATTACATTTGCAAATGTGTAGGTTTCTTTTCTTTCTCCCTCTCCCACATTGTTGTTGTTCATGTTGCTGTGTGCCTTCAAGTTCTTTCCACCTTACTGCAACCCTGAGGTGAATGTATCATGGGGTTTTATTGACAACATTTGTTCAGAGGGGGTTTTCTTTGCCTTCCTTTGAGGCTGAGAGAGTGTGATTTGCCTGTGGTCACCTGGTGGGTTTCCATGACTGAGCAGGGATTTGAACCCTGGCCTCCAGAGTCATAGGCTATTTCCACAGTAGATTGTTACAGCTGGCCCCTCCTGAAACTGCAAACCCCGGGATTCCATAGGATGTTGCAAGTGGAATAATGGCACTGTAACAATCTACTGTGGAAATGGCCATAGTTCAGCACTCAAATCATTACACCATGCTGGATCTCCTCCTCATAACAGACAAATATTTATCTGTATCTGTATCTCTGTTTGTCTCTCTCTCCCTCTCATACACACACAAACACATATGCTACTGTGGACTTCCCCCATAGGCCACAAACATTCTGTAGGCCACATGATTACCACCTTTAAAGCAAAGCCACTATATATGTGTGTGTGTGTGTGTGTATGGTGTTTTGTGTGTGTGTGTGTGTGTGTGTAGGTATGTATATGCATGCTTGTATATGTGGTGGTGGTGTGTGTGTATGTGTATGTATATGTATGCATGTATGTATGGTGTTGTATACTGAAAAATCTAACTATGGTGTAATAATGGTGTAGCGGTTTGAGTGCTGGACTATGGCCCTTCTCGCACGGCATTTGCTATGTGAAAGGGTGCCTGGAGTGTTGTGCGATTGTGAGGAGTGATCTGTATGACGCACTCACAATCGTGCGACGCTCCAGGGTAGGGCAGGCACCTGTTACCCTGTTCTCTGGGGTCCTGGGAGGGGCGCCCAAATAACCAAAACACAATAACGCAAAGGTAGGGAAATTAGCTGGAGCACTCACTAAAGCTAGCGAGAGGCAGGGTAACTTAGCAGGGATCTTGTAACCCAATGTCTACAGGGTCAGGTCAGTCAAGCAGTCAGACAGTTTTAAAATAGCAAAAATTATGTTTTTATTAAAAGACAAACAAGCAGTAAAGACACCACAATCACACAGCTAATGGAAGAGTTAGAAATAAGGATTTTCGGGGAAAATGGGTGATACGACACCTTTCTTGTAGTCCTGAAGAAGCTGGAAGATGGTAAGGAAGAAACTCAGCGTGGTTTGCTGAGGGGAGCTCACCGGACAAAACGGCAGCAAGGTGGTCTGGAACTCGGGAGCGATCTGAGGTGTTCTCGGAATCAGGGGGTTTATATAGGGTGAATTGTGACTGCAGGCCATGCCATATTCGGTGAGAACAATGCAGGTTTGAAGCAGGACAAAGCTTTGGAAAAGGTCAAGTTTAACATGATCGGCTTAGCGCGGAATCAACAATAGTGTCACCAGTATGCAAATGCAAGGTGCTTAGTTTGGCTTTGCAAGACTATCAGTTCAGAGCTGGGTGCCTTTGTTAGTGTCGCACTTAAGCAAAAGGGTGTTTGCAGGAGAGGTCCCTGAAGCAATGGAGTGGCTTTGTTCTGCCTGCCTAGGTGGAGAATGGAATGTCCAACGATTACTGGCCGCGCCTGTTTACATGCTTGTCCGGAGGCCTCGCAAACATGTGGAGCAGGGTGGCAGAGGAAGGCCGAATGGTTTTGATATCAAAAACAGATATATAGTGCTATCAACGGGTAGGCCTGGGCTGAAGTAACACACCGCTCGTGCACTTTTTCATTTTTGGCTTTCAGCTGAAAATGGTGTACAATCACACATTGCTCCAGGACCCCGTGTGCACTTGCTGTGTGTGCAGAGCCTCCGGAGCTGTGGCGGACGTGCTTCCTGCCCCAGCACAGCCTTGGGAGCAGGCAGCTTGTGCGGAGCTGAAGCAGTTCGGACACGAGAGCCTCTCGCTGGAGGCTGCATGCATGATCCCTTCACCTCACTCCGCAAAAAGGTAAGCTGCGGAAAGGGCCTATGACTCTGGAGATCAGCGTTCAAATTCCCACTTGGCCATGGGCAAGTCACACACTCTCAGTCTCAGAAGAAGCCAAAGGCAAAACCCCTCTCTGAACAGATCTTGCCAAGAAAAGCCCATGAGAGGTTTACATTAGAGTGGCCATAAATTGGAAACTACTTGAAGACACAAGGGACAACCTAATGCTTTTCTTCAAGAGTGGGAATCATGTGGCCCACAGGATATCTGAGGCTCTTGTGGGAAGTCCTATTCGACCTGTGGGGCCCCCACTGATCTCCAAGCCCACAGCACCACCTGAAATTTCAAGCCAAAAACCTATTTGGAGGAGCTAAAAAGATACAAATCTCACATTCTAAAATGGTAAGAACCTCCCCTTAAAGATATATGGAGAATAAGAATCCCCTGCCTGAACACACACACACAACAACATCATTTCTAGTTGTCCCAAATGGGAGCCCCAGTGGCAGATTGAGGCCCCCTGGAGTTCCTGAAGAGCCCCAGATTGTGTGATACAACCTCGCAAGTGTGCCTGTTCTCCATCACATAGAGACTTTGGCCATTTCCGCACTACAGTGTTAAAGTGCTGCTATTCCACTATCAACCTCCTATTGAATTCTGGGGTTTGTAGTTTAGGGAAGGGCACTTCAAATTCTCAGCCAAAGAGCTCTTTGGTCTCAGTAAACTACAAACCCCAGAATTCCACAGGGCATTGAAAGTGGAATAGCAGCAGTTTAACACTGTAGTGTGGAAATGGCATTTTACATGTCTACACTGCCTATTTTGTTTGTACCACCACCACCACTATTAATTTATTTAATTTGTACTTTCCTTTTCTCCCAAGAAGGGACTCAAAACAGCTTACAAAACTCTCAAATGCAATATAGCTATCCATCTTGTTTTACAAGTTGTTAAAAACAATTAAACAAGCAATTGTACAGAGAAAAAACACATAGTTAAAACAGATTAAAATACATTCAAAATATGATTAAAGGGAGAAAAGATAAAATCAGAGAGCACTGCATTCAAAATGCCCTTCTGCCACCACAGCTCTACCTAAATAAAAAGATCTTTGCCTCCTGACTGAAAGAGAATAGAGAGAGGGCAAACTAAAACTCTAGTAGGTGGAAGTTTCACAGTGTAGGAGCAGCTATGGAGAAGGTTCTCTCCCATGTCCTTGCCAAATCTGTCTGTAATGGTGGGGGGAGGGTGAGAGAAAGCCCTCCTCGCTGATGATCTTAAAATTTATGCCAGCTTGTTTACTGAAGAGAACAATGCGCGACAACATCAGGACAGTATTAAACATAATCGAATATTATGAAAGACATAATGAAAAGAAATTAGCCATGGTGTTTGTCGATGCGGAAAAGGCTTTTGATATGGTCAATTGGGCATTCATGAAGATGGTCATCAAACAGGTACAAGCAGAAAAAAAATTCATTTCTTGGATTGAAGCAATTTACAGTCAACAAACGGCGAGACTGATTATTAATGGTGAGAGAACAAAACAGATTGAACTTCATAGAGGAACAAGACAGGGTTGTCCTCTGTCACCTTTGTTATTCATAATGACAATGGAAATTCTCAATAATACCATACGGGAAGAAATTACAATAAGAGGAGTTCAGATAAAGAAATACCAGTACAAGGTTAAAGCATTTGCGGACGACCTGGTTTTGTTTCTAGAGGATCCTCTCAATAGCGTACAAAGATTGATGAATATTATTCAAGAATATGGAGAATACTCAGGATTTAAGATAAACAAGGAAAAGACAGTGTTTATAACAAAAAAATATCAGAGAGAAAGAAGATATGGAGTTCAAACAGATAACGGAATTTAATAAAGGACAGAAAGCAAAATACTTGGGAGTTTGGATTTCCAAGAAAAACAATGAGCTTTTTCAAAATAATTATGAGAAAAAATGGAAAGAGATACTTAAAGATTTAGAGAAATGGACTCAAATGCGATTATCTATGTTGGGAAGAATATCTGTTATAAAAATGAATGTACTACCCAAGATGAACTATCTTTTTCAATATATTCCTATTATAACAAATGCTAAGCCCTTCATACAATGGAAGAGAGATATAACTAACTTCATATGGCAAAGTAAAAAACCAAGAATAAAATGGAAAGTCATGACTGACATAACAAGAAGAGGAGGCTTGGGACTACTGGATTTACAAGTATACTTTAAAGCTGCGGCATTCACTTGGATTAAAGGACTGGATGGATCTACAAAATACGAGAATGCTGGCTTTAGAGGGAGCAGACTTAAGGATGGGATGACACGCCTATATGTTTTACGGAAAAGCAACACTTGATAAAGATTTTACACATCATTTTGTCAGAAAATCATTATATAAAGTATGGAATGATTATAAGAATAAGAACATTAGGCAGCTACCCACCTGGGTCTCCCCCTAGGAAGCCTTTTTTGGAAGATGGTCAGACACAGAAAAGTGGTTGCGATATGAAGATATATTGGAGAAAACAAATATGAATACAAATATAAATGTTTTTAAGATGAAATCAAGAGAGAAATTGGAAATTGAAGGTATAAAGTTAAACTGGTTTCCCTACAGACAACTATCAGAAAGATTTCAGATGGATGTGAAAACTCAAGGAATAGAACAGAAGAAACAAGAAAATCTGTTGAAGCTTCTACAAGAAAATCCACCTCACTTACTCTCACATCTATATCAAGAGATATTACAACAACAATGTGAGGAAGAGACAATTAAAATAGCAATGGTACAATGGGCACAGAATATTGGACACCCAGTTCAGTTGGAATGGTGGGAACAAAGTTGGCAACAAACAAAGAAGTTCACGGTAGCTCAGAACCTTAAAGAAAATTACTATAAGCTTTTTCATAGATGATACATGACACCCGAAAAATTAAAGATAATTTATAAGACGGGTACAGGTCAATGCTGGAAATGTCAAAAGACTGTCGGTACACTATTTCATATGTGGTGGACATGTTCTAAAGCAAAAAAGTATTGGAATGAAATTCATAAGATAATATGTGATGTATTGCAGGTTCAAATTGACAAGACTCCTGAAATGTATTTACTAAATATGATACATATGTTAGAGGGAACTGTGGTAAAGAAATATCGGAGAATAATACTGTATATGGTTTCTATTGGTCGTATTTAATTTGCAAGGCTTTGGAAAAGTGATGCAATACCTATGACAGAACAATGGTGGGCAACTCTTATTGAAAATAGAAATGCAGATATTGTTTCACAGCGATTAAAAGGGAAATCAGATGATGATATATATAAAGAATGGCAGATGATTTCGGAAGCGGGATGGGTTTTGTCAGGGAACAATGCATAATTCATGGTATTAAAGGTTGTTACAAGATAAAACTCAGAGATATATCATGGAACATGTAAAGTTGAGTAGAAAAACAGGAACTAACAAATTAAGTAGATATACTAACAATTTATTGTGAACCGTTGATAACAGTTCAATGAATGATAAAAACTGTAATCCAGAGAGGAAGGAAGACAGTTGTAATATGACAATTAAGAATACAATGATAATTGTTTGTTTTATATGTTGGAATTGTTACCTGTATTCTGGGGGTACCGGGAGGGGCGTCCAAATAACCAAATAAAAACACAAGATGGGGAAATTAACTAGAGCACTCTCTTAAGCTAGTGAGAGGCAGGGTAACTTTAGCTGGGATCTTTAACCCTATGTATACAGCGTCAGGTCAGAAGAGCAGTCAGGCAAGTAAAAACAATAGTTTTATTAAAGGACAAACAACAGAAAGACACCACAAACACACAGCTAACTACAAATTAGAAATAAGAGTTTTCAGGGGGAAAACCTTTTCTCGTAGTCCTGGAGAAAACGGAGGGTTGCAGGGAAGAAAGCTCAGCGCAGTTCGCTGAGGGGAGCTCGTCAGACCGAATGACAGCAAGGCGGCATGGAAGTCCAGAGTGATCCGAAGTGGGCTCGGAATTGGGGACTTTTTACAGGGTGGATTGTGCCTACAGGCCCTGTGTTCCCTTTCCCATTCAGAGAAATGCTCTTTAAGGCCATTTCCGCACAAAGTGAGGGAATCGCTCCATGCCGTTACTCACTGGATCTTCTGGCTCCTTGGTCTGGGCCAGGGTGACTTGGAATAGTGCGAGGTCTTAGATCCACACTGCTCCGGCTTCCAAAATGACGGCTTCTGGTTGGTTGTGTGTCCCGACCAACTGCGAAGCTTGCCACGCCTAAAGCCGGCCCTCTGCAGATTGCAGGCTCGCATTGGTGCAAGCCTGCGAATCTGTACAAGGGAGCAGGCACGCAATGGCGCGCCCCAGAAAAAAAGAGAAATCTCTTTTTTCCGGTCTTTAAAAAGCGCACTGGAGGACCAGTTGGGGGCGTTTCGGAGTGGACTGAGATGCGGCTCTCCGGTAAGTAGTCCGAACCTAGTCCGCTCTGAGGTGCAGACGACCTCTGTAGAGGATGCACTGCACCATTTAAAGTCCCCTGTGCGGAAAAGGCCTAATTGAAACTAGAGAATCACATGTCCTTAAAAGACTGTGGGCTTTTTGCTGTGATTTATCCCAAAATAACAATAACAGCAACAATAACAATAATAGAAACAATAATAGAAAAATAAAAATAAAATAATAGGAAATTCCCCCTCCTCATTTGAACTATAGCAACAGATATAGCAACCAGCAGAAACACTTCCTCCATTAATTTTTGTCCCAGTCCTGGAACTCTGCCCACATCTTTCATCCTTTCAGAGCTAATTCCAAATGAGATGGTGAACCTGTGCCTGGGGCAGTAACAGTTCAGGCTGCTGATGGGAACTCCTGCAATTGAATGATCCATATATGCACACAGAAAATGGACATATCAAAAAGCAGAGTAGAGGAGTATTCAGTCATGTGAGCAGTGGCAGCTTTTGCCTTCTGTGTCAGTAGTGAAGTCCCCTTTGGGTTTTAGTCTAAATTTTAAAGGGGCTACCCAAAATGGTTTAACACCTTGGGTAGGTCCTAAGATAACTCCAGATAAAACATGAATAGAGTCACTGTTCCACTGACATGGAACACACTGTCTGCCCCTGCTGGTAAGTCTGTATCAGGATCCAAGATATTTTGCTTTCTAGGGTAAAAAACAAGATGACACCTCTCATTTGATGTGTAAAAACCTACTAGTTGCCTCCAGTTGCCTCTTTCTTCAATGCTAGTGATTGAGAGTGTCTTCCACTGTGGCTGAAAGCAGCTGGCTAGCTGTGGAGCCCAGAGTGGGATGTTTGGTATACAGCAGTCCCCTCCACTGCCTTGCTGTTGCTTCTCAGCACCTGTCAGCTTAAACAGCTGTCTCATGTCCTCATCTAAACAGGTACAGTCATTTGTCACTGCATTAAGAACAAGGTCATAATCTTTATTTTGCTTTGTGGACAGTGTTGTAGAGAGATGCAGATCTGACCCATAGGCACTCTTTGTTTCCTTGTTGTTGATCTGAATTTGGGAATATGCTGGAGAACTTCTTATTTCACTGTGATTCTTGTGAATTAAAGAGTTGGTGAGATATTCTTTGGATTTCTCATTTAAAAAACATAGAGTCAGATCTGTGAACAATGGCTGAGATCCTACATTGGACTATAGCTCCTCTTATCCACATCCTTTCCCTATCAGCAGTCAAGTCCCAGGAAGGGCTGCTGATGGTACTTACTGTTTGGGAAAGGGGTGGGGAGGGAACTCAGACCATGAAGTGGATTTCTCTTGGACGGGAGGAAACAAAGTTACACTCATGAATGGATTGCACCCTCATTTTCCTTCCCCTAAGAGCCATAAACAGCTGTAGCTTCATGGTCTGAATTGCTGCTTCTCTCCCCTTCTTTCTTACTAGTAAACAGCAGCAGCAGCAGCAGCAGCAGCCACTCCTGGGGGGAGGTTTGGGGTGGATTGGAAAGGAAAGAGAATAGCCCTTACAGTCCACTGCAAAAAGGTCAGATGCTCAAATGAGTGTGTAACAGGATGCTGACTGCAGAATGAAAATGATGCTGTACCAGCTGACATTGAATAGATCTAGGGCCTGTCTCCTTACTGTACAATGATGGAGAAAGTTTGAGCTTGCATTTTGTATTTGTCTGTATCACTTTCATTGTGAAATACCTGCAGGATCAAGTCAGTGAATGTTTATTTGGAAATGAACACTTCTGTCCTGATCAGCTGGTCATTCCTTGCTTGCTTATTGAAATGATGGCAGTATTTTTTTTTTTTTTTAAAAAGCAGAGCTCTTTGATTGGCTCTTCTCAGGGCCTTTGGAAGAAGCACAGACAAAGAAATGCATTATGATAACTTGATAAGCCTTTTGCTTGTTTCTGCACATGCACAACAGTCAATATACCACAACCTTTTTTGCACCTCCATCAACACGCCACAGCTACGAGACTCCTTCTGCTTTGCCAGAACAAGAGAGGGGCAGGGCGGGGAAGCTGCTTTGGTAGATCACTGCCTGAATGGAATCATATCATCCAGCTTTGTCTCCCTGCTGCACTGCACAGGATAATAATGTTGGAGAAACCTTGTAGCAGGCAGGGGGAAGGGTTTAAAAGCATCATACTGAGACTGGGCAGGCAGCCAGGAGAAGGGACAGAAGTGAAGTGCTCCTGGAGGTTTTCTTTTTTTAGATAATGATTACTGAAGGGGAAAAGAAGGCCAGTTATCACAGGGCTCTTTTAGAAATGAATAAAGTATTTATTGTAGACGATTGGGGGGAAAATCCTTAAATCTCTTTTTAAAGCAGGGCTTCTTATGTCTGTGTAATGAAATGCATGAAACTGCTAAGCTTGGGGAGAAATTGACAAGATCCCTTGGCAAAACTATTCCAGAGAAGTACTATATATATCGACAAGGACAGCCTCATCCCCTCCAGTGTATTGTCTTCCATGGGAGTACTTCTGGAACCATTCCCATGGAGGGCAGAACATGGAAAACGTTACGTCAAACTGTGTGTGTGAGAAAAAACAAAACAAAATCCTCTTGAATTTTTCAGGAAATATTTGTCAGCAGGAGCTGGCAGGAATTTGAGGCTTTTCGAGAGAATTACTTGCTTGTTGTTGTTGCTAGGAATCATTCCTCAAATGAATGCATCTAGTGCATGGAAACTGCAGTTTCCCAGCATTCATACTCTTTGTAGCTCTTGCTTCTCGGAGGCTGCACTGGACTCCAAAGATCCATGTATTATGGCAGTGAATATATGAAAAATGGTTGCATTTAAATATGCATGTGTTCTGGACTTAATTGAATCCTGGGATTTTTTTTAAAAAAAGAATAGCCCTTATTTGGGTAGTTTCCCTCCCTTCTGGAGAGAATAGCCTGAATCTTATTGTTAGTCCCAACTAAAGTAGACTCAATGGGATTTCAGTAACTGTTGACTCACCATTCAGCAATTGATTCAATAGGACTCAGACTAATGTCTTCTGTGGCTGAGTGAGAAATTTGTTTGGTTTTTGTTTCACTACAAACATACCATATCTTTACTTCCTGAATCAGAAGAGACATCAAAGATCAAAATATTTTCTGAAATTCATGGTAAATGTTACATACATTCATTTTCCACTATTGGGGTAGGTGTACATGCAAACATGCACACATTGAAAAAGTGTGTGCAAAATGAAGATATTTTGCAAAATGCCCATGGAATTGCACACATGTTTGGGGGCAGACTATGGCCGTTTCCACACTGGACTGTTATAGCACTATGATTCCACTTGCAACATCCTATGGAATCCTGGGGTTTGCAGTTTTGGGAGGGACCAGTCGGCCCCTCCTGAAACTGCAAACCCCAGGATTTCATAAGATGTTGCAAGTGGAATCATAGTGCTATAACAGTCCAGTGTGGAAATGACCTAAGAAATAATAATTCAGTGTCTGATGTGAAACAGGAAGAAATGAATCTAGCAGTGGAAAAGTGAGAATCTGAATAAAATTGAATACCATCATGTCTCATAATGCATGTTATTTAATTTCATACCCAAGTCATACAAAAAAGGCCAGCCGTTAGCTATTTACCCATAGTAAGAGGCTGTGGTGACTGGCAGCAAGGCTTATGTCTCACAACACATGGGAACAATGCCCTGAATCATTGAGAATCCATTGCAGCTACTACAAAGGTATATAGTTTTGAAGAGGCCTGTTGAATGGCAGAGGTGCATCTTTTTTACAACTGTTCTGGAGATTTTTATTTCTGATACAGTATTTTGCTTTCCTTCAGAATCATTCCAGTGTGTGGAGAAAATAATATGCTGGAACCTGTCTGATGTGTTCTGTCTTCCAGAAATGTACATTTTGTCCAGGTTCATGAGTAACAGCGTCCCTCATGCATCTGCAGTGTGCATGGTCCCTCTTCCATAGGCCCTTCTTGTTACCCATTGTATTAATGATGGGGGAAATCTGAAGCCTCTAGATTCCACTTAGTTGGAAATTTAACTGGAAATAGGAAACCCATGTCATGGCTCCATGTGTAGGACATGAAAGAAAGGCATTTTGATTATGGGGATATGGGAGAATTTGGGGGTATGGGAAAGAATATTCCTCGCTTGTTGAATCTTTTTCTGTGGATGGCTGCCATGTTTGATTTCCCAGAATGTGTCATCATAAGAAGCGTTCTGATAAAATCTAGTATAATGGTTGCCAAAACAATAAAGATTCTAGAGCTCCAAAAATTTTCAGCCAAAATATGTATGCCCCACAGTCCCAAATTTAGACTGAATGTTCCAAGTTTCAGAGGTTCATTTGTTGTTGTGTACCTTCAAGCTTCGAACTTATGGTGACCCTATCGTGTTTTTTTTTTTTTTTTTTTTTGGCTGTGTGAAGAGCCCAAGGTACCCAGTTGATTTCCATGGCTGACTAAGAAATCAAACCCTGGTCTCTAGGGTCATAGTCCAATGCTCCGACCACTACATCATGCTGGCCCTTTTCAGAAGTTCACCTAGTACTAATTCAATCATAATTAGGTAACAAACTAGAGTATCAACAATGTCTCCTCTTTGGATGGAATTAAAAAAAATCTGATTTGATATCTTATAAGCTGCAAACTGAAGCTTCAATTTTAGTTCCTTCTGGGATGAAAGAGGGGTTGACTGGGCAAATACCCCACAAGTAATTACTTTATTCATGGAATAAAGTAATTGCTCATGGGGGTATCCACTGGAATTGCACAGTAGCATTATCAGAAGTTACTTTAAAATGAGAAGCTGCAGAGAGCTTCTCTTACACTGGAAAATCAGTCAGCAGAGAATTAGCACATCAAAGGAAATATCTAAATTTAAAAAGTATATACTAAAGCTTTATATTGGGAAGTGAGGAGGTTCTGCTTATTTTGATAGATAGTGATTTGAAAGGACATTACCTGGACTGGAAAAATATTCATTTTCAACAGGGGTTATAAAAGGAGAATTCTAGCATTAAATGAACATTAGCAAAATATTTGTACAGTGTATTTGTCTTTTAAGACATCTGATTTTTAAATTCTACAAATGACAAGCTTCAGAAAGGAGTGATTTCCAGCATTTGTGCTAATGGAGGTCTGGAAGAAAAGCTGACAAGAGAAGATGCTTTCAGACAGTCTGTCTAGAATGAGCCCTGGAATTGAGGTGGTGGTAGTAAAGGCTCAAATCCCTCCTGGGGGATAAGCCCTGCACCCCACCAATAATCAGGCAAAACTGACCACAAGACAGCTGTCAATTCCTGAATCAAGCCACCTCAGGAATTATCAGTTTGATGTGCACTAAATGATCAAACACATATATACAAATATTAAGACAGTTATTATAGCTGAGTCCTCCTAGCAATAACAAGGGCTGCATGCAGTCTATTTTAGGCACACTTGGCAGTAAACAACACATGGAGACTTCTAAGTACAAATTGTGCTTGTAGGATTGTTCATAGCTGAGGCTTATGAATGATAATAGATGGGCAAAATAATTTGTCCGCTTCCTGATTGGGCCTCAAGGGACTATGATATTGGAGAATGGGGCAGAAGAGTTTGCAGCAGCCCTTTTTTTACTCTGCTTGCTGGAGAAAAATCTGAAGAAGGAAGTTGTGCTATGGCATTGTGACCCTGAATTATCCTTGAGTGAACAGTTTCCACAATGTGTATTCTTTTACTGAAATTTTTGTTTGCATGCTGCATATGTTTTGTAGTTGGGTTGAATGCTTTAGATCCTTGGCACATTGATAGTTCAGAGGTGACTCATGAAACCATAGAGTTGGGTCAAGAATTCTCTTCCAATTCCTGCCAGAGGAGGAACCCACAACTAAAGCAATGGTGGTCATCCAACCTCTGATTATAAATTCCAAATGAAGGAGAGCTTACCACCTTTGTAGAACATACTGTAAGTGGTCTTATTGTGCATGATACAGGCAGAAGAAGACTGTATTGTACATTAATATAGTATGGCTTTTTCTACATATTTGATTTTTCTATTTACTTTTTAAAGTAATTTTAGAACCCAGTTGAGATTTTATTGCCTGTTCAACTGTGTCATTTAAGAATATCCTGGATTAGCCCAAAGATCTACCTAGTCTAACAGTTTGCTTTCATAGTGGCCAACCAGTTGCCCATGGCAAGCCCATGAAAAGGACATCAGTACGGCTCCACCTTCTATTTTTCACTATTATGAAACTGAGGCATACTGGAGGTAACATATAGCTAGCCCATCTAGTAGCATGGATGGGCCTATATTCTGCCTGCCTGCTCAGATCCCATCACTGTATATCTGGCATTCCCCCCACCCTCATATGCATCTCTCTGCACTTATTTTCACTGAAATTTCCATTTACCTTTTTAATGTTCATTCTACCAGTTTGGACAGAAAATTTTGTAATTCTTCACAATCTGTTCTTCTTTCCACTCACTACTCTGAATAATGCCATTAGCCACCTCATTAGACATCCAAACCCCTAAATTGATGTCAAAGCATTATCTCCAGCTTGGTAGAAATATATGTTTTGCATTTTCTTTTCAGATTATTTCATCTTAAATCTTTTATCTTCTAGCATACTTTGAAGGGCAGCAAGGATGATAAGAGGCATGGAGAACAAAACATATGAAGAAATGTTGAAAGAGCTGGACATGTTCAGTTTGGTGAAGAGAAGAGTGAAGGGCCATATGATAGCACTCTTTAAATACCTCAAAGTCTTTCACAGAGACGAAGCTGCAGACCTGTTCTCTGCTGCCCCAGATATTAGTTCAGGTCTAATGGTTTTCAGTTACAGGAGACTAGATTTTGAGTGAACATTAGAAGGAACTTCTTGACAGTAAGAGCAGCTTAGCGATGGAGCCAATTGCCTAAAGAGGTGGTAGGGTCTCCTTCTTTGGGCATCTTCAAAAGGAGACTGGCCTTGCTGGGGATGCTTTAGGAGCTCCTGCATTGAGAAGGGGGCTGGATTTGATGGCTCTGAGGCCTCTTCCAACTCTATGATTTTATGATTCTATGAAAAGTGGGGATAGAGAAAAAGAATGAAACATCAGTGTTTCTTCCCATTTCTGCGTCTCTCTTTTGTGGAATGGAACTCATAGTAAGCATCTAGAGAATTCAGTCAATTATCTGAAAAGCAACATCAGCACCACCATTAACTGCTGGCTATTTCCATGTCTCTGGGGTGGTGAATCTACTCCAGGTTTTAGTCTGAAATCTACAACAGCTATCCAAAGTACAGAACCCTACCTCCTAAATGAGTCTAAATAGAAGAAACTACTATGTGATCTACTAGTGGCCAGGACTGAGAGGTGAAAGTGACCAGGACTGAGAGATGAAAGGGGTCCCCTGTTTGTGTGCAAAGTAAATGGGTGGGGAGCAGACTAAGAGGGCTGTTGCAGCTGTTGTCCACTCTACCCACGGGCACACATTAGTATGAATTTCATAACTGATCTACCAGAGAGTAATAAAAAAAATGGCCAATTGGCTGGTGCAGTGGTTAAATGCCGGTACTGCAGCCACTGGGTTGTGAGTTCGATCCTGCTGGGCTCCAGGTTGACTCAGCCCTCCATCCTTCTGCAGGTTGGTAAAATGAGTACTCAGCTTGTTGGAGGCAATTAGCTAACACTCATTGTAAACTGCTTAGAGAGCACTTAGCTGATAAGTGGTATAGAAATACACATGCTATTGCTATTGTTATTATGCACCTTTTCTCCAGACAAGCACATTTTGTGCCCTGAAAATCCATCCCCATGGCTACACAATTAGCCAAATTATTCATTCAG
The DNA here is from genome assembly GCA_948474755.1 of Ctenosaura bakeri. NCBI lineage: Eukaryota > Metazoa > Chordata > Lepidosauria > Squamata > Iguanidae > Ctenosaura > Ctenosaura bakeri. The sequence continues at coordinate 61,668 of CAOLHI010001825.1, read as the reverse complement.
CATATGTACAGATTGCATGGGGTGCCAAGTAAGATAATCTTTGATTGAGACAGTCAGTTCAGCTCACAATTTTGGAAAATGTTTCTGAGATTGTTGTGGGTAGAACAAGCCATGAATATGGCTCATTATCTAGAGACTGATGGGCAAATGGAAAGGGTTAATCAAGTACAGGAACAGTACTTGCATTGCCATGTAAATTACCAGCAAATTGATTGGGAGAACTGACTGGAAGAACCTGATATCTTTTGTGGAAATGGGTTACAACAATGCTGTCCATCAAAGCACAGGACACACCCCCTTCAAAATTGTGTTTGATAAAACTTTGAATCACCTGCCAAACTGACATGCAGGCTGTAACTGACTGGGCACAAAGGGTTATTGTTCAGCCACCTATTACATCAGCTCTAGACTATGCCAAGGACATGAACAAAAAGTAGCTGATCAAAAGTGGACAAAGAGTTGGGACTTCAAGGTAGGAGACAAGGAATACTTGTCCACTGAGTTTTTGAAATGCCTTCAACCTTCAAAAAGAATGGGGTTGAAATAGGTAGAGCCCTTTTGAGTGAAACGATTGGTCAATGCAGTGACAGTGAAATTGGAATCACCCAAGTCTTACAGAAAAATCCATCTAGGGTTTCATTTCAGCTTGCTCAAACTGGCAGCCAAGTCAGATAGATGCATTGTGTCGAGCTCCACCAGTGCCACCTCCACCTATCATGGTGGGTCAAGAACAGTATTTTGAGATTTCCAAAATATTGGATTCACAAAAATCCAAGAGGCAACTACAGTATTTAGTGAATAGAAAATACTTATCTGCCAGAAAATGGGAATGGGTTGACATGGACCATGTCAGAGCTCCCCACTTAATAAAAAAAATTCTATGGTGCCCATCCTCACAAACTTGGTTGAAGGGGCAGGGTTCCTTTTAGGGAGGCAGAATGTCAAGTTGCAATGCCTCCCTATCATAATATGGATAATGTAGAATATAGCAATAGCAGTTATATTTCGATACTGCTTATCAGTGCAAGCACACCCTAAGCAGTTTACAATGTGTTTAGCTAATTGCCCCCAACAAGCTGATGGTGCTTGTGGGGGGGGGGTGGAGCATTTTGCATGTTTTCATGCTTTGGAGGCAAAAACTACCTGAAATTTGCACTGATTATTTTTTAAATTGGGATGTTCACTGGTGGGGTGGGGTTTTCAAGGATAACAAAATGTATACTGCAGGATGGGTTTCAAGAGCCAAAGAAATGAGGTCCAGGGACATGGCCTGTGGGCTGCACTATGCCTACTCCTGACATAATCTAAACACAAGGAAGAGGGCATGTATTTTATACCATCTTCCCCGGTGTACCTGTGCCTTATCCTAGGGAAAAAACAACAACTATGCTTGTTGTGTGTTCTGCCTTCTCATTGTCATTTCCCTGGAGACCTATTGTCAAATAGAATGGCAGGATATAAGTAATGTGAAAATAGCTATTTCTGTTGTGTACGATCCAGATTCATAGGAGGAGAATGATCATTGTAGTCTACAAGTAGACCCTATAGTACCATCAATGGTGTAATCCTGTACAGGTATTTGGATACATGGCTTTATACTTGTAATTCTCACAAATATGAATGGGCTGGTTTTATCTTCCTCTGAGGGAATAAGGTAGGAAGGAAAATAAGGAACTACTATGATGTACTATGATTTACACTTTGATGTTTGAAGAGACATTATAGTGCTTTTATTTGCCCTTACCATATTATTGCCTTTTAAAAGTTGTGTGTATTGGTTCCATATAAGTCATTTGTTCATAAGACAATTTTCCCCAAAACTCCTTTTCTTTTCTTTTCTTTTCTTTTTTTTTTTTTGCACTTTGAATAACCACAGACATGCCTAGAAATGCACAGTGGGAAAATCTGACAGACAGTAATGAGCATCCTCTAAAGGGTTTCTATGGTAGTGCTGACTGCAGTAGATGCCTGGGATATTGAAAACATCATGGTCTAGCTAGTAAAGGGCACTCTATTTTTAGCTTTTGTGAGCAAAGAGTAACCATTAATGCTATGAAATCTTATGACTCAGTAGGGATGCAAACTAGAGGCACTACTCTATGGAAAAACAAAACTCATATCTCAATGAAAACAGACAAATATTTACACATAAAGACAAACACACACAAATTCACATGGTGCTGTGGCAAAGCCAGGGCTTACAGGGATGTAGCACCTGGACATTTTGATTAGCAGGGACTATGACATCATCTGCCACAGGTTTCTCTGTTTCCTTCAGAATTAGCTACTATTCTCACAGTAACTGGGGGAAAATGGATTTCCCAGAGCTTGGCAAAGTTACTTTTTTGGTCTGAAATATCCAGCATATCTTAGTCACCGTGGCCATATATACCACTACAGAATGACACATCATTACAATAGTTCCCATATCTCCTATTCATTAATTATCTGTTCAGTATAAAAAGTTAGAAATGTGGTCATGACATATTTTTTGAAACTGGGTTATTGCTGTAGGACAGTTTCACAAAGTTAAAGCTCCTGTATTAAAAGGTAGTCTTTCATTGGAGATTGCATTCATTGAGAAGATAGTGGACTGATTCAGGCCAGCTATAGGTTTTATTACCACTTTGTGCATTCCAGGATTGGTTGTGCCAAGACGATATTGTCAGAATTTGATCTTGGGAAAACATCAGTATTATAAGATGAGAAGAATCTTGTCATGTAATAATGGCTGAAAAGTCTAGGACAAGTGGAACTGCAATCCTATATACTCTTATCTCATTGAAATCAATCGGTCCTAAAGGCCCATTGAAACTGCACCATGCTTACTCCTGTTTGTATACACACACACAAATATGCAGATTCATGTATAAAACCATAGCAGAGTGATATAAATTCAGTTGGTAAATGTTCATTATCTTTTTTGATGGGAACAGGTTCTCAGTGCAGCTTTTTTAGGTTCTCTGAATCCTGGGCCTCTTCCGCAAATTGCCTCTGTCCCAGCAGTGTAAGGTGACAATGGCGGCAGTGCTTCTCCAGGGAGAGGAATACGATGGAGCACTCCCCTCTGTGCTGGCTGCCTCCAGGAACCAAGAAGGACAAAGGCCATACCTCTTCCTGCCACTGTGCAGCTGGGTATTGGGGCAGCAAGCTCAGCCATTGCGTCTCCAGGACTTCTGCAGCAAAGGTAAGTGCAGATGCATGGTGGGAGGGTGGCGTGATCACCAGTCATTTATGGGGAAATCCTGTCAATGATTTGCAGCACAATCACACCACCTGGGGATGGGAGAAGGACGGGTCTGGGATGATATCATGTATAAGCATCATCCCAGACCCATCCTTCTCTCATCCTCATAGTGGGTTGCGTGTGTTGCATGGAAAGGGCGCTGGTCCAGTATGCCTTAGTAGACTCTATATTGCAAAGAAGAAAGCAATGTAATACCAAAATTACATGTACAGCAGGAAAATATCTTTTGTGCCCAAACACTGTGGGAATGAGAAGGATGACAGATAAAGGAGACCACACTCAGTGAGCTGAGTGAACAGACATAACTGTCCAAGCTTGGTCTGGGCTGGCAGCCAGGAGAAGCTGATAACAAACACAGGTCAGAAACTCAGCAGTAACTTAAGAGGCAGGCAAAACAAACACAAGTCAAAGGCAGAAACACAGGCAAGAGCAGCAAACAGAAGCATGCATGGGAGAAATAGTCAGTTGATTGCTGACAAAGGCTAGAGGGGGAAAGCTCAGTTCTTATAGGCTCCAGGGTCAGTGCAGCTGGTGTCTGATTAATTGGTGCTTGGCATAAATTTGCTGGGAGTGACACAGGAGACCTTTTTGGTGTCTACACTGGGTGAAGGTAGGTACAGGTAGATCATTCTCTGTATCTGAATGAGCAGGGCTCCGTGCTGGGGCTGACCCTTCTGTCCTTGGGGCGAGTGGTGGTACTGTCTGCTCAGCAGGTTCTGCCGTAGCAGTCTCTGTGTCAGGACTCAGAACAGGTTCTGCTGCCTCAGACTTTGGCCATTTCCACACCGGGCTTCTGTAATGGTGCAGAGCGACCTCTCACGGAGGTCTTCTGCACCCTAGAGTGGACTGGCGTGGACTACTTTTTGTAGTTCCACACCAGAATCCACTCAGGAGCAGCCGGAACTAGCCGTGCTGCGTGTTTTAAAAAAACCTCTTTTTCGAGGTTTTTAAAAAACATGGAGCTTGCAGCCCCATGCTGCTCTGTCACTCGGCTCCGATGTGGATTTGCAGGCGCGCGCAAGTGCATGCTTGCGGACCTGCTGGGGGCGGGTTTTCGGCTGGCGAGCTTCTCCGGTTGGTGGAGAACCTCCACCAACCGGAAGCTGCCATTTGGGACACCAGAGGAATGTGGAGCAGCGAGTGCGTGCTCCTCTGCGTGGCGACGGACTCGCCCGGCTGCTGGTAAGCTCCGTTTTTGGCGTTTTCACCCATTCCCCCCACCCCCATGTGGAAAGGGCCTTTGAGTCTGAGTCTAGGTCCTGGAAGCCCATGACACCAATCACAACTTTATTAACCATACAGTTTTTAGGCATATAATAAGATGCAAGAGAAATGCTGTTAGTAGACAAGAGCCTACGTAAATGGCTCCATATTATGACGAACATTTTCCTGTGGTTCTTGCAGCACATTCTAATTGGTGGACTAGTCTCACATTCCATAAGCTCTTGGATGTCTAAAACCTTAAGGAGAAGCTCCCCTTGACAATAGTTGTTCTATTTCTGTTCTACATGTGAATGTTAATCCCTGGATTTTCTTTCTTTATGTCTATAGTATTGAGCAATAGCTGCCAGGTGTAAATTGGCCCCAACAACTGACATGAGAGATAAACTTCAAGATGCCCCTGCATTACTCTGAGGTCAATACTGTTCATCTGGGTGGCATTTAGCTACCTCTTACCAGTTATACAGTGATCAAGTGTGGAAAATCCAAGAGATACATACATGTCTAAACCAGATGAGAAGTACTCCATGGTAAAGCAGCATGATATTTTAAAATTATGATGGGTTTATGCAACTTAGGTCATTTCTGCATTACGCTAGTATAGTGCTATTATTCCACTTTCAACATCCTGTGGAATTCTGGGATTTGTAGTTTACTGAGGCTAAAGAGCTCTCTGGCTGAGAATTCTAAAGGCCTCTCCCTAAACTGCAACTCCCAGATTCCATATGATGTTGAAAGTGGAATAATAGCAGCATAACAGTGTAATGTGGAAATGGTGTAGGAAAATAATATCTGGAAGGATAAGAGATGAGAGCATACTGCAAAGTAGATTTTGATATAATGTTTGTTGTGATGATGCGTTACCCTGCCCTGTCTGAGTCCTGTCCTGTTCTTGCCCTGAATAACAGGGATCAATGAGAAGTTCATTGGGACCATCCTTTCATCAAAGATGACACAATTTGCATTTCCAGAATTGAAGACAACCCCAGATGCAATTTGTAGTTGAAAATACTTTATGTTTCACAAAATAAAAACAACATATGTGTTCAGAAAAAGTGTGAATAAAAAAGTATGTATGTTTTAAAAATGCACATAAACATGAACCTAAATCAATGTTGTTGGGCTGCCACTGTTTCCAGGACAGAAACTATCCTGTCAGCAGATGTCCCCCCTTGCATTTAGATCATGCTGGATCATGTCTGAGTTAATGAGAAAGATGAGTAGAGAAAAAGCATAATTTGAAAAATGTGCACAAAAATATGTACAAATTGAAAGATATGGGGTGAGGGAATAAGATTTTCAAGGATGGGTGGAGGGCAAGGTTTACAGCCCAATGTGAACCTGTGATATTGGCAGCCAGCATGGTGCAATGATCTGGGTGTTGCACTCCAGAAAACCTAGGTTGAAATTTTTGCTTAGCCATGGAAGCCCACAGAACTTGACCAAGCTTCACTTTGTCACCCTTAGCAGAAGGCAAAGTCAAACTGATGTTGAACAAATCTTGCCAAGAAAATGCTGTAATAAGATCACTGTTAGTCAAAGTTCTCTTGAAGGCATGTAACAACAACATGGACCTGAACTGGAACAAGCTTGCCGATAGAAAACTGGGAAGTTCCACAAAACTGAGCCTGATAGAGACCTACATGTACCTAATTAAAAAAAAAGTGGTTAACACAATTAAGAGACATGCAGAAGATGTTGATGGGTTAACACATGCATCTTTTTATACTGTTGGTATAAAGGATAGGCTGCTACTGTTTTGGGGAAAGTAGAAAGCACAACCAAAGTATATAGGCAACTTTTGGATTTCTTTGGTTAAGGGAAACTTTTGAAATAAAGTTAATTAAAAGCATCTTATTTAACACCTTGCATTTGATTAATCATCATCTTAAGAATGTGTGAATGAGATTCTGAAGTGTAACAGAGACCGATCAGGAACACAGCCATGGTGCATCTACAGTTCATTAGCAATTCTTTAGTTAATTATATAAAGCATTTTAATTTACTTTAGCTAATTTCTCCTTTGGTGGAAACTTTTGAAAGAGGTTCTCTGAAGAAAATGAGTGAAGGTGAAGTGAGTCTATTTTATTCAAGTGTTTCATGGGGTATCAATATTCTGCTGAAAATATGACTGTAGATAATAGCTCCAGTTCAAGGTTTTGAATAACTTCAAAACATAAACCATTTCACAAAAGAAAATTGTCAGTTTATGCACTGCTAAATCTCTCCTGCAAAACAACATAATTTGCCCTTGCCAAAGGAAACAGGAACACATTTCTGCTATAAGGATCTCATGGGGGTTTTATGTCTCTTGGGAATGAGGCACTAAATAAAGCATAAATATCAAAATGCAGGGAAATGTATTTGTGTTTAATTTAACTGAAGCATTATGTAAGAATATTGGCTTCACCTAAAAACTAACAGGAGGTCACTTTCTGAAATACACACACATTTGGAACTCAGATTTTCTGACAAATTGAGAAAACATATTTGAGATTATAAAAATGACTAATCCTGTTTTGAGACTGGTCAGATCAGATCTGGGGAATCTACAGAGAATGTCCAGAGAGTATATTAGAAGGTGCTTGAAAGTTCTGAAACTGAGAATTGACCATCCAGCCCTACCCATCTACTCCAAAGTAAATCTCACTGAGTTCAGTATCACGTTTAGGATTACAGCCCACAGTTGCAATTCATTGCTCCCTTGTCCAAGAGTAATGGACTCAGAATGGAGCTGGATGTACTTCTGAGTGAATACATACAAGACTGGGCTTGGAAGAATCCATTTTTCACCTGATCAGTATTGATAAAGTTGATAAATAATCTGCAATTCATGTAAAAAGGGTATATTTAACTAAGAAAAAATGAGAAGATTGATAACTCTCTAATGCTGAAAAGCTGCTGCTAGAAAGAAAACTTTAGTATTTGTTTACTATATCACCAAACAGGAGGAAAAGAAAGCAAAGGAGCAGTGATACAAATCTTGAGCAGTTATCATGAGTAAGGACAGACAAATCTCTCAGTTTCACTTTCTGTCTCGTGTATTTTTTTAAAATCTTGTCTTGTTTCAAACACATCTATGAGGCATCTTGTTCAATTTTCATGAATTCTCTCATGGCAGCTAAAAGGAAACTAAATTTATGCAAACTGGCCAGATGCATTATAGGAGCCACTTTTTCAGCATGGAAAGGAGGGGAAAAAAAGGAGTCGATGGGAAAAGAGAGAGAGAGAGAGAGAGAGAGAGATGGCAACACTACTTCAGCAAAACAAATATTGCTGAATATGTTGGAATTCAAAGTTAGACTTTTAAGAGTTAAGCGATCAAAGCAAATTGGATGGGCAAATCTACTGTTGCTTTCCCCACCCTAACTTTTTCAGCAAGTTCATCCATCAAGTTTGTGAAGAAATTTCATATCAGGAACCAAATGAAGCAAAATTCTCACCCATTGCTCAGTATGATGAAACTCCCTGGACAATGTGGCATGGCTGTGTGGTAAAACAACTTGCTATGAAACTTGAAGAGGCAGTTGAATAAAAATATGCTATAAATAGATTAAGTCTAAGGAATTCAGCCTTTGGAGAAGGTTGGACTAAAATGATCATCAATATCCCTCTTCTCTATGCACTGAACACTAAGCAGGGTGTTAACTGCTCTGACAGAGGATAGGCTACAATCCATAAAGAAAGTGTTGACCACTGTTGTTGAACCATTGCCATTCCATATTTGTGCCATTCCATATTTGTTTTCCTTGAAGTGAAAGTAAAATTCCAATAACCAGAACAAGGTCATTGAGTCCTGGCTGAACTCAAGTTGAGCCCAAGTTGAAGAAATGAATAAGAACAGACCATAACAGAGACAGCATTTTGAAGATTCCAGAATGACTAAGACATGTGAAAAATCAGATAAAGCTGGGTGGAGGTAAGGATTCCCAAAGGGGTGGTAATTTAAATGAGGGAGAATAGAAGAAAGGCCTTATACTTTCCCTGCCCCCTTCCCCACAAGGTAAAAGAACAACCAGAAAACATTTGATGAATCTCAACATGGGGGAGGATGAGAGAGTCTAGAAACTGCTGAGACAGTCAATAGGCAGATTGTTCATCATGTATTGACAGGAGATTAACAGAACAAACCTCCAGACAATATAGATTAAAGACTTTAAAGAAAAATGGGGTGGGGAATAGAGGCAAGAAGTCACTGCTACCTAACCAAATGGGTTTGATTGTTTTTGCCCCACTGAACAGTATATCTTTATTTATGCAGTTAAAAGGACAGACAAAGCCCAACTGGTATTCTTTATTGATCAGAAATTTTCTTGGAAATAACAAAAGTTACAAGAAAAGACAAGAAAAGAAAAGAGAAAAGAAAAGAAAAAGAAAGCCATGGGTCTTACACAATGTTTTTACCCAGATTGAGGGAGATTAACCCTCTGAATGCTCACAAAGAGTTCATTCACATGTTGCTTTTAACCATTTTCTTTATTAATGAGAGTACTCTGTTAACATAAAAAATGTAATTTATGAACTGAAAACCACAGATCCCAGCATTCTCAATGTCTTCCAGTAACCAAGTGATAAACTGGACATTCTACGTTGTGAAATTTATCAGGGTATTGATCTGTTCATTGCTTGTTGTGGAGCACTCACAAATCACTTTGAGTTGAGAAAGTGGTGTGAACAGGCAAAAGAAAAATGCACTTTTCAGGTGGTGATCTTCTTATATATCTCTTGGCCATAAAACAATGCTACGTTTTATGATCCTACAGAAAGATCCCACAAAGACATAAATCCTATGAGAAAAAACAAAAAAACCCCAAAATGATTGTTATGTTGATTAGTGATTGGCATATCTTGGCATATCTTTTGGTATCAATTAGGCAAGCAAGGTTTCTGGAGTTCAAAGAACTGTTTTTCAGCAAGGAATAAAAATTAAAAGCTGAACTGTGTATAAATATGACTAATAAAGCTATCTAGCTACCAGATACTGCAGCTATCAGATGAACAAATTACATATAAACCAAAACAACAACAATAACAGGTACTATAATGAATCATGATTTGACAACAAACCACAAACACAATATTTTTTTCAAATCTAGTAACTGGTGAATTTCAATTATCCAAACTGATAAAAAAATTCTGCTACTTAGAAGACTGGTCATCACTAACCTGCCTGTCTCTCCCTGTCCGGAAATAGCAAAATTAGAATTAGAAAAAAATATGCCAATTTGCATTTGATTAGAATTAAGAATTAAGTCAAATCTGTTGAAATCATAGAGATTCAATTTTGTCACAACTAATTAAGGTTTGATTGATTTCAGTGGCTTTGCTCTAAGCTTGATTAAATCTGGTTACAATTTGATATTTACAGGTAATCAAATTCTGCTTCCCTTGGCACAAAATCTGGATTTCCTCAGAGCAAAATTTGGGCATGCAAAGACCTGCTAATAATATTCTTCCTTCCTTCCTTTCTTTTTTTAAACTTTCTGGATTCATAATACACTTCCACTTCTCTCCTGCTCTGAAGTGATTTAATTTGTTTTTATCATCACAGTTGCTTTTAACAGCAGATGCCTAAAATACTTGACTCCCTAGGATGCTGAAATAATGGGCTTTGGATGCTGTTTTTCAAGACAACAGTTAGAAAGTGCTCTTATCACCAAGGAATGATACCATATTGTGGTTCCAATAGAATTTAACCTCTTGTTTGCTTTAAAGAAGTAGAGAGAGAAAACAGAAAGGCACATTTTCCATTTAATTTAATGGCTTTGCTTTCACCTCACCCCTTTATCCTCCTAGTTTTCTGGATGACAAGATCTGAGACTCAGTTTTCCAACTAAAAAAATGCGCAACTTCTCCAAGAGTTTCCATTCTTCGCTCTAATGAGGATACCCAACATAATTGTGTAGGAAAATTCAAAGGCATTTCTTATTTCTCTCATTACATCTTACACATCCCAAAATTCCCACTCCTATATTTCTTTTAAAATGGAGATTGGGAACCTTTTTGACTATAAGAGCTGCATTCCATCATGGGTAGTCTTCCAGAAGCCAATGCCAAAACTAGGCTGTTTACTTCTCTTATTTGCCAGCATCCACCCACCAACTCCCTAGACTCACTGATGTGCCTAAAACTGCATGTAAGCCTTTCCCAAACAAAACAAAATGAAAAAAGAGAATAATAAGATAAATTCATACAACCAGGCTGATGGATTGAATATGTCTTAGTAGCAGCTGGTAGCAAGACAGAGCAATTAGGTGAGGATTTGAGTATATGTCAGACTGAAACCTTATCCATTTTTACCAGCAATGGAGGATGCTATTTCCTGACCTCATTCATATTTGGCTTCAAGCAGCAGGCATACAACCAATGAGATCAGACTATGGGCTGATGTCTTGTAGTCAAGAGAAAGTGATGGTAAAATTAGTGAGGAGTGTACTCACTGCTACACGTAAGGGTGGTAAGCATGCATATAATTCCTATCCTTCAAAATGGCAACACTTCATAGCAGCCTGCAATCAAAGAAGCAAAGTCAGGGATTTGGGTTCACTCCTTTCTTACCTCTTTACACATTTTCTCAGTCTGAATCAGAAGAAAGAAAATGCTGACTATTGCATTGAGGAAATGTTACTGTGTTTTACGGCAGGCTAGGAATCAAGAAGATCTCCAGAAAGATGAAGTTGCTATTGCCTGCTGAATGTGTTGCTGTAGTTTTTCTTTTCTTTTCTTTTGATAATCAGATGATGTTTCAGTGGCAATTCCCAGCACGAGCAACAATATTTTATTCCCACTCAGTGGGTGAGATTTTCTTAAATTCCAGAATATTTGGCAACAACTCTCTCAAAGGACTTGTATGGTTCTATACTTGCAGTTCACACCAGTTTCCTTGGATATTCTTTCTCCTATTTGCTGTATGGGAGGGAGAAGCACAGAGAGTCTCTTACAGCATTCAAAATTTTTAGAACACTGTTAATTTAAAAAAGAAGGAATGGGTCTCATAACAATTAGGGCAAAGGAACAGAAGAGATCTGAATGATGATTGCCTAAATTGCTTACAGTGACATGGGACCTGAATGAGGATTGGCCAAACTGCTGATCACATCATACACTCTGTTTCATCCTCCTTCTCCCTGGCTGGCTACTAGAGCGAATGGAAGCTCCAAAAGGATGCAAAACCAGCATCAAGAGATAACGAACCAGTAATAGGTGATGCTCTCTTTTGCAAGAAGTATTGGTTCTTTGCAGTAGTCTGGAAGAGCCTTGTGTTGTTCCCCAGATGCTGTTGCCCATAAACTGTAGCCCTCATAGTTGATGGTAAGGAATGCTGGGAGCTGAAGTCCAACAACATCTGAAGAGACATGCAGTTCCCAGTGCTATTTCACAGAATACTATTGTTATACGCCAGTATGTAGTAAGAGCTAACAACAGAGCTGTCAAAATAGTTAAGATATTTTCACAATAGAAAGAAAGCTGAAATCTGATAAATATGAACATCAATCTACCTTGAAAATTAGTAAGTGGAGCATATGGCTTTTTCTACCTTGAAAAGTGGGATGTGGAATCCCTTTCATAATATTAACTGAGACTTAGACACTGAGGAAGCTGGTATACAGATGGTATAGACTGCTGAGCAGTGGAAATCCCAAACCTGTCTCAAACTGAGACAGGTAGATGTGCTGTTGTTGCCAGGAAGATATGTATATTCACTTGCTTTAACAATTCCTAGTTTCTGAAAAGGAGTGGGAGATGTTTCAGTGGAGGCAAGAACTTAACTGTGCTTGCAGAATGCTTGCAAGCTGTATTTACTTGTTCGTTATAAACATGTTTATTTTTAAATCTAGAAAACATGGACTTAAATATGCAGCATTAAAAGGAAATATCAAACAACTTTATAATATCATGACAGAAATCACTAGTGAATGCTGTTGAAGACACTTATTTTTCACAATTACCCTGAAGCTGCTAATAAAGACACTGACAGTTGCTGGGTTCATTTTTTCAAAAATTAGGTTATTTATGTGTTCATTGACATGAATGAACAACCTCTGTAATTTCATTGCCAGAAACTTCTACCCTTTACCAAAATCTTTGATCTATCATCTGAAAAGCAGAGTTTGGAAAAGTTACTTTTTTGGGCAGGGTGTCCAGGATCCTTTTGTGGTAGATCACTTACAGCATGGATTGCTCCATCAGTGATTTAACTTTTTCCCAGCTTATAAAACTAAGAAGATGTCAGTGGTGACATTGGGAGGAAAAGAGGGTGAGCTGCACATCAATCATTCCATGAATGCCTAGCTTGTGGGGAAAGAGATTTTTGAAGCCAGGGAACCATGGGAGGTGTTATTTGGTGAATCACCTATGCTATAGTACAGACAATTTTCCAAATTACTACTCTTACAATGCCTTAGTTTTGAGGATCTCTTCTGCTCAAAGACAAGCCTTTTCCTTTTTCGTCTGTTTAGTTGCCAGTGCTGCTGTCATTGCATTTACACCAGATTAATAACAGCCAGCATGGCAGCAGTGCGGGGAGGGGAGGTTTGTGAAGTCATAGTCTAAAAACATAACTTTTCCAGGTTCTATTGAGAAGCATGCAGAACATCATACAGACAGGTCAAATGGGTATGACTTGAACTACCAGTTGTACAGATTCTCTTAGCTGCAGGTACAGAGGATGAAACCATCCAAAACTAAACATTCATCACCACAGAGAACATCTCGTGCTATAGCATCAGCTATATGATGCTTTAGTTGAGATTCCAAAAGGTTAAACAGTAGATAAGCGTCAGAGGAAACTGCCCACACTTCCCCCATCAATAGAGACAGCTTCCTTTTATGTGTTGGTGACACTGAATAAATATGTGGGAGTGCACTAGACCAGCCCTTTTATTGTTATTTCTGTCACCCTCTACTTGTGAAGGCAATGGTTTGAAGATAAGATCATCTGCTATCTGTGGGGGTCATAACTTGGAAGTAAAGGACATCAGAACTGGGAAGTGTCTCTCATCAAAATGTTCCACTTATGCCCAAATAAGGCTTCTGCATTGCCAGTTTCAAAGGACATATGCCTTGTCTTTTGTGGAAAAAAATAAAACAAAACCACAGAACCAGACAATGATTGGAGTGTGGTAACCAGGCAATCAATACATACAAGACAGTAATGCCACAGTTTTATGGGCACATTTTGCTTAGTAGAGCACACAAAAAAGTATATTAGTTCAAAAGATACATAGGATATGCTCTCAAGCTACTTGAAAGTGTTTAGAAAACCAGGAAGGATTTTCTTCAGGGATTTATGCAATTCCTTTGTGCTGACATGATAGTTGTGAGCAGAGATGGTTTAAGGTTGTGAACTACTTTTTTTAGAAACAAGGTAGCTGAATGACAAAGCAATCTTGACTGTTGCTGCATGAGTGGAATGTGTGCAGCGGTGTACCTCAATTACTTTTTTGAAGTTTAGAATCTGTTGCACACGCATTTTAAATGCTTTAGCAGATTACTTAATTTGAATCAAAACTGAGGATTTTGGCTGGTTATTGGTTATTACCATTTATCTGCTGCATTTTCTTTGACAACAGAACAAAAAAGCAAAGCAAATTCTTCCTGCTGAATATTATAGCAGAGTCATAGGGCCTCAGGCTGCCCTTGTTCTAATGGGAAATCTTTCTCACTCACATCGTGAGGATATGGCTGTGGCAGCTACAACCTCTCTGTTTGACTTAATAGGAACATTTAACTGGCTCATTTTCAGAACTTGTGTGATTTGTGCACATGTCTAAAATCATAGTTTTGACAATGGTCCCATTGCATTAGTAGCCTCAAAGAGGCAGTAAAACTTGTTAATGCTGTAGAAATTAGATAGTTGTTAAGGAAACAGTTCACATCTAATGGCTGCAGAACATAAATATTTGTTTATGTATTGTTGAGCTTCAGTTGTATACGATCTAGCAATCTGATGCTGCAGCAAAGAAAGTAAATAATACTAGTAATATAATATAAAGTTTCCAAGTCAAGGGAAGTAATTTGTGGCTGTTGTGTGCCTTCCAGTCATTTCCAAGTTACGGTGACCTTAAGACAAACCTATCATGGGGTTTTCTGGGGCTGAGAGTGTGTGATACATCCAAGGCTACCCAGTAGGTTTCCATGGCCAAGCAGGGAATTGAGCCCTTCTCTCTAGAGTCATAGTCTAATGGTCAGACCACTACACCACTGGCTCAAGGGCAGTAATAATCTCACTATATAGTCCAGCTATATTCTGCACCAGTCAGACCTTATCTAGAGTACTGTGTTCTGGGAGCCTCATTTTAAGAAAGATATAGACAAGTTGGAGAAGGTTCAGGGAAGAAAGATGAGAAGCGGTATGGAAAACAAACAAAGACGATAAGAGGTAAGGTGAACAAAACATATGATGACAGGCTGAGGGAGGTGGGTGTGTTCAACCTGGTGAAAAGAAGACCAAGAGATGACATGATTGCATTCTTTAAATATCTAAAAGGCAGTTACAGAGAGAAGAGAGAAGAGTGCATGTTTGTTCTCTGCAGCTCCAAAAAGTAGGACCAGGTTTGAAGTTACAGGAGGGTAGATTTTAACTGAACATTAAAAAGTAATGTTTTAACAGTAAGAGCAATTCAACAATGGAACCAATTACCTAGAAAGGTGGTGGAATGTCTTTCTCTGGACAATTTCAAAAAGAGTCTGGACAGCTACGTGTTGGAGATGCTCTAACTGGAGATCTTACATTGAGTGGGAAGTTGGACTTCCTACTATCAGGTCCCTTCCAACTCCATGATTCTGTGATTCTGTGACACTGATGTACATTTCCATATGATCATTTTAAAACATTGGAATAGCTTTTAAATAAATATGAAGTGGTGAATACAGTGGGTAACACATAGATATTGCCATTGATGTTATTTGGGAGGGGAACAAAAAAGTGTTTTTCAGAGACACCGATCTTTTCTTCTGTGTGTGAGAATTGAAGGACCAGGCCTACAGGCATACTACTCACACTGAAATAACTGAGACTGAAAAGTACTTAATTGTCTATTTTATCCTTGACTGTCAAAATAAATGGTTCTTTTCAAAAACAAAACACAACAGAACTAATCGCTTTTACCTCTGAAGCCTAAATGTCCTTGTAAAATGAAGCAGCATTATCTGTCAGCAAGTCTGTAACTACTTCCTTGTTACTGACACCATCAAGATTATTTTTTCTCCTCAGGTTAAATGTAGACTTTGGGTTTGCCCTGAGTGGTGCTGACTAAACTGACTAAGCCATAGGACCTTTCCTTATGAGGGTCTCTCATCTATCTGTGTCTGTCTGTCTATCTATCTATCTATCTATCTATCTATCTATCTATCTATCTATCATCTATCTATCTATCTATCTATCTATCTATCTATCTATCTATCTATCTATCTGGTATCAGGTTGAATAAATTTCAGGTTTCACATAAGGGACCTTTTTCAGGAGTTATGTTATGGACTTCTTAGAGATGACATAGTTTTGGGTTCAGTTTGCTGTATCTTAATCCACCCTTCACTTTGGTCAATATTTGTTCAATCAATAAATTCTGCTATTGACTCTTCATTTGCTGCACAGTGCTGTTTCTCTGTGATTTATGTTGTCGCTGTTTCTACTTCCTTAATATGTCATTTATTTTCATAGACAAAAACTATTTGCACAGAATATTTTATGGAAAGTATTTTTAAATATACCATTTTGATATCTTTGCATGAAATACTCCAGTAACAGTTTAGAGCTTTCATGTCACATGTATATCAACAGACCATTTGGTTCTGAAATCAATAGGCTATAAGAATAGGACCATTGATTTCAATAAGAGAGAATTAAGCAAGCAGTCCCACTGAAATCAATGGCATGTGAAGAATTAACTCTGGCTCTTAAGCTTTAATGTTTAAAAATAAAATATAATATCCAATGTATCATGGGATATATTTTTGTGTGTGCATGTTAGAATAACTAATAGAAGAGAAAAATTTGAATGTTGTGGCAAGACTTTTCAGCCATAAAATATATTCACAAAAGGATATGAACAAAATATGTTTTTTTTTAACATGTAAAGGCCAATGTTTTAATGCCCACAGTTATATGATTTATAATGACAAGGCCTGTTACCTTCAACTTTAAAAATACATGTGTGTACACTATGTTATAATGATTCAAATAGTTTAGTGTATGAGTTACATAAACCAATATTACATGATCAGATATTTGCAAATGCAACATAGCTTCTCCATGCTCTTTCCTCCCCTGCACCACCCAGCACGTCTCCCCAGGTCTGCTCCAACAAGTTTCCTAACCTTCCTGAGGAGAATTGGGAGGATCCATAGGGAGCTGAAAGGGAATGGAGAAGCCATTCCATCCACAGTATTCATTTGCCTGGGTGACAGGCATGATGGGATGAAGCCACATATCTGGATAAGTGAAACAACAAAAATTTCCACACTAGCCTGTTACAGTGCTATTATTCCACTTTCAATATCCTATGGAATCCTGGAGTTTGCAGTTTACTTACAGGCCATTTCTGCACAGTCTTAAAGAAAAGGAGCAGAGTGTCCTCCAGGGAGGACGTCTGTACCTGGGAGCGTACTGGGTCGGACGTACTTAGTGTAGTTCCGCATCTCAGCCCGCTCTGGAACGATCTGAAGTGGTCTTCCAGTATGCTTTTGAAAGACCGCTTGAAACAGGTCTTTCAAAAGCACGGAACATGCCACTCCATTCCAGCATTCTGGTCCAGATTTGCAGGCTCGCACCAGTGTGAGCCTGTGATCTGCCGGGGGCAGGCTTTAGGCTGGTGAGCTTCAGCGGTTGATGGAGAGCCTCGACCAACTGGAAGCCGCCATTTTCATCCCCGGAGCAGTGCAGAGCAGCAGCCACGGACTGCTCCGGACCAGCCTGTACCCAAGCGTGGAGCCAAGAAGTCTGGTAAGTACTGGCATGGGGCGATTCCCTCTCCCCATGCAGAAATGGCCACAGGATGTTGAAAGTGAAATAATAGCACTATGGCCCTTTTCACATGGCATTTGTCATGCGAAAGGGCCTCCAGAGTATAGCGCAATTGTGAGGAATGTTTCACATGATGTCCTCACAATCCTGAAACCCTGCCAGGGTCAGCAGGCACCAATTGCACAATATTTCATTTTTAGCTTTTGGCCGAAAATGATGCATGATCGTGCATCTCTCCGGGGCCCCACATGCACTTAACATCTGTGTGAAGCCTCAGGAGCCACGGCCCTTGTGCTTCCTCCCTCAGCCCAGCCTGGGAAAATACCTGGCTGCGCTGCGGAAGAAAAGGTGGAGCCTTCATGCTGCCTGCCTACTGGCTGGCAGCTCCTGCAGAGACGGAGCAGAGGGGACACGAGTGCCTCATGGAAGAGGCTGCTTGCGTGATCCCTGCGCGACTGCGCCTGACGGAGGTAAGCTGCAAAAGGGCCTATAACAGGCTAGTGTGGAAATAGCCGATGACATTGCTTTGATTCATCCATGTGACATTGTTGGTTCTGCTGTTTGTATTACACATCTTCCACTGAGTATTGAGGAACTGTTAATGAAACCCTCAAAAACCTAACAACGCTGAGGATCCCTATGATCTTATGAACAGAGAACTTCAAATTAACCATGGCTGACAGATGAATCACATCACCACTGTGTAGACTGTTTTCCAATTCATTTTTGTCAATATATTCTGAAAACAGCGGTTGATTCTATAGTGGACTTCCAAGTCACAACAGCTGTCTTTTTGTTGCTTGGGGATCTACTCACGATATGAAAAAGATAAGATAAGTGGTAGTCTTACTACATGAGAGCCTCTCAAAACCACACAGATGACCAGTAATATTCCTACCTCCCATCTTCATCATGGTTCTTTGGCTGGCTACCTCAAGTCTTCTAATTAAACACTTTCAGATTTCTCTGAAACTGGAAGCCTGTGTCAACAGTAAAAATTATGCCTGCACAATACAAGACTATTTTCTCTCTTCTTTGTTGCAGCACTTTTTTGTGGGATTGCAGCTACACACACATAAACCAAATAATAATACTAAGTGGGACTGGAAGCAACAATAATTGCTGTATATTTCAACAAAGTAACAAGGACTTCAGAAAATGATGAGTGGTAGTGTTTCATGTGGCATTGTCACTTCAACAGTATAATTTTAGAGGAAGGCAAGGATATTTAATTTTGAAAATTAAATATAAAATATTTCTGGTACTGCAGGCAAAGGGTGACAAAATCTGGAATATAATTAACAAATGACAAAGGCTGGAATCACTGTCAGAAGGTTTGATATAATACTTAGCACCACAAGAAGCTCAAAGGAAATAAGCTGAGAATAGATCACAAGGAGAACTTGAATTTTAGCCAAAGAGGTTGCAATCTTCTATATCTCAAGAGGCCATTTTTTCCCCAGCGATGATTGCTAAGAGATTTAAAAGTTCCATCATAACAGTGTTTTCTCAAGAAAGAGTGCTTTTCCTTTAGAAGAAACAGCTTTTACTTTGTATGGTGGCCACAGTAGTTGCTGATGACTTGGCATCCATGTAGCATAAACTATTGCTGTTGCTTCTCTAGCTATGGGACTCACCCTGCTTTTAAGTCTGGCAATCTGTCACTGTAAGTATGAACATATATTCATGTGAGCAGAGGACATGAGCGAAACAAATGGATGGGCACCATGTTTGTTTGCATCTCACAATCATACATTTAAAAGTATACATTCATCTATATATATAAAAAATTAAAATAAGATAACTATCAGGGATGGGAGCAGAGTGTTGCAGCAACATGTGGTAGTTTCCATGTAGTGGGGCTGTGAATCTTCAGGTTTCATTCTGAAGATTCAGACAATATCAAAGGTACTGAACCTTAGTGCTAAAATAGACTGAGAAACGTGGATAGTTCTCTGAATTTCAGACTAAAATCCAGAGTAGATTTGCCACCCCTTTACTTGTTGAATCCTTAAGCACCTTTTTAAAAAGATAGAAAAGTACATAATTCTTTTGTATTGCAAAGAGGTTTGAAAGATCTTGAAAAATGTCAGACATGAAACCATGTTGGTAAGAATAATAGACCATCAAGAATTTTGCTCAATTTTTTCATAGAATTCAAACACCCCCAAAATGTTGGTAAGGAATTATTCTGTGGGGAAAAACGTGTGTGTGTGTGTGTGTGGCAAACAGTTATTGTGTAAAAATCCCATGTGTTTTTTCCCCCCACACAATAATTTATCTACAACAGTTTGAGACATTTCTATATGGGGACAATACTGCACACAAATATTGAAAACTATTGTAATTATTTGCCCTTGCATATAAGGACCAAATAGTCAAGAATTTACATCCTCATGTGCATACCTATTTGACATTATTTGAAACATGCGCTTCATATCAGTCCAGTCTAATTTTAATGCTGTTCCCAATAATTTGTATTTTGTTTTACTTAGTACAAGATGTACAAAGGAGGTACCGAAAATTCACATTGTTAATAAATCATTGGCAAATGTTTTTTGTAGTGCCATTTTACTAGTACTAATGTTAACTTGGTATTTGAAGAACAAATGTTTTGTATTTGGTGTAGAAAAATGAATGAATCAAATTTCCATTCTTACCTTTGTTGATGCCCAAGTTAGAATTTTACTATAACAGATTATCAAGCATGATCTGATGATTGTAACTATGCTTTAAATGTAGATCTAAGACTATAAGCCTCCTTTTTCATAACAACAGAAGGAAAATGGCTTCTGATGACCTTCCTCTTTATTGGGGTGAGCTCAGCTAATTAGGGATGCTGGAGAAATCCTCTGTGGCATGCCCTGGATGATCTTTCCGAGCTAACGTAGCTCTTTATTTTAAGAATATTAGTAAAGGAAAAATTGTTTGCTTCCACCCAGAAGAATAAAATTATTGGGCTCCATTTCCGTGAGGGGTGCGGAGTACTGTGTGTGTGTGGGGAGATACTATTGTCTTTGAAGACAAACACACTGACTTATTGCTGGGGTTTTACATTTAATTATTTGCACAATTTACTAGTTTGATATTTTGTGGTCAGTTGTTAGTTATTAACCTAGCGCCTTGCAAGCAGCTGAGCAACAACAAAAATATCATATTTTACTTTACATTTTCAATGATCTTTCAAAATAAATACTGGCATGGCCAATACATTAGACTTGTAGGACACACTGGACTATTCTGCTCACAACATCATGCCTAGAAATGCTGTGGAAGTCTACAGTCCTTTTAGAACCACTGTTCCCTGCAATTTCTTCTCCTTCCTGGCCAGACTAATACAACTGAGTATCTCCTGCTGGAACTAGACTGTATATTTCTACTGTATTGGACAGCTCTATCTGGCTTCAGAGTTAGCTCAATGTTAAAACTGTGCCTGCCCCCCCATTCAGTATTCCTTACTGATTTATGACCTAGAATGTATTTCCTCTACATGTTATAGCAGTTATATAGCACTTTAATTGTCATGGCTCCATCCTAAGGAATCTTAAGATTTGTAGATTGATGTAGTCCTTAGAATTCTTTGCTTTAGAGCACTAATGCCATAATTTAAGGATGTGGATGATACTGTCTCTCAGGATCCTATAGGATGAAGCCATGACAGGATAACATTGGGATCCAACTGCCATAAATCTGAAGTCTTTTTTGGTATGTGGCTGCTTTGGGGTCACATTTCCTCACCTGTCACCTCCCAGCCCCATTTCTAACGGGTACAGCAGAGTGCTGCAACAGGTATAGTGAAGCTGAAGTTCTTTTTAGGCACCAAAGACCCAACAAAGCCTATCCATACTTGTTTGAAATCCTAAGGAGATACTGTTAGTATCTTGACACTGATTGGATTGCCTTTACTTGGGGAGACTGAACTATGATGACATTTTGTGCCTGGAATTATGGGGTTCTTAGTTCATCCCAATCATCCAGGTTGATAACAGATTCCATCAGCTTTAGACAGGGATGTCAGAATTGTTTTTAAGGCAAAAGCCTCTGCATTGGCAGGTAGGTCATTATTAATTTTGACTACTTGTAGGTATATATTTACAAAACAATGAAAACACAATAGATTCCACTGAAACAATCACCACCGCCACCACTGCCATCCAAGTGAAGGAGGTAATAATCTGAATACCATGAAATCAGGTGTAAAATTGTGATCATTTAGAACACCTCTGAGAATCTATTACTTAGGAGTCTTGGTGATCCAATTTTGTCTGACCACTTGTCTGATTCTAGTTTCAGGGAAGGATTGACTCCTGTTCTAGGATCCATGAAAGCAGCATGTTAAGAGTTGATTCTTATTCAAACAGAATCAGAGAGACCTGGGTCTTTCTCATTCAAGATAAAGCTATTAAATTCTCAGAGCTGCTGCATTGCTTGCCATGCAGATCTGATACTAGGAGTAAGCCTTTCTCTTTTGGGAATCAGGACAAGCTGGTGTGTGAGAGATGTACATGAACAGAATTACATACTTGAGATGTGCTGTGCTTCTTGTTCCTATCCGCCTCACAGAAACCGAATGGAGAGATTTCTTCTAACTCCTCTATCCGTAGCATAATCTTTCTTCAGAATTTTGTCCCCTTATTTACATCATACACTCCATCATTTTCTAATTCTCCAGCTTCCAGATCATACTTATCTTATAGGATGCCATTTTATTAGTGGGTGTATTAGTTATAAATATGTTAACAAATAAAAGTGTTTATTACAAACTATAGAACATTATTGCAGGGTTTTTTTTGTTTTGTTTTTATTTGCATCCAAAGTATATAACAATGCTGTAGTATGCAAGTGTACAGTTATATATATATAATTTGATGACTATCTTTGTATATGTGAAGACATAATAGTCATTTCAATAGATACAAATCTGGTAAAATGAATATTAACCTCCAATTAGATACTCTAATGACGGCATTCATTCAAGGCAATGGCATTAGTTAAAGGCAATGAGTAAGATCAGAGCTTTTAAACATGAAAGATATTAGAAGGCCAGAAATAGGAAAATTAGTTAAAAAGTATACCAACACTAAAACTTGAAAAATGCTATTAATTGCATTTATTGGAAAACGAGATCTTTATTTCCATTAATTGTAATCTGCATTTAAATTTACAGTAAACTAGTTCACGCCCTGCATATATTTCTGTCCAAACACTCTGTTTCATCTTTTCCCTCTCCAATGTGCCCTCTTTGCTCTTCCGTGTGCTTCCCTTCCTCTTCTATCTCTTTTTCCATGTGTCCCTTTCTCCCATTGGCTTTTCACCCACTCCCTTTTTCATCTCTCTGTAGCTTCCTTCCTTTATAGAGTGCCACGCTTCATCATGAAACAGCACAACACTGGGTTTCTCTTATTGCTCCACCCTCTCTCCCTCCTGTTCATTGATGCAACTTGTACTTGTGTTTCACTGCATTCACTGAATAAAAAACTCAGATGATGAGGGCAAGGATGATGGAAAGGGGAAAAACAACATAACCAATGGAAATGTCACCCCTGAAGGCCTCTCCATTGCTTTTCCCCAAATTATGCCCCCATCCATATTATCCTTCACCAGTAGACAGGCATTAGGGAAATATAATACAAAGTTTCATTTGGAGAAAATATATATGTATGTTCTGGTTTAAATTACGTATAAATGTAGATATATAGTTTTCAAAAATACAACTTTTAAAATACAAAATGTTAACCTGCTTAATATTAATGGATAGGTTCCAATAACTATATGAGGATAAAAATTCCCTGAATATCTTGATGAAGGCTGTAGATGCAGGGTTGATCTTGGCCATTCATACTAAAACCATTTCCTGATTACTGCCATACAGTTTATGTGGGGCTGTATCTAACAACAGTTTGCAAACTTCCTTTGGTCTAAATGCTGCCACTAGAATGTTAGTTGGAATTGATAGATTGGACCATATGACTCCAGCCAAAAGCCAACTGCTTTGGTTACTAGTTTATTTCCCATTTCAGTTCAAGTTGCTGTCCTTGACCTTTAAAGTTCCTAGTGGTCTAGGAGTAGGGCATTGTAGGAACTGCCACCATCCAAATGAGTTTTGTATTGTCCTTAAAATCATGAAGTGGGTTCCAAAAGAACAAACAGCATCTTCATGCTACTAATTTCTTCTGGCATATCATGCCGCCACCCACATTATCCTCAACTAGTAAATAAGCATTTAAAAATGTGTTTGCAATTAATGTTTTGCCCTGAGATTCAAGGGGTTGGTAGTTATATGGCAACTCATTTAAGATGCACCTAAAAGGTTACTTTGAAAAAGAAATTCCAATGCTGTTAGATCACAAAGTCCACAAATGTATTGTTGGTGTTAACATTACCCTTTTAAATAATAACTGATTATCCCTGAGATCTTATGTTCCAAGGCAGAGTGTAAAAATCCATCAGTAGAAACTATGCAATTTCTTCTCTCAGTGCTGCCCTCCTCAGACTCAACATTTAGCTGCTGCCGGCAACCACCCATGGTCATTCAGTGGCTGGTAGAGAGTGGGGGTGGGGTAGAGATGGGGAAGCGTCTGGCTATTTTTCCATAGCCAGATAGAGACTGATGACACCGTCTGCTGAGATCCACTGTGATCCTCTGGAAGTTATAATTCTGAGGTAATCATTCTGTGTCTAGCTGTGGGGAGGTAAGCAGATGCTTCTCCAATCCATCCTGCTCTCCACCAGCCATTGAATTGCTATGGAGAAGGGCTAGCACAGTGAAATGGTGGGTCCTGGGAATACTTTGCTCATTGCAGAAAGACGAAGAGAATACTATCCGCTGCAATGACCCAAAAAAGACATATGTATTCATACTTGGACTTATGCTTGCACATGTCTCTCATTCATTAATTTCCCACAACTTAAAAATTAAACCCCCTCACACCTTAGAACTGAGAAGAAAATGGCTTAAATCTGAAAGATTCTGTTCAAAATGCCTCTTAAATCACCCTCTGAAAGCAACATTAAAAGTAACTAATAATGTTAGACCTTATACAACCTGCAGTTACCATCATTCCCAATTGTTACCTTTGAAATGTTGCTTCCCTACATCCTTGTTGCAAAAAAAAGTAACTTTTCACATGTAACCTTTACTTATAACCTGGTCCTGCTGAGCTGTTGCCAAGGTCAGTCTGGGAACTCTCAGAAGGTGAGCCTGCATTGGCTTGCGCCACTGATGCCAGTAAATATAATAGAGCTGACAGATCATGTTCTGTAGCTGAAACAGATGGTTGCTTATAGGGATGGCTGGTAGTATGAACCAGGAATATTTTCATTCTTAGTTGAAGCCCTTGGGCTGAAAATAACATTATTTTTGCACAGAGAGTATAGCTTCCACTTCACAAAGGAAACACACCAAATGGAGTACAATAATGAAAAAGAGCCTCTACAGTTTTAACAAAAATCATTCATTGTGGTGGTCTAGTGACTTCGTATTTGTAGATGGCAAAAATTAATAGTTATTGAAAATTGAAAAGGAATTGCTTTTTGGTTTTCTTAGCTTTTTTTACTTGGATGAGAGATAGGAAGGAGCTGTCCATTTTGTTCACTCTAGGAGACTAATTAAATGCAGAACCACGTGGCAATGTTTGGCATTCAGCTCTTGTTATTTTTGAATATTGGAAAGATGAAACAGGAATAGCAGCATTTGAAAACCTAGAAGTAAAGGGGCTGGACAAAATAAGCAGTAGACATTTCATTGAATATATTTGACTTTGAAAAACAGCTAGTAGGTTGAGAGAATATCTGTGTAACATTGATTATCTGACTGACCTTGAAGATGTTGGATAATAAAACACCTGGGTACATAGATATGTCTTTTTCCTTGAATTAAAAAAGACACAAGAACCTGTCTTTTACACTGATCCTGGTGTTCCTGGAGAGCAGGACTAAAATGTGATGAAGGACTCTAACTTTGCTCCTCACTGTTATGTACAGTTAGAAATACAAACCAAGCATCTGCAAGGATAAGTTGGCAAAGCAGGAGGTACAAAAAGAAACTAAAAGATACCAGCCACTCCTCCAGTTTGCTAGAGCAGCCAATGGATAGTTGGGATAGGGGCAGAAATTAATATTGAGCCTCCATAATTTTACACTGGAATCTTGTTAGTTTGAACAGATGAAGCTGACATGATTTCATTTACACATATTCTAGGGCTCAGTACCTCTCATAGAAAATCAACAGTAGCAGTTCCTCATAAGGAACCTTTGAAAAACCTTCTCCCAGACAACATATCCATGACAACATTCAAAATTCATAAAACAGTGATACCTTTATTGGGCCAAAGGAAAATGCACAGAATATATTATGCAAGTTTTCAGAGCTGCACTGGCCGCTTTATCAGGCAAAGGTATAGAAATCGTATGGGAGAAGAAAACCCAGATGACTCCTTGTAGAGCAGGACAGGTAGCTGGAAAGGTTGGAACGGCTCCCTATATCTTATTTTGAGGGCTTCTGAACACACGAAAGGCCCACATGCATGTGAAAAGAGGAGGTGACATTCTGGTTACTTCCAGATGCAATTTCAGCCCCTTTGGGATATGTGTATATATGTGTATGTTGGAACAGCAATATAAGAGGGAATCACTTCCCGGAGGTCTATGGAGGCATGACCTTCCTTTATTTGGTGTTTTTAAAAAAAGGAGGGAAGGGTGACAAGAATGTCATCTCTTTTGTATTTTAGAGATCCTTTTTCAAGCAGGATATTCTCTGCTATGCAGGCCTCCTACACTGCTAGATTTCAAAGTGTTGTGAGCACTTTTACAATAAGGTTGAAGAGTTTTCAAGGTGACCAAAGACAGTTGGATATTCTCCCTTAATGTACTCTACCTTCTATTTCAGCTTTCAGACTGACAAGCACTGTATTTGGTTTGATGCTTGGCTGAATTTTATAGGTGGGGATTACCTGGCTCTAGCATGGCTCTGTATAACTGACGCTTCTAACATTCTCATTTCTGATCAGTCTTTTGAAAACCCGAGTGAGTGTAACATTAATATGGCTGTTGGGCACTCACAGTATATACTTGGGACTTTAAATGGATATAACCACATGGAAAGCTCAAGCCAAACTGCAAGCAAAGCAAAAGAGAGAATGTGTGTGTTACACTGACCTACAATTAAAAATGAGAGCCAGGACGGTGTAGTAGTTTGTTGGACTAGGACTCTGGAAACTAAGATTCAAATTCCTGCTTGGCCATGGAAACACACAGAATGACCTTGGGCAAGTCATATGCTCAGCCTCAGAGGGAAGCAAAGGCAAGAACATCTTTGCCTTAGGACCACCATAAGTTGGAAGCAACTTGAAGGCACACAACAACGGCAACAAACAATTAAACAATGGAACCCAAATCTTAAACCACACTTCCGTTCCAAATAAAGTAACTTGGCAATCCTTTTTCTGTTTCTTGATGGATTCTTTCTTGCTGTGGCAATTTCCTTTCATTTGCAAATGCAGTTTTCTCTCTTGCTCTGTCTCTTCCCTCCAGGCGGCTTTCTTCTGTCAAAGCTACCTACTTGCCTGTCCTACTTTGCTGCTGTTCTGTGGATGAGTCACTCACTGGCCAACAGTCTGTGCTTGTAATTTCATCCTCTTCCTGGATTATCATTTGTTCTGTCAATACAATTGGCTTTCTGGAGAGACAGACAGCATGAGTACCCTATCCCTCAAGCTGTTCTTTCTCCCTTCACACCATTGCTAAAATGCCAGCATCTTGAATTTTTATGTGTCGTTTTTCATCCTTTATTTAATTCTAGATTTGTAAAGCGCCTTTTTTTGTTCTTGATTCAGTCTAATTTCTTTTTACTAAAATTACATGTTATGGGGTAGGCAAGGTGAATCACAATAAAATGCAGTTGAAATACAAGCACACATGTAAACTGGTAAGGGGTGATCACACTTTTTCCTGTCTTCTATTAGTGACAGCTGGTGGATTCCATGTTGATACAATGGGGAATTTTCTGTGGGCTTTAGTCCAAACTTTAAAGTAGATACTCATGTTGCTAAATCCTGCCCTTAAAGTACCTTCAGCATCTTGGATATCTTCTTTAAAAAGTTCAGTTAAAAAATGGAGTAAATTCACAGATATGGAAGCCACTTGACCTTGTTGTACTCAATGAGAAAGGTGTCTTGAAGCATTGAGAAAGCCCTGAAAATATTACTACTACTACTACTACTACTATTTTTTCTTACTCGCCTCTCCCAAAGGCTCAAGGTGGAATACAACATAAAATACAGTTAAAAACACATCATAGATTAAGATATACTAAAGACACATAAAACCATTTAAAATACAAATATATCATAATTAAAATACATCACAATTAAAAATAGACTGAGTAGGCCTGCTGGAACTTCAAGAAGATCTGTTGATCCTCTTGTACAAGAATCAAAATACCAGTTTTTTGGGGGAGTGGGGGGTGTTTGTGTGTGCAAAAATGTTGGGTTTTGCACAGAAGACATGGGCTGAGATTCTACATTGCAGGTGTCATTACGAATACATAACTACATAGTGTCCTCTGACCTAAACCCCCAAATCTACATTTACTACTGACAGCCACACTAAACAATGGAGGTCTGTTCTGCTGGTGATTGGAGCAGAACAAGATTAGGTTTTTATCCTCCCACCCTGCAGTCTCTGGTGTGATGAGGAGCTGCGATAGGGGTCCTGTTTCTGATTGTCAAACCAGAGAACACCGGCAGGAGAGAGCTGGAAGCATTATCCCTGTGTGCCTTGATTACCAATGGAAGAGACCCCTATTGCTCTATCACATGTTGACTGTTGAGGTAGGCTTGGATGGGTGTTTGCTATTGTGAAAATAAGCACAAAAACCAGACCATAATGAATGTGTAAGTCTATTTTACACTTTTGTAACTGGTCAATTGGATACCAGCTATTGTACTTCATGCTAAATAAGGGGTATTTTTATGAAAAAAAAAAAGTCATGAAAAAACTCTGTATGGAAATCCTGAAATGTGAAAAATCATTGAAAAATGAAGCTGCCTTCTTTCAGTTAAGAAAGAGAGGGGGAGATGAACTTATGATAATTAAACTGCCTTCTCGTGCCTGTGGTGAGTGGTGAAAAGGGCGAACATCTCCATCGCTTAGCCTGTCTCTCGAGTGTCCATTTTGCTTGTGTGTGTGCAGCCATACACCTTAAATGTGTAACTGAGAAAGAAACAGATGAGACAGAGGTGTACTGGTCTGCTTGGGAAGGAACAAGAAACTGAATTGTCTGTTTCCCACTCACAGCTCTATTCCTCCAACTAGTGCTGATGGAACATAGCAGTATGTACATATACAGTGCAATACCCTCCCAAGTATGGAAAGTCAATCATAGTTTTACATTTGGCAGAGTTTACAGCAATTTATAGCAGGCCAGGTATTGCTAATGCTTTCATCTGAAAGCACCTTTTGTATTCAAATGACACTACAAAAACTGTGGGTTTTCACACACACACATCCCTATATATATAGGTAATGCAGTGATATCAGAAGACAATCTTTCTCTTAATAATTTTTTTAATAAATTCTTTTAATGGACTTTAATGTTTTAATGTTTGTTTTCAACCAATAATTTGTTTTATTGATTTTAAAATATCTTTTATATTTATACTTTATTGAAGGTTTTGTAAATTTTTTAATCTGTAGTTTTTAAATATGCTCTTAGCTGCCTTGAGTATTGAGAGAAACGTGGAATATAAATTATATAAATGAACCAACCAAACATGCATACATTAAGGGTTATTTATTTATTTTAAAAGTTTGGTTGATACCTTAATATTAGTCAGGACTATCCTGATCTTAAGTGCTTTTGCTGAGAAGTAGGATTACAATTTTAGAAAAGTTAATCTATTCAAGTTCCTCTGAACTGTAGAAAATTGTAAAACATAATTAGAATTTTGCCATGCATTATGTATGCTTGTGTGATATTATACTGAGGACATTTTTGAAACACAACCTTTCAGATTTAGATACAGCTTTAGTTACTAAAAGTAACATACCTGTGTATTTCATTTTGTAGATTTCCAGTAAGAAAGCCTTGCCTATATAAAAAACAAAAAACAAAAAACAAACTCCGATTGGTTTTGGTATAGCACAGTCAAATCAACCTGTGTCAGGTTGGTTTTCATGGTTCACTGGGCATGAAGCAACAATGATTTCCTTCCTCAGCCATCTGACTGAAAATTATTTTGCTTATCATTCAATTTAAATTGCCCCTCTGCAAAAACATAACCTATCAGCACAAAGGGATTTATTGCCCACTTTTGCTTTTCTAGTTTTGCTGGGATCAAAAATAAAACAACAAAAAGCAATTGCACTCTGCAATGCAGATTGGTTAAAAAAAGTTTTGAAAGAAAACTGGAGATATACTATGTGGCTATTTAACAACCCCAAATATTATCTTAGGACATGTCTGCCTTGATCAATTTTCATGCAATTTCTTCTTCTGTATGCTGTTTGAAGCTTGCAGTCTTTACTTAATGCTATGGTCTCTTGAAATTTTCTCTTTCCTTCTGTTTCTTAGCATGCCCCCATTTGAAAATCAAAATAAAAGCTTGGAATTGTACACATTTCCAATTGTACCAGAAAACTTTATTACTTGTAACATTTTGTTGTTCATTCCACTTCTCTCTTTGCCAATTTCTACCTTTTCTGCAGTTTTAAAAATCTTTAAAAACTTTGGTATGGTTAGGTATTCAAGATTAGATCTTGAGTTGGGACAAATTCACCTAATTACTGACAGTCAAAAGACACAGCTCCTCTGGCAAAGAGCTCCAGTCCAGAGGTCCCAGTTATAAGAAAAACACCAAATGCATGGGGAAGAAATGGTCATGGATCTGTTAAATCTAAGACCCTTTCTGTACCTTACTTTTTTCGGCATTGGGGTGCGGGGATCATGTGAACAGCCTCCAGCTAGAGGCTCTCGCATCCCTGCTGCTTCAGCTCCGCATGAGCTGCCTGCTCCCGAGCAGGTAATATGAGAGCCCTGCCTCTTCCTTCCACAGAGCAGCCTGGGAGTTTCCCAGGTTGCGCTGGGGTAGGAAGTGCGACCACTGTGGCTCCGGAGGCTCCGCACACATGGCAAGTGTGTGTGGGGCCCTGGAGCAATGTGCGATTGCGCACCACTTTTGACTGAAAGCTGAAAATGAAAAAGTGCATGAGCGGTACCTGCCCTACCCTGGAGTGTCGCACAATTGTGAATGCGTTGTGCAGATCACTCCTCACAATCATGCGATGCTCCAAGCATCCTTTCACATGGCAAATGCCATGCGAAAAGGGCCTAAGTCTCCATTCCACTGAGAAACAGCTGAAGAAAAGAAGACATAGGCCATTTCTGTACCACACTATTATAGTGCTATTATCCCAGTTACATCATCCTATGGAATGCTGGGGATTGTAGTTTCTTGAGGCCAAAGAGCTCGCTGGCTGAGAATTCTAAAAGCCCCTCCCTAACTGCAAACCCCAGGATTCCACAGGATGTTGAAAGTAGAATAATAGGAGTATAACAGTATAGTCCAGAAATGGCCTGAGTTTCAAATGTTTGTGCACTAATACACAGAGTGAAGGAAATAAACAACATGAACTTGAACTCTTATCACATGAAGGCAAATATAATTGAACCTGTTTCGCCAAAGGCAAGGCACCTATTTGCCACAGGTGAGGCATTCATTTTCAGGGATTCAGATGCAACAAAAGACACCTGCTTAAGATTTTATTGAACAGCAAGCATTTTAAATGACATAAGCATGCAAGCAGTATTAGCATACAGTTACAGATGAAACTCACTTAAGCCTATGCTGTCTAGATAATGTAAAGATGGATTTCCTCACCCAAGCAAGATTCCTTCAATCAGTTGCCCCAGGAGCCCAGAAAGAAGCAATGAAGGAGACCCTCTCTGTGTAGTCACCAGTGAACAACACTACAGCTGTCCACCCATGCTGAGCTCCTGCTGAGAGCACAGCCCAGGCGGTTTTATACCCCTTGGTCAGGAAGGATTTGGCCATCTGCAATAGAACCTTTGAGATTATTTATACATCTGGACAGACTAACTCTCTTCAACTGTCAAGGTCATCAATCAAGTGTACAGTGGAATGAGCTAGATTCCTTTCAGCTGTCAAAATGACTAAGTAGTCACCTTTTGGGTTCCTCCCAGTGCCCCTTATCTGGTCCTAATTGACTTTTGGTCCTGAACCAAGGCCAGGTGTCAATTAGCAGATATCATCTGTAATTTATGTTTTGTCTACATCTCAAACTAGCAAGCATACAGATTCCTTGACCTTGTGAAACCTAAGCAGAAGACAGAAATCAAAGCAAAAGACAATGTGCTTAATCATTAAGAATTCTCTTCTAGACCTTTCTTGGCAGCAGAATGGAAAAACTTAGATCATGGAGCATCAAACTGAGATCAGCCCATATCTTTACACCTTCTTGAGATTACAATGGTCTTCTGGTCATATCCCATACAGAATCACTTTAATTTAATAGAATGAGACTCATGGCTGGAAAGTAGTATTTGAGAGGTATAACTTATTCAAAAGACAAAACAAGAAGGGAGAAGTAGCAGTATTATATATAAAGGATGTTTCCAAGCTAGGAGACCCATGACTTGAACATGGAGGACACATGGAGAGTAATTGGGTAAAAATTATAAGAAACATCAACATTAGAGTATTTTATCACACATTCTAAACAGGAGAGAGATAGTAGTAATGCTCAATCTCAGCTACACTGATTAGGGTTGCCAGAGTGAAAACTGGAGTGACTCCTATGTCTGTAATGATTGTACAGAAAACAGAATTTCAGCAGATGTTGTTCGTTTGTTACTTGGTTGGTGATGAGTGATACCTGCTGAAGTTCTAGTTTTTACTCTACCAGTCCTAATCTTGATAGCTGTTGGAAGTTAGACTTTGCGAAGAACTTAAGGTCCAACAAATACATCACTTACCTTGCTGACAATTTTATTTTGCAGGTGGTGGAAAAAGTAACAGAGGGACTGAATATCTTGGACCTGATTCTCACCAATGGTGAAGAATGAGTCAGTGATGTGGAAATCATGAGAACTGTAGGTGGAAATTACCATGTCCTCTTGAGAATCATTAAATAGAAGAAAGGAGAAAATGAAAGCAGTTGGACATGCATTGTGATCTTTAAGAAAGCCAGTTTCAATAAATTGAAGGAAATATTGGTGATAGCCTTTGGTCCAAAATACTGAAAGGGAATTCATGATGAATGGGAGTTTCATAGAAGAGAAATATAGAAAGCACAATTGCAAATAATTCCAAGAAAAAGAATAGTGGGGAAAATGTAAAGAACCCAGGGTGAACGCATAAGGAGATTTCAGATGAGCTGAGATTTTAAAAGGATATGTAAAAGAAATGGGAAAAGGGCAAATCACAAAAGAAGAGTACAAACAAGTAGGCAATATTTGTTGATAGAAGCTTGGGAAGGCTAATGCTCAGAATGAATTTGGGTTTGCAAGAAAGGTTGCAAATAATACAAAGGAGTTTTCTGGCTTTGTTTACAGCAACCAGCAGAACAAGGAAGCAGTAGCTCTGTTGTTGCAAATTTCTCATATTGTCATGTGTGGGAATATTTCCAGCTCACCTCTTTCTGACTGGTCCACTACAAATGTACATGAAGAGTGAGCTGAAAATACTTAGTGGTTCAAAATGAAGAAGCTACAGAAATAGATAGCAAGGTGCCAATAACATTCAAGAGATGTTGCAGATGTTTTAATAAGTAACTCTTGGATTAAAAGCTGAGGTAGGTAAAATGTATTCTGCAAATACTTCAAAGAAGTTCTGAGGTG
Organism: Ctenosaura bakeri; assembly: GCA_948474755.1. Taxonomy (NCBI): domain Eukaryota; kingdom Metazoa; phylum Chordata; class Lepidosauria; order Squamata; family Iguanidae; genus Ctenosaura; species Ctenosaura bakeri. The sequence goes on along the minus strand of CAOLHI010001825.1, from coordinate 28,380 downwards.
ACAGCCCTACACTTAGGCCCTTTCTGCAGGATGGCGGCGTCCCGGCATGGGAACACAAGAGAGGCAGGACTGTGATGATATTTCCGCATTACATTGTTGTAGTCCTACCCTTTTCACATTACCAGCCAGTGCGATTGTGGGGTATATCATTGACAGAAATACTGTGTCAATGACCCCCGATGGGATGAACCTTCCATTGCTGTTGGCCATCCAGAAGGGCTGAAATGTGATCACATACTTCCTTCCCCACTGAAGCATGGGAAGAAGGTAGGCTGCAGTGTGGAAGGAAAGAATGTGTCCCTCATGCTCCCTTCTGCAGGCAGCTGGTCGGGTGCAGAGAGGAGAGCTGGGGACACGCTCCTATCCTAGCAGAGATGCTGCCGGGATTGCGATGGGATGATGCGCAAGAGCCTCATCCTGAGGAAAGGACCTTAATCCCAAGACAAATATTAGACCAAAAAGTTGCCAAACGGTGCCAAGGTAAAATTTACCAAACATTCAGTTGTTGATGACATTGAGATAAATATGAATACATAGAAGAAAGTCATAAAACTAGAGCAAAATCCATAGATCCCACAAAGACATAAGAAAGAGGAACTAGCAAAACTCTTAGTGAGCAGAGTCATCACATAATTCCACTTTAGCAGGCACCTGTCAGAAAAAGCATAAATCAAGTTTCTACTGACCAAGTTTGAAGAAAATCCTGGATTATGCATATGCAATCTTGTCTTGTGTGATATCCTTGAGCAATATTAGTAATAATAATTTCAGGGATTTTCAAGAAGTGGGGATTCCCCAGTTTCAGAACTGGAAAGTTCTACAGACTCTGTGCTATTAGATCTGGTAACAGTGTCTATTTTATTTATATAAAAATACATAATATATATTACCTTTGTAACTGTGCCTATTTTTGTTGTGCTATGACTTAATTTCTGTTTTTGTCAGCTCTGTTGAATTTTGTTTTATGTAGCAAGATACGTTATGCAAAAGTATATAATGAAGTGTGGTTGCAAAAATTATCTCAGTTTCAAAATAATTTCCAGTATGTCTATACTCTGATAGAGCATAGACTCTGTTTAGGAATAGCACTAGTAATGGTAATTCTAATATGCTAAATTAATGACCTTGTCTATGGCTGGCAAAATACAGGCCCTTTCTGCGGCTTACCTGTTCTTGGTGCTGGGGTGTGGGGATTGTGCGAGCAGCCTCTTGTAAGAGGCTCTCACGTCTCTGTTGCTTGAGCTCCACAGCCGCTGCCTGCTCATGAGCAGGGAGCATGAGAGCTCTTCCTCTTCCTTCCTTCCAGGGCAGAAAGCATGAGCGCCACGGCTCCAGAGCTCTGCACGCACAGTAAGTGCATGCGGGACCCTTGAGCGATGCGTGATCACGCACCATTTTCGGCAGCATTGCACAATTGCAAGGCCGTCATGTGGATGGCTCCTCACAATTGTGCGACGCTCCAGAGGCCCTTTTGCATGGTGAATGCCGTGCAAAAAGGACCACAGAAAGCATGGTTTGAAGAGAACCAAGCCAAGACATAGTTTCTCACAAGCTGCATGGAGAAGTCAGAGAACTGCTAGTGAGTGGCATGGAGAAAGGAGAACTGCTCTGAGTTGCACCTCTGTTCAGTCCAGATTAAAGTAGCTCAATAGCTACTTTGACTGCTTCTTCTCCCAAAAGAAGAAAAGAATGTGTTCAGTATGGTGAAAATAGAATAAATGATGCAATGAAGGGGCTGCAGCCCAAAACAACAACAACAACAACAACAATAGCAACATTCATTTGCATCTCACCTTTCTCCCAGAATTGAGACTCAAGGTGTCTTACAATTTAACCAAACAATGAAATAAAAAATGTACAAAAAGTGAATATCAAAATTGAATTAAACTAGTCAGAATGTTAAAAACACATCAAATCTCTGCTTAAAAGAATGAAATGCATTTGAAAATATTTAAAAGCTATTTAAAAGGTATAGTTTTTTAAAAAAAATACAGCCCCCCAGTTTGCTCTTTAAAAGCTTTCTTTATTAAAAGCTTGTCAAAATAAAAAGGGTTTTGACTGTGGTTGCAAATTTGGTAGATCAGGAGAATATTGTGAATATAGTGTATGTTGACATTAGTAAGGCTACTGACAAAGATCCCCATGAAATTCTTGCAATCTAGCTGGTAAAATATGGACTAGATGATGCTACTGTTTGGTGTATTTATACCTGGGTTGTATACTGAACCCAACAAGCACTCAGCAGTGGTTTCTTTTACTGTCCTGGGTCTTATCAGTGACTTGGGTGAACAGAATTGAAGGTATACTCTTCAAATTTGAAGATGACACAAAGCTGGGAGGAGCAGCTAATACTTCAGAAGACAGAATCACGATTTAAGATGACCTTAACTGATTGGACAAGTGGGCCCAAACTAACAAAAAGAATTTGAACAATGAAAATTAAGGTATTATATTTAGGAAGGAAACATAACTTGCACAGACAAAAGATGTGTGACATGTGGCTTGGAAGTAGTATATGCAGAAAAGGGTTAGGGATCTTAAGAGATCACAAACTAAATACAAGCCTATAGTGTGATGCAGCAGCCAAAAGAGTCAATGCAGTTCTAGGCTGCCTCAAAAGAAATATAGCATCCAAACTGAAGGAAGTAACAGTGCCACTCTATTCAGCTTTGGTCACGCCTCAGCTATAATACTATATCCAGTCCTGGGCACCACAGTTTGTAAAGGATATCAGTAAGCTGGAATGTGTCCAGAAGAGGGCAACCAAAATGTAAAGGTCTAGAAACCAATCACTATGAGGAAGAGCTTAGGGAGCTGGGTGTGTTTAACTTAGGCCATTTCTGCATGGGTTTTTTTAAATGGGACAGAGTGTCCTCCAGGGAGGATGTCTGCATCTGGAACTGGACTGGGTCAGACCTACTGAACGTAGATCCGCAGTCCAGTCCACTCCCGAATGACCCCAAGTGGTCATCCAGCATGCTTTTGAAAGACCGCTAAAAACAGATCTTTCAAAAGCACGGAGTGCGCCACTGCGAGCCTGCTCCCATATGCAGATTCACAGGCTCGCATTGGTGCAAGCCTGCGATCTGCCAGGGGCAAGCTTTAGGCTGGTGAGCTTCAGCGGTTGGTCAAGACCCTCGACCAACCAGAAGACGCCATCTTTGTCCCCGGAGCAGTACGGAGGGGCAGCCATGGACTGCTCTGGAGAAGCGTGGACCAGGGAGCCCAAAAGTCCAGTGAGTAGTGTCATGGGGCGATTCCCTCACCCCGTGCAGAAATGATCTTAGAGATGAGAACATGAAGAGGTAGCATGATAGCCATCTTTAAATATCTGAAGCAATTCCATGTAGAAGATGGAACAAGATTTTTTTTTCTTTCCAGCGTCAGGCCCTTTCTGCATCTTACCTGATTCTGATGTGGGCGTGCAGGGATCACATGAGCAGCCTCTTGCAAGAGGTACTTGCATCCCCCCTGCTCCTGCTCTGCAGCAGCTCCCTACTGGCTTGCAGGCAGCGTGAGGGCTCCGCCTCTCCCTTCTGCAGCGCAGCCGGGTACTTTCCCAGGCTGCGTTGGGGAAGGAAGCACAAGGGCCACATCTCTAGAGGCTCTGCATTCAAGGTAAGTGCATGTGGGGTCCCGGAGTGATGCGCGACTGCGCATCACTTTTGACAAGAAGCCAAAAATGATGTATTGTGTGATCGGCACCTGCTGGCCCTGGCAGCATTGCATGATTGCAAGGACATCATGTGGAACAGTCCTCACAATTGCGTGATGCTCCAGAGGCCCTTTCACATGACAAATGCTGTGAGAAAAGGGCCTCAGCGATTAGAACACAAACCAAAAGCTTCAAATTACATGAAAAAGGTTCCATTAGGAATAATTTCCTGACAGTAAGAGCTGTTTAGCAGCAGAATAGACAATTTTAGAGGATGGTAGACTCTTCTATACTGGCAGGGGTTTGCACTAGATTACCCTTCAGGTCCCTTCCAATTCTGGGATTCATTTTTTTAAATTTACATGACATTACTTACAGATAAAATCCTCTGTACTCATCCTTGTTTATTTTTTGTTTCATTTCATTATCAATAGATATTAACTGTTAATTATTGGTAAATAGCATTGTTATCTATTATTCATTGATAAATTATTAATTATTGTTTAATTTATATATAAATGCACCTTACTCTTCCATTTGCTTTCATTTGCTTTTCTGTGATATAGGATATAATACTCAATATGATTCCTTTATGATTCTAAAATGATTAGAATCCAGCCAATATGATTCCTTTCACTCTTATAGTGCCTTTAGCATAGTATCACTCCTTTTCCCATTGAGTATAGTTGTGAATCATGACGCCATTTTAAAAAAACCTGGGAAGCACTAAGGAACAAAAAAAGGGGGTGAGCTTGGGGGCTGCATATGGCCCATACCTGGAGGATACCATACCAGGGGAAGCAGTCAGTTCTGGTGATATATTTCAGCTCCCTAGAGATGCATGTTCTATGCTTTGCCTTTGCTTTGCTACCTAGTGATGTTAAAATATTCCTCTTTATTCAGTATCTCTAGTTTTTTTTAATTTGCATAAGTTATTTTTGTTTTTTAACCATTGCTTCACAGTTCATAGTTTAAGGTGATCTCCTTCCAATCAAATTGTTCTATTTTTTAAACGGTTGGTTAGACTATATACAGGTATATATTTCATGGATCCAGGAACTAGGCTTCATTATATTCTGATGAGTGGGGAAATGATAAGAATGTAGACGTTTGAAGAATACATAGGGGCTTGTATAGGAATAGACTCTCTCATTTTGCACACTCAGAATTTTGATGAGGATATGTGTCCTTCCATTTCCCTTTTGGGTGCATAGTGAATTAGAGATGCATAACAACTCACATGGGGGTATATTTCACAAACATACAGCCTTGGACTAGTATAGAGACTTTTTCTTGCTTGGAATGCTCAAGACATAAAGAACCTATTTGACCTTCAAATCCCAGATTGTTTGCAGAGTTGGCATCCTGGCTTAAATATCTATTTATTTATGAACTGAACAAATTTCATGCAGAAATAGCTGAGTGGGACTTCTAGCAATCATACAGAGCAGAATATATCTCAGCTTTGCTGCGTTTGTAAGCCTAAAATGTATGTGTAGCTCTCAAATTATTTGAAGACATTTCAGCTACTCTATTTTAATTACGTTTATAGATAAGTACATGTAAGGCTATGTCATATTAAATACTGTAAACTTTATCATTTGTATGCTGCATGTTCTGAGAAGAGTTCTAACAAACAATGTCATTTAGGGAGACCGAATTTAGTATAAGTTTCTAAAATAAATAGACTAGTGGGCACTCATTTACTTTATTTGTACATACTTGTGTTGTTCTTAATTAATGTAAACTGCCACGTGTGGTGCAAAGGGATAGGAAGGGCAGTTTTCCAAAATAAAAATAGATGCAAATGGAAATAAGAGAAATGAAAAGCAATTGTTGCTAATGCAAACTTGCTTTTTGCACAGCTTTTCCTTGCATGAAAATTAGCACTTCAAAGAAATTTAGCACTTAGTCACTGTGGGAAAACCTATCATGTGATCCATTAGCTTTATATATTTCAAGTTTAATGGGGTAATCCTTTGATGATGGAAAGAAAGGGATTCTCCAGATTTCTTCCAATTCTTGAAACTTCCTCAAACTTCTGTGGCTGGACAGCAAGGTGCAATTCTAAATCTAAAAAGTCTGATGAAGAGGAGTCAGTGGCAGAGGAACACAAACAAACTTCTCCATATTTTCTGGAGGCTTACTTTTAGCTAGACTTAGGACTATATATCACATGAGGTGAGTAAACTGCAATTACAGCAGGATAATACTGTCTTCGGCTGGGACTTACCACATGACCTCATTCCTTTTCTGTTTTTCCAGTGGGATATGTTTGGAAAATGCTTCTTTTACAAAGGAAGGCATTAACAGATTTTTGTGTGTGTGTTAAAAAAGAAGCAGTCTCCAAGAAACCAACAGAAGAGAAATGACATCAAGTTCTAGCCACAGATGCTGTTATCCTGCTGTAATTGCGATTTACTTGCTTCACGTGATATAGTCCTTAATGCTGAGAGGAAACTGATATAGCACTTCCAATATGGTCCTGAAGAACTTGTCCAGTCCCACATACCATTGATTGGGAACAATGTTGTTGATATGATTCCCAATATGACTGACAGGTCAGATAGCCTCCAAATATTTTGCTGTTGTTGTGTGCCTTAAAGTCATTTCAGACTTATAAGGACTCTAAGGCAAACCTGTCATAGGGTTTTCTGGGGCTGAGAGTATATGACACACCCAATAGGTTTCCATTGTTGAGCAAGCAGTCAAACCCTGATCTCCAGGGTTATAATCCAACACTCAAACCACTACACTATGTTGACTCTCTTAAATATTTTACTTTCACTAAAATCTTTTTAAAATGACTTAGACCATGAGCATCATTTTCACTGAAGGATAAATTGAGGTTTCAACTGTTCTGTTTTACAGCAAATGAGGAATGCTCTTCCTTTCTGAAAAAAAGGTGCCTACGTATAGAAAGCTAATATGTCAGAAGAAGGCTAGGGCTTAGACTTTAACTTAATATGCATTTCTCAAAGTAGAGAGAAACTGTTTCAGCTCTTATGCATGCATTTTTAAATTGTATAGCCCACTCTCCTATTTACTATTTCCCCTAAGCAGCATGAAGAAAAGGCTGGGAGTCATTTTACCAGTCATATTGTGTCACCTGATTTCCATTTAATTTTTGAAGAAGAAACAGAAACCTGGTGGCTAAAGTGCAAAGTCCTACCCTTGAAACTGTGAGAGAAACAGAGAGCTGTGATCTGATATGGAGTATGTTGTACAAACATGAAAATCTATGTAAAAGGAACAACAACAACAATAACAAACAGTGTTGAAAATATATGCCTCTCCCTACCAGTCTCTGAAGCGAATGCAGAGATTCCTTTTAACTTTACCTAACCAGGGTGTGAAGCTCTTTCCTACTTTCGTCTGGTGGAAAGACATCCCATATTCAGGTTTGCTTCTTAATATTCTTTGACAGTCTTCATATTGGTCAGCAGATGACATACAACAATATTTTAATTAAAAGTGCTCCGAAAATTCTGGGGGAAATGGGAAAAAAACTGATACTTGTTGGCAAGGCTCCTTCAATGAATCAGTTAAAATGAAAAAAATAGATTTGTCAGTTGCCTCTTAAAATTATCATCATCATTTATATGTCAACTGACTCCAAGTCAGTCTGCTGATACAGCCACCACAAATTTGGCCAGTTGCCATTAGACCCATACAATGGCCAATCCAGCAGACTAGTCTTTGGAACTTCTTTTTCCTCCTTTGATTCCCTTATTTTTGTTCCATCATCAAAATTCTTAGAGACTTCAAAAACTTGCCATGTTTGTGACAGGTATCCCCCCCCCTGCTCCCGCACAGCCTGGTCAGCTGTACTGGTGTGCCTGATGTAACCAGAAGAGATATCATGCCACTTCCAGTTGCATTCTTGCCTGATTTTTTAAAAAAGATTTTCAGTTTGTGGTGCGTATGGAGACAACTAGTCTTGCATAAGGTTTAATCCCCTTTGAATGTCCGGGTCTGAACAATCATCTGATTTTCTAAAAATTATGGTATGCAGGCCTGTATGCTTTGGTAGTCTTCAGAAGGGCTTCAGAGGTTTCAAACTGGGGAGCCAAGGGCTGCACGTGACTGAACGTTCATCCTTTGCCCACCCCTGCAATAATGTGGCTAACCCAATTTTGCATTTTATGATTTAGTTCTATGAATATTATTATATTCCCCATTAATCACATTTCCAGAGTTGTTATTGGTCCAGAATGCTCAGTTTTCATTAATGAATTCTATGATCTCCTGATAGGTGAGACAGAATCTTGGCGTAGTGATGATATACCTGTCATAGCTTGGAAAAAGTGACACAGAACATCCTAGCTGAAAGCAGCAATCAGATATAAAGGTATGAGGACTAAACAGAAAGATAGAATGACAGAAACAAGAAATACCTGGAAGTCTGGAAAAAGAACTGAGATGGGACAAAGACAGGATTGTTTAATTATAGTCAGTTTGGAGCTGTGACTTTCTCTTGGGATTTGATGCAGTGTAGAACATAAATAAAGAATCAGTGCAGTGTAGTGGTTTGAGTGCTAGACTTTGACCATTGAGACCAGGGTTTGATTCTCATCTTGGCCATGGAAATCTACTGGATGACCTTGGGTGCATCACACACATTCAGCCCCAGAAAACCATATGATAGGTTCACCTTAGAGTCACCATAAGTCTGAAATGACTAGAACACACTCAACAACAACAAGAAGACGATAAGTCTCAAGCGCTGTCTCTTCCAAAGGAAATTGAATGTGCATAGCTTGGAAGTAATTGTTGAGCTTTGTAGGGCTCCAGGAAGTAGGAACTCAAAAGTCCATAAACTTCAGGTTTTGCTGTATGGCAACAATATGCACGAATCAGTCACGACTCTTGAAGACTTTGAATGAGGTCAGATTGAATCAGCAAAAATAATTGCACTGCAGTTGTTCAGGGTCTTTTCTCGACAATTATCATTTGGACTCATTCTGTTTTTATTGGTATCTTTTTAGAAAAGAGACTCACTTGTAGCAGAGTACAGTACTCTGTTAAAATTTATCATCAGTTTTATATAGCATGATACATTGATGCTCAACCATGGAATATGGACACCAGACACAAAGTTGGGTTAACTAAGGGCCACTTTATTTTGACCTGTATTATTTAAATTGCATTAATCTGAAAGATACAAGAGAGGGGGAGAAACATGATACAAGTCCAGCTGATGCCACAGTCACAACATGACAACCTGCTCAGCCTAGCCATGGGCGATAACATCTCAGTCCCAGGGGCACTCCAAATTGCTTTGGTTGCTCCAAAGTCCAGCATCTTGGAAGGAATCCCAGGGACTCCCACCCAAGTTGCATGGCTTTAAAAATGAGAGTCTTATTCCCAGCTTAACCTCAAGGGTAGCCTCCTTCACCGACCCCCTGGGATGCGGGGCCCTAAAGAGGTGGTTCCAGAGCTCTACTCTACACCAAAGGGGTGCCAATAGGTGATCACCAATGTTTTATTATCCCTCATTATCTGCCAAAGGACAACCTATTTAATAACACCACCCACAGCTAATTTTCCCAATTCCATCAAATACAGTATGGGATAGGCAAAAAAACAAACAAAACAAAAACAAAACAAAACAAAAAAAAAAACCCCAAGAAAAGGGGAAAAAATTCCTATCCAGCCCTGAAGCAACCAGATTAACTCACACTGCATTGAAGGATGGGGGGTGGGTCAACGTTGAGCACCAAATGACAAGTATAGGTGGCAAAATGCTTCACTGTCTCCTTTGCCCCTATCACATGTCTTGATTTGGTGCTTAGCACCAATCAAAAATAACACTCTGGTCTCACTCCATGGAGACCATCAAAAGCTTACCTTCCTCTACAGCGATGTTCATCATGTGACTCCAGGTAAGTATTCTGTTGAATTTCTTATGTATATAGCATGATATATCCAATGTAATCTTTAATGTTAATAAAATTATATGAAAAACTTTAAGAGTTCTGACAAAAAACCAAGGGTCTTTCCATCTTTCCACTACACTGTCTTTCCACTACACTGTTATAGTGCTATTATTCCACTTTCAACATCCTGTGGAATTCTGGGGTTTGTAGTTTACTGAGGGCAAACAGCTCTCTGGCTGAGAATTCTAAATGCCTCTCCCTAAACTACAAACCCCAGGATTCCACAGGATGTGAAAGTGGAATAATAGCACTATAACAGTGTAGTGCAGAAAGGCCCTGAGACTCCCCTACTTTTTTTTTAAAGATTGGAATTTGATATAAATTGATACAATATTAAAATTCTGTGCCCGCATAGAACTATTCCTCTCTGCCAAAAAGGAAGGTCTATTCCCTTTTAAGGAGACAGGGACTATATAGAAAGGAATGCCTGGACATAGAGCTTCCCTGCCCAGCTGGACAGATCACGTTCATTACTATGTGTTTTAAAAAGAGTATAACTTTTTTTTCAAAGAAGTAAAAATGTTAAAATATACTTTACTTTTTGTAAGACTTTTGAATGACTATTGAGAAGGGGGGTACTCATAGGATAAGCTGCTTTTCTTACTTTAATTTTCATTGATATGTTTTTAAATTGGTTTTCATATGGTTCCTGTTTTATTTTGATAATCTCTTTAATTATCCTTTTAATTTAACAATAATTCCTTATACTTTTAATTGTTTGTGTTTTTAACAGGTCAGATAGCCTCCAAATATTTTGCTGTTGTTGTGTGCCTTAAAGTCATTTCAGACTTATAAGGACTCTAAGGCAAACCTGTCATAGGGTTTTCTGGGGCTGAGAGTATATGACACACCCAATAGGTTTCCATTGTTGAGCAAGCAGTCAAACCCTGATCTCCAGGGTTATAATCCAACACTCAAACCACTACACTATGTTGACTCTCTTAAATATTTTACTTTCACTAAAATCTTTTTAAAATGACTTAGACCATGAGCATCATTTTCACTGAAGGATAAATTGAGGTTTCAACTGTTCTGTTTTACAGCAAATGAGGAATGCTCTTCCTTTCTGAAAAAAAGGTGCCTACGTATAGAAAGCTAATATGTCAGAAGAAGGCTAGGGCTTAGACTTTAACTTAATATGCATTTCTCAAAGTAGAGAGAAACTGTTTCAGCTCTTATGCATGCATTTTTAAATTGTATAGCCCACTCTCCTATTTACTATTTCCCCTAAGCAGCATGAAGAAAAGGCTGGGAGTCATTTTACCAGTCATATTGTGTCACCTGATTTCCATTTAATTTTTGAAGAAGAAACAGAAACCTGGTGGCTAAAGTGCAAAGTCCTACCCTTGAAACTGTGAGAGAAACAGAGAGCTGTGATCTGATATGGAGTATGTTGTACAAACATGAAAATCTATGTAAAAGGAACAACAACAACAATAACAAACAGTGTTGAAAATATATGCCTCTCCCTACCAGTCTCTGAAGCGAATGCAGAGATTCCTTTTAACTTTACCTAACCAGGGTGTGAAGCTCTTTCCTACTTTCGTCTGGTGGAAAGACATCCCATATTCAGGTTTGCTTCTTAATATTCTTTGACAGTCTTCATATTGGTCAGCAGATGACATACAACAATATTTTAATTAAAAGTGCTCCGAAAATTCTGGGGGAAATGGGAAAAAAACTGATACTTGTTGGCAAGGCTCCTTCAATGAATCAGTTAAAATGAAAAAAATAGATTTGTCAGTTGCCTCTTAAAATTATCATCATCATTTATATGTCAACTGACTCCAAGTCAGTCTGCTGATACAGCCACCACAAATTTGGCCAGTTGCCATTAGACCCATACAATGGCCAATCCAGCAGACTAGTCTTTGGAACTTCTTTTTCCTCCTTTGATTCCCTTATTTTTGTTCCATCATCAAAATTCTTAGAGACTTCAAAAACTTGCCATGTTTGTGACAGGTATCCCCCCCCCTGCTCCCGCACAGCCTGGTCAGCTGTACTGGTGTGCCTGATGTAACCAGAAGAGATATCATGCCACTTCCAGTTGCATTCTTGCCTGATTTTTTAAAAAAGATTTTCAGTTTGTGGTGCGTATGGAGACAACTAGTCTTGCATAAGGTTTAATCCCCTTTGAATGTCCGGGTCTGAACAATCATCTGATTTTCTAAAAATTATGGTATGCAGGCCTGTATGCTTTGGTAGTCTTCAGAAGGGCTTCAGAGGTTTCAAACTGGGGAGCCAAGGGCTGCACGTGACTGAACGTTCATCCTTTGCCCACCCCTGCAATAATGTGGCTAACCCAATTTTGCATTTTATGATTTAGTTCTATGAATATTATTATATTCCCCATTAATCACATTTCCAGAGTTGTTATTGGTCCAGAATGCTCAGTTTTCATTAATGAATTCTATGATCTCCTGATAGGTGAGACAGAATCTTGGCGTAGTGATGATATACCTGTCATAGCTTGGAAAAAGTGACACAGAACATCCTAGCTGAAAGCAGCAATCAGATATAAAGGTATGAGGACTAAACAGAAAGATAGAATGACAGAAACAAGAAATACCTGGAAGTCTGGAAAAAGAACTGAGATGGGACAAAGACAGGATTGTTTAATTATAGTCAGTTTGGAGCTGTGACTTTCTCTTGGGATTTGATGCAGTGTAGAACATAAATAAAGAATCAGTGCAGTGTAGTGGTTTGAGTGCTAGACTTTGACCATTGAGACCAGGGTTTGATTCTCATCTTGGCCATGGAAATCTACTGGATGACCTTGGGTGCATCACACACATTCAGCCCCAGAAAACCATATGATAGGTTCACCTTAGAGTCACCATAAGTCTGAAATGACTAGAACACACTCAACAACAACAAGAAGACGATAAGTCTCAAGCGCTGTCTCTTCCAAAGGAAATTGAATGTGCATAGCTTGGAAGTAATTGTTGAGCTTTGTAGGGCTCCAGGAAGTAGGAACTCAAAAGTCCATAAACTTCAGGTTTTGCTGTATGGCAACAATATGCACGAATCAGTCACGACTCTTGAAGACTTTGAATGAGGTCAGATTGAATCAGCAAAAATAATTGCACTGCAGTTGTTCAGGGTCTTTTCTCGACAATTATCATTTGGACTCATTCTGTTTTTATTGGTATCTTTTTAGAAAAGAGACTCACTTGTAGCAGAGTACAGTACTCTGTTAAAATTTATCATCAGTTTTATATAGCATGATACATTGATGCTCAACCATGGAATATGGACACCAGACACAAAGTTGGGTTAACTAAGGGCCACTTTATTTTGACCTGTATTATTTAAATTGCATTAATCTGAAAGATACAAGAGAGGGGGAGAAACATGATACAAGTCCAGCTGATGCCACAGTCACAACATGACAACCTGCTCAGCCTAGCCATGGGCGATAACATCTCAGTCCCAGGGGCACTCCAAATTGCTTTGGTTGCTCCAAAGTCCAGCATCTTGGAAGGAATCCCAGGGACTCCCACCCAAGTTGCATGGCTTTAAAAATGAGAGTCTTATTCCCAGCTTAACCTCAAGGGTAGCCTCCTTCACCGACCCCCTGGGATGCGGGGCCCTAAAGAGGTGGTTCCAGAGCTCTACTCTACACCAAAGGGGTGCCAATAGGTGATCACCAATGTTTTATTATCCCTCATTATCTGCCAAAGGACAACCTATTTAATAACACCACCCACAGCTAATTTTCCCAATTCCATCAAATACAGTATGGGATAGGCAAAAAAACAAACAAAACAAAAACAAAACAAAACAAAAAAAAAAAACCCCAAGAAAAGGGGAAAAAATTCCTATCCAGCCCTGAAGCAACCAGATTAACTCACACTGCATTGAAGGATGGGGGGTGGGTCAACGTTGAGCACCAAATGACAAGTATAGGTGGCAAAATGCTTCACTGTCTCCTTTGCCCCTATCACATGTCTTGATTTGGTGCTTAGCACCAATCAAAAATAACACTCTGGTCTCACTCCATGGAGACCATCAAAAGCTTACCTTCCTCTACAGCGATGTTCATCATGTGACTCCAGGTAAGTATTCTGTTGAATTTCTTATGTATATAGCATGATATATCCAATGTAATCTTTAATGTTAATAAAATTATATGAAAAACTTTAAGAGTTCTGACAAAAAACCAAGGGTCTTTCCATCTTTCCACTACACTGTCTTTCCACTACACTGTTATAGTGCTATTATTCCACTTTCAACATCCTGTGGAATTCTGGGGTTTGTAGTTTACTGAGGGCAAACAGCTCTCTGGCTGAGAATTCTAAATGCCTCTCCCTAAACTACAAACCCCAGGATTCCACAGGATGTTGAAAGTGGAATAATAGCACTATAACAGTGTAGTGCAGAAAGGCCCTGAGACTCCCCTACTTTTTTTTTAAAGATTGGAATTTGATATAAATTGATACAATATTAAAATTCTGTGCCCGCATAGAACTATTCCTCTCTGCCAAAAAGGAAGGTCTATTCCCTTTTAAGGAGACAGGGACTATATAGAAAGGAATGCCTGGACATAGAGCTTCCCTGCCCAGCTGGACAGATCACGTTCATTACTATGTGTTTTAAAAAGAGTATAACTTTTTTTTCAAAGAAGTAAAAATGTTAAAATATACTTTACTTTTTGTAAGACTTTTGAATGACTATTGAGAAGGGGGGTACTCATAGGATAAGCTGCTTTTCTTACTTTAATTTTCATTGATATGTTTTTAAATTGGTTTTCATATGGTTCCTGTTTTATTTTGATAATCTCTTTAATTATCCTTTTAATTTAACAATAATTCCTTATACTTTTAATTGTTTGTGTTTTTAACTATGTTGAGAGCAGTGTCGAGACCCAGTCTTGGGAGAAAAGTGGAATAAACCTTACATCAACAAACAATACATAAAAAATATTGTTTTGACTCCTACTGGTTAGTCCCAATTACAGTAGATCTATTGAATCAATAGTTGACTATGACCATTTCCACACAACTCTCTTCTAGTGCTATTATTCCACTTTCAACATTCTATGGAATCCTGGGGTTTGCAGTTTAGGGAGGGGCCTTTAGAATTCTCAGCCAGAGAGCTCTTTGGCCTCAGTAAACTACAAACTCCCAGAATTCCACAGGATGTTGAAAGTGGAATAATAGCACTATAAGAGAGTTGTGCAGAAATGGTCATAGTCAACTCATAGCTAAATTCCATTGATGCAATAAGTTTGTTTCAGCTGAGACTCAGAATAGGTTTCAGGGCTCTATTTTAGCTGTTAGAGATTATTATCCATACATTAAGGCCATTTGGAATAATGCCAACATTTAGGCAGAATTGAATTTCCTGTCCTCAGCCATCAGTTTCCTGTCCTCAGCTATCGTTGGTATTGTTTTAATCCTGACCCAGTTTCCAATTTTTTAATAAAATGGCTAGATATGTTTAATTATATTCATATGTTCTTTTATGAGCAAATGGTTGTGAGAAATTGATTAAAACACTGCAAATAACATCATCATCATCAACAACAGCCATACTGATAAAACTATTGGGCATGGCTATTTTTTGAACTGAATTGTGTCTGAGCATGGATGGAAAAGGCAGGATATAAATTAATAAATAAATGAATAATTAATTAATTAATTAGTTAGTTAGTTGAATGGAATACTATTTATTCCTTTAGTAAATACAAAAATAAATGATTCTTCAGCTTGGCATTGTGTAGGGATATCGATTATTCATGCTGCTGTTTAATATTGCTGCACAGTATCCACGGCTCTCAGTCAAATTTGCAGAGGAGATCTTCTGAAAGCAGAAGACATTTTTAGCTACATTACTTGGTCAATTGCTCCCTCCCACTATATCCTGTAAATAGCACTTCAGGCTCATTTCCTGCAACATGCTAGGTTTCTTGAGTAAATAAACATACAAGAGCAAGGAAAGGGCTCTAGACTCCCATGCAACTGAGCTGTTAACTTATTCAATTATGATTTAATTGTGTAGCCCTCCAGATGCAGTTGAACTGCAGTTCCTCACCATTGACTAGATTGGCTAGAGCTCGGTTAAGAAACGAAGTGTGTATGTATGTGTGTATTCTGTTAAAAATATAGTTTCATGGGATTTGTCAGGTATTTAGTAGCTCTTATTTGATAAACACGAATTGTATGCAACTAACTTTATCTGTACTTATTTTTAAATAGAATGAAGGAAATGTGTCATAGTTCTGCATTTGTGAAAGGATGAATGATGCCTGACTGCTACGTTGGAAGAGTCATCCCACACACTAGTATCAGAATTTATTTTAAACACTGCTATAATTAATCTCTGCTTACACACCAAATGTGAGTGACTCATATACACTGTCAGAAAATGATGACAAATAAATTGTTCTAGATATTGCTGAAGTCTCAGTATAAGATGGTTCAGTTATTTAAAAGGTTTGCCTCAACAGAAGGCTAAGCTAAGCAGTCTCAGTCCATTATGCCAAGGAAATACTTCACATCTGAATGTTCATCCAAAACTACCTGACATTCTAGAAAAAAAGTAGGATTCTCTTCCTCCTATCCCAATCATAATGTTATAAAGAATCAATAAAATGTACTAGCTATATCTGCTCATCAGCCAGACTTCACAACTCAGTTGTGTCTCTGAAGCCCCAGAGGACAAAGAAGAATATTTTAATTGGTGATTCAACGTTAACAGAAACATGCTTTTAGGAAACAAGGCCTATACTGTTGTCTTCACACCAGACTCACAAGCTTATGTTGCCATGGTAATCTGCTTAAACCCAGTGATGTGGAAAACAAGATGGCTTCCTCATTTGTTAGCCTTAAGGAAAATCATAGATATTAAGAAATCATTAATGTGGTAAAAGATTCTAAAAAGATTTGACCTAAATAAAACATCATTCTATTAAAATGTTAATGTCTCAGGAAGTTGTGTCTTCATTGCCTCTCACATTGGGTGCTTGCGTTATCTGTTTACACAAATCCTGTACTACTGATATTCACGTAATTTATCCTGACAGATTTTTTTTTCCTAACTCAGATGTGGAGTCTGAACTAAAAGCAGTATTTTGTAGCGAAATGAGCCCCCCACCATCTCCCTACCATTCTCATGTGTCAAAGTATCCTAAAATGGGATATATTAAATTTCTAAAAAAAAGAAAAAGAAAAAAAGAAAGAAAAAAAAAGGGACAAAAAGTTGTTTGTTCTGGAATGGTCAGTATGTGATGTAAATATTACATCTTTTGTATGGTGAGTGACAGCTGTCTCATCAACTTCTCCTGGAGTGAAAAGAAATGACATTTCTCTGAAAGAGAGTCGAGCTGGCTGAGGGGGTGATATAGAGAGGATAGGGTAAGGTTAAAGAAAAATCAGTGGTGGTGGTGGTGGGACAACAAAAGCTTGATGCTATTAAAAATCGAGGAAATCAAGGAAAGTATATAAAAGATATAAGTGTAGTTAATGTTAGCATCCTGATGAGATAAAGTAAAAGACCATAGGTTCATATATAGTTTCTGTAATCTGATGATTTTGTAGTTAAGCTCAATAATTGATTAATTGGTAGCAGTCCTTTCCCACTGACCCTGCACCCCATACCCTCCTGGGAATAAAGATGGAGGTGTGGAATTTCACACATTCTTGAAAGACACATTGATGAAAAAGGATTTATTTTGCTAATTCTTCCAGGAGACAAAGTCTTTTACTGGGAGCCAGCAGCTCTTCTAAATCTGAATGATAAAAGAAACCAATTAACAGCAAAGAGGGGGCTGAAAATAAATGGGCAACCTGACTACTTTCCCTAGGACTAAAAGCTATCAGTAACAGATACATCTAAGTGTATCTGCACAACCCTCCATCCATGCTGGGTAAACCTTTTCAGTATGTAATCACTAAGCCTTATGCTTCTTTGGTTAATTTAAAAACCTTGAATTCCCTTTTGTTACTTTGGCTGATGACACTGACGTCTCAAAGGTGTAAGTGCCTGCTGTTTGTTTCCAAAGCAGCTTGATTCCATGAGCTGAAAGGAATATTGATTTTAAGAGCTGCCTGTTTTATTTACACAGGCTGCCCAGAAACTGACAGGATCAAACTGGCTAAGATTCCACCTAAGGTTGCACCCTTCCATGCCTTCTTGGAAAAACAAACTCCAATAAAACCACTGCATCTTAATTAGCTAGCAAAGGATAGTACAGAAAGAAGGATGATTTGAATTGTAATATATTGCCTACCTGGGCAAAAATCTTGCCTTTCTTTATCATTGTTGTGCAATAGCTGAAATTTTTAGCAAAGACGTTTTCTTGCAGTTTCAAGGAATGTGGAATCCCAAGGAACTGGAAATAGTGGGATGGTATATTATAGAAACAACATTGTCAGAACTGGGTACCTGTTTATCATGGCAAGCAGGTCAAAAAGAAATAGGGCAAGTTCACACATCCATGTTCATCATGTAATGGCTCCAACATCAACAAGAGAAATGAATATAGAATACATTTTGATTTAGATATGATAGTATTCATAGAATGTCTTTCATCAAAGTTTCCAGCAGGAAAAAAATGGAAGGCCATGAAGGCCAGTGAATTTGTTATAAACTATTAAATGTACAACTGTGCACTATTCTGTATGTAAAAACAAAATAAAATGATGTCTCAGCAGCAATTCATGGAACATACATAAAAGGCACATCAACCCTATCATTGTTCTATAAAAACTGAGAAAAGTGTGCACAATGTTATGGTTTTCAAATATGCATATGGAAAATAATGGAAATCATAAAATCTTGGTTCAGATTCCACTGAACATTGCAGACAGGCTTTGGGCTGAATTGATAATGAATCTGAAATTGTTTGGCATTTGCGGTAGCACCGGGCACTCTCTGGCTTAGAGCTGATCAGGGAAAATAACAGTCTGTCTGAATTTATCCATCCAGATTTTTGGCTTCCAACCAAATCGATGTTCACTGCCAGGGTTTATAACCATGATTTATGGATTGGTAGCTTTCAGGAGGATGAATGCACCATAAAGGAATGGGAAAAAAGAAAAAAAACTGAAAAGAACCAGACAAAATTCACTGGGAAAAGAAGAGGCAGACAGAAGAACAGCAAAGGAGACAAAGGGAGGAGGAATTACTTTAAAAACATTTTTTAAAAAAGAAATTCAACACAGAGCTTCGATTTGCAAGACAAGGGTCTCTTGGGGGAGGTCTTGTTAGTAGAGCTGAAATGAATGGTCACTTTGATTTCCCAAACCGAATATGAATAACTTACCTCTCTCACAAAGAAAAAGAGGGAGGGAAGGAGAGAGGGAGAAAGAGAAAAGAACACGCACCTGGTTCTACATTTATGACCTTTAGAAGCTGTCTTCTAAAATAGAAGTAACGACTCACAAAGGGAACGAATGGAACAATGAACTGCCAAACAGTAAATCAAAGAAATACATAGAACTTTCAGAGAGAGAGAGAGAGGGAGAGAGAAATCAATGTTTAGTGATAACAAACAAGATAATATAGAATAGGGAGGTGAATGATCCTAGATTGTCACTTCTTATTGTTCTTTCTTGTGTCTTCTTGAGCCAGAATTTATTTGTGGAATTGAAAGATAGGTTATCCCAGGAACGAACAAACAACAATAACAACAACAACAACAACAACAAAAGGAAAAAAAGAAGAAGAAAAAGAAAAAAAAGAAAAAAAAAGCAATTGGGTGTTCTTGAGTTTTTCATGTAAGTAAAATGCAGCATTTTTCTGAAGGAGATCCAAATAGTTCTACAAATAGGCAACTTGGTGCCCTCTAACTGTTTTGGGCTGCAATTCCCATAAGCTTCAGACAACTGAAAGACATCTGATTGTCTACCTTGGGTTGGATAGCAACCTATGGCTGCCATTTTCATGTTCCTTCTTGGCCCAAAGCACAGTAGTAGCATCCTAATCTTAGGTAGCAACCTCTCAAAACTGTTATAACAAAATGTTCATACAAAGACATGTAAGCTGAAAGAGTGTGGGCAATCTGGGGCCCATTTATACTATGCAATTATGGTACTTACACTTAAATTGCTATCACATAGAATCCTAGGGTTTGTAATTTGGTTAGATACAAGAGATTTCTAGCTAAGAATTCCAAATATCCCTCCCTAAACTACAAATCTTAGGATTTCATAAGACTGAACCTTGGCAGTTAGTGGAATCATAGCGCTATAACTGCATACTGTAAATGGACCACTGGATTCTAGTGTAAGGGAAAACTTTGATATACAGTCACACTGATGAGACAGAGAAGGCATAGAAAATTGTACATTGGAGGTAAATATCTTGTCTGTATAAAAACAAAAGTCAAGGAAAAATTTTTAGCCTGGCGGGCTGGCCTGACTGTTAGGCACAGTGAGATGACCACCCGAGGAAGTTCATTTTGGGTATCCATCAATCAATAATTTTATCATTTT
Organism: Ctenosaura bakeri; assembly: GCA_948474755.1. NCBI lineage: Eukaryota > Metazoa > Chordata > Lepidosauria > Squamata > Iguanidae > Ctenosaura > Ctenosaura bakeri. The sequence continues at coordinate 8,347 of CAOLHI010001825.1, read as the reverse complement.
GGGTATCATGAAAGGCTTGGCAATTAAATTTATTATTTTTATATTTTGACTGGCAAGGATGATGAGGGGTGCCTGTGGGGTTTTCTTAATCTGTCCTCCATCTCTGGCAAGAAAATGTCTTGGGCTGGCCCTGTAACCTGACCTTCCCCCTGACATCCACTTTTCATTGTTAAGATTTTTTTTGAATGAAGGAACTATTCAAACACACATACCAAAGTCTGAACTATGAAAGCTCAGTAACAGAAGCTTCACGTGAGGTCTTTAGTCATGTGTTCTCGTTCTGAATTTCCATTTAAATGTCTGTAGGTAGAGTTCAAGGCATTAAGAGTTCTGATTGAGGAAGTTTCTCAGAAGAAACCTATTCTCTCTTCCAGGACGTGTGGAGATGCTGTGCATGAAACTGGATTATGCAGGGACAAAGCAGGCAGAAGATATTTTGTTGACTCAGTCAATGGAGAAGACGACATCTCTGCCCATCCCATGTACACGACTGAGATTTGCAATTTAACCTGAATTCAGAACTGGTGAAAGAGCCACTGCCTACACCTGACAACAGCAGGCTAGTGAGGAGGAGAAAGTAGGCTACATGGCACTCAGAACTTGATCTTCTAACATTTCATTACATCTCTCTGTCCTTCAGCATCTGCCACCCTATGTCTGTTAGGCCAGTCCTGTTCAAGTCAAAAGTGAATCCTCACGGCTTTTCAGAGAGTTGAATTTTGATGTAAATTGCTACAATATTAAATTTCTATGCACATAAAGAACTATTCTTCTCCTTCAAAAAGAGGAAGCCTATTCACTTTCAGATAGATAAGGACTATGCAAAGAATGGAATGGACATAGCACTCTCCTGTCCACCTATAGGAAATGACAGTCTGACTGGGCACATCACACTTACTGCATAGAAGACTGGTGAGAATTTTTTTTCTTTTTACTTGAGTGTAATGACTGCAGTTTTGACTGCTATCCAGTAACTGAGATGTCATTAAATCTTCTTTTCTGTCTTGGAAACACAAATCTCAAGATTCATAGTGCTCACATAAATATGAGATGAATGTTAGAGGTTATTATTTTTCTCCTGCTCTTATAGTAATCTCAACTGGAAAAGAATTCAGTTTCTATCAAGCCAACTCCAAAGCCTTCCCATTTCCACATGACTTCCTCTTTTTCACCATACCTATTAAAGGGAGCTTGAACAGATAGAAAAGAAAATTGTTGGATACTCATGTGTTTGGGGTAAGGCTTGGAAGCACAATGGAGATCTGAATCTATTGGTATCGCTTTACAATAAACTGAGTTTTCCCCCTAGTTTTGGGGGGAGAATAGCTTGTCTTATTTTGATCCTGTGCAAATAGAGCCCGGGGGAGTTTACCTAATTTCTGCCACAGAGTGCTTTGGAAACTCTCCTGAATTTCAAAAGCAATTTGTCATGCATGGTGTATTGCAATTAGAAAAACACAAATCCAAACCCTGCTGCGTGTTCCAAGTGAGTCATGCAGTTCTCTGGACTATGGCCATAGGCAGTATTGTGCATCCCTCCTCCACGTTTTGATGCAAAAATGCTGTGCTCACACCAGCAGACATGGAAAAATGTTCTTCTCATTCCCAGCTCACATGTCATATAATTATAACTATTATTATTTCCCATATTTTTGAATTTTGATCTGGGATAGGGCATAAGGTTGGTGTAGTTCCTGTGAGTTTTTCTTCCCCAGAATATATGTATGTAAAATCCCTGTCATTGAACAATCTTGCTTCATATGGTCACTTCATGAGGACCAAAAATATACATGAATCACAGCCTATTCTATTTGAAGAAGTGTGTGTACCCTCCTCATGCTAGACAGCTTTCAACTCTGATTCCGACTAATTGCTAGGTTTGAATGGAACAAGTAGATAGGCTCCAATTTTGTAACAAACGCTTGGAATGAGCTAAATCTCCCATAATATGTATAAAATGAATAACTTAAGGCTGAAAATTCTTAAATAGAGACAGTTCCCTTGGAATACATCTTAAATCTGTGTCAAAAATGCAAAACAGGAAGTCTCGTATCTATATTTGTGCAGGATTCCAAAACCCAATCCAATTGACCTAGACCTAGTTTCACATGTAGGGCAAACATATTTCCATTTGCAAAAACTGTTAATTGGGAAAGAAATAGGGATTATTGTTAGATCATATTACCTAAGGAAATAAGTTTGAACACAAATGAAATAGCTTAATATGAGAAGATGAAATAACTCAACTAAACAGCCAAGTGGTTGTTGAAGAGAAAAACAGTAAAGAATGCTCACCTGTTATCTATCAGAGATGGGTCAAGATAAAGAAAATTCAGCATGTGGAAGCTACTTTTTGGACTACATCTCCCTTATCTCCTGTGACCTTGCTGGCTGGGAGTCATAATTCAAAAAGTAATCATCCCAAGTCATGGAAAATCCAAATGGTGCCCTTCTGGCATGGTAAAATATCACAACAGATTAATTATTTGACATTTGTTTTCCTATAATACAGCTAATCATAATGTTCAGCCATTAGGAGAACTTCCTTGCCTTGCCCTTCCTCATGACATGGTCAATCCTATTTAGTGATGTTTTGGCTTTTCAAATGCACACTGAATATCTTGTTTGTTTTTTAAAAATATTTTCTAGTTTTGTGCTCCTCTTTGAATTTTCTTTTCTGACAGAAGCTCCTTTACTTTGCCACATATATCAGTGGGGTCATTTGATGCATATGGAAAACAGTAATAAGTGATGCTTATGTGGTGGAGTGGAGATGTACAATATCTCCACTTTTGAAGCCATGGGAGAACCCTCCCTTTTTTTTTTGAGGAAAGAACAATTGGAACTTTCAATAAAATTGAAAAAAATAACAATATTGACTGAAAGTCACTTTGTTACTTTGAGAACACAAAATGTATTACGTAAAACTTGGTTAGATGTAAAACTATCATATTGGTATATAAAAGGTACAGCTTTTTAGAAAATACTTACAAATTGAAATTTATTTTATTAAAATATATTTTTCTTACAAATATTGCTACAAGGTCATGAACTGCAAGAAACTCCTTTGGTTTTGCCAGTCTGAGAATCAAGGGAAAGAAAAGGAAAAAAAAAACAAGCAGGAAGAATAGAAGAAAAACAATTACTAAACAAAGAACATTATTTGGTTTCCTCTGTTTCTGTTTAATGTCGAGCAGACATAATCCACTCATTGCCAGAAAAAGAAACCAGGACCAGGAATTACAGTGATCTGATCCTGTATATCAGTAGGGTAACTGGCACTTTTTTTCTTGTAATGTGCCAACCAAAGTACCATATATGCCCATTGGTTACAACTGCCTACAACAACAACTCCTCCTCCTCCTCCTCCTCCTCCTTCTTATTTAGAAACTCACTATGGACAGACAGCCAATGGCTCCCACACCAGTTTACAGTCTACTACTTTGATTAACAATGCTTTATATCATCTTTCATAAAAATCTATCTTCTACAAAGGTTGAAGAAATAATTCAGGGGAAATAAATTTATGAACACCTTGTATTAAGCATACTATTCATCATTCTAAGAGAAAATATTTTCTAATATTTTCTGGAAAAATAAGGTTGGGTGAGGAGGAAAAAAGGTCCTATACTTTTTCTTCATTCCCCCCAGACCTTCACATCTCTAGGGCCTTTTCTGTACCTTACCTTCATCCGGTGCCAGGGTGTGGCGATCATGTGATCACCCTCTTGCAACACGCTCTCGAATCCCTGCTGCTTCGGCTCTGCAGGAGCTGCCTGCCAGCCAGCAGGCAACATGAGGGCTCCGCCTCTTCCTTCCGCAGCGCAGCCAGGTATTTCCCCAGGCTGTGCTGGGGGAGGAAGCACAAGGGCTGCTGCTCTGGAACTCTGCACGCAAGGTAGGTGTGCGTGGGGCCCCGGAGTGATGCGCGATTGCACACCATTTTCAGCTACAAGCCAAAAATAAAATAGTGTGCAATTGGCACTTGCCGGCCCCAGCAGCGTCATGTGATTGTGAGGACGTTGTCTGAAATGCTCCTTGCAATTGCGTGATGTTCCGGAGGCCTTTTCGCATGGCATATGCCATGCAAAAAGGGCCTAAGTTGTGGGAAGAGATTCCAGATTACAAGTCATTTATTTTACCCTATAGTAATGAATAAAAATTAATGATAAAAGCTGTCTCTGTCTGAATTAAATCCCCCTTCAGATGTACACTTCTAGTTGCCATTCTAGCATTACAGGAAATGCAATACAGGAATTGGTTTTGGGACAGATTTGGTGACCTTTCATCACATTAAAGAGACTCAGATTCTAATTAGTTCTTGATCTATAAAGGTTTTGCATGTCTGTAATAGTAAGGACACCCTGTAGATTTTCTTTTTTAATAGAAGAGCTCCTATAATTTCATTTACTATACATTTTGTTGATTTGATGAACTGCACAATTGGACACATAATGTAAAGACAAAATGGGTTGGATCCAACTTAAGGTACAAGCGTCTGGGCTGATCATAGAGGATTCCCCTTTCTCCTGCTCCCCACAACAGCCTCTCCAGGATCCCACCTCTTAATGATACAGAGTGGGTTAGGTAGATTTACTGAACTGAACTGTGGTGTCAAGGGCAGATGGAGAAATTGGGCAATTCCATGTGAGAGGAACAGTGACTAAGCAAAGGAAAGGAAATTTTTCTTGTCTAAAGCCCTACGATGTAAAGTAATCATCATGTTCAATACCTGACATTATACTGAGATCAGTGAGGTGAGATGTTGCTCTTCGGGCATTGCAGCCTCAGTTTGCAGAGACCAACTTCAGTTGAGCTGATACATTTAGCTGTTTTTTAGAGTCAGCAGTGTTTTTACTTTTAAACAGCAATGTGAAGGGGGAGAAAGTTGGCAAGACTTCTAGAATTCTTGTCTCCACTAGAGCATTCAGGAACACTTAAGTAAACAGAACCAGAAGCTCCATAATTTTCCAGCAAGAGAAAAAGCCAAAAAAAAAAAAAAATGCTTATTGTGAAATAATTAACATTCCCTTCCTAAGATGTAGAATAAGTCGAACATACCACATACCCAAATTTCACAGATACTTTCAGTTATACTTTCCCAAATGGCACTTAATTGGAACCTAATAAATTTTAATGCAGTTAATAAATAAAAAGTCACAAACACAACCAGACCAGCTGTCTACCCCTGCATTGCTATCATATTAAGTGTTGTGATTTTTTCTTGTCTGTGGGAAAGAACATTGATCAAAAAATGTGCTAGGAGAGCAAACAGGAGAAGTTTTGAAGGTTGACTTATTTTTGTTCTTACAGAGAGGCAACGATTCCCCCCCCCATTATCAGAGACAGCTTGGAAGTAATAATATTCAGAGATATTTAAAGAAACAAGATTCATGTTGAGGATAATTGCATATATTATATGACACTTTATGTCTGGCTGACAGGAATATGCAAGCAATCCTAGTTCTCTGATACATGTACACATGGACATTAGATATATCTGTTTCCAAGTAAAGTTTTATATGTTCTAGTTACATGTATACCTACAAAAAATGAAGCATGAATTTCCAAGATGTAATGTAAAAAATGTCCTTAGTTTCTCTGTGAATGTACACTTTTTTCTTTGTTTGTGATTATTTCCAAAACATTTCATGCAACAGCCCAGCTGTTACACGCAGAGTAGCTGATTGTAATACTGGAATAATGGTTTTGAGACATAACATTACATTTTCCAAAGAGATAATTGTGTTAATCTGTTGCTGCAAAATGATGCAAATCTTTTTGAGAGATTTGAGAGAGAGATTTTTGGGAGATTTTGAGAGACAGCCCTGGTGCAGCAGGAATTAAATGCTGGTACTCCAGGCACAAGGTTGTGAGTTTGATCCTGCCGGGCTGCAGGTTGACCCAGCTTTCCCTCCTTCTGTAGGTCAGTAAAAGGAGTACCCAGCTTGTTGGCAGCAATTAGCTTATATGTTGTAAACCACTTAGGGAGTGCTTAGCTGATAAGCAGTATAGAAATACACATGCTATTGCTTTTGCTAAATAAAACTACGGCACCTTTAGGACTTATTTACTGTAGCATGAGCTTTTGAGAACTACAGCCCTCTTCTTTGGGTATCTGGTCTTGTTGTTGTTGTTATTTGACAAGTTGGCTTCATTATATGTTAAGTGAGAGACTTCCATTAGCCTTGGTCATCAACAGCACTGCTCTAGTCTTACAGGTTCAAGGCTATGGATTCCTTCATTGCCTCAAGCCATCTGTAATGTAGTCTTCCTCTTCTACTGCCTTTCACTTTACCAAGCATTATCATCTTTTCCAATATCAACTCATGATATGTCATCTCATGTTAATGTTGCTTTTTATGGTTTGTTTTGTTTTACAGTGAAGTTTAGTTAATATTTAATGTTTTAACTTTATACATTGTTTTAATTGCTTTGTATTTATACTTTTGTCAAAGCTTCTGTACAGTTTTTAATCTGTCTTGTTTTTAAGCATGTTGTTAGTTAAATAATAATTATACCATGGCTCCTCCACATTTGTGAAGAACATTCACAGAATTAAAACAGCAACAACAAACAAACCTGTGAATAACTGCCCCGCACCTGAGTGAGTTCTTCCTCTCCTATTCACTTCTGGAGTTCTTCCCTCTCATGCCCTTGCTTTTTGCCCAGGTGCATGGGCCTTCTTGCCACATGTCTGAACAAAAGGCAAGCAAACAGGACGAGGAGAATGGGGAGAAGGCTCACACAAACCTTTCTTCTCCACACCCTTGACTTCCCCTCATTCTCCCCATCCCATCCCTTGCCGTTTGTCCAGGAGTGCTGCCTTCCTTGTCCATGCTTGAGGAAAAGGCAGGGGAATGGAAGGGGGGAGCCCCACATGTGGAGAAGCTGTATGCTTGCCTTGCCCCCATTCTCCCCCTAACATTCTGTTGCCTTTTGCCCAGCTGCACATGCCTTCCTTCCATGCACTCGGGCATAAGGCAAGCAAATGGGAAGGGGAGAATGGGGGAGAAAGCTTGTGCATGCCTTCCTTTGCCACACATGTGCCTCCCTCCAATTCTCTTGCCTTTTACCTGGGCATATGAAAGGCAGGCATGCACACCAGCCTGGGCAAAAGGCAAGGGAATGGCTGCAGAAGAATGTGGGGGAAGCCAATCAGGCACCTCGCAAATAATCAGATTTGCAAAGGTTAAACCTGTGAACATGGAGAGAGGATAACAATAATGACGATGACAATGACGATGATGGTGATATGTCCAATGTGCCTCAGTTTAGCTATTTGGACTTCTATGGAGAGTTCAGGCCTAATTTACTCTAGAATCCATTTATTTATCTTTTGGACAGGCCATGGTTTGTACAAGACTTTCCTCCAATATCACATTTCAAATTAGTTGATTTTCTTCCTGTCAACTTTCTTCTCAGTCCAGCATTCATAGCCATACATACAAATTAGAAATACTAAGGCATAGATGATTCTTACTAAGGTATTTCACAATACATCTTCATATTTGAGGGTATTATTTAGTTCCTTGATAGCTGCTTTTCTAAGTCCTAGACAACTCCTGATGATATGTTTGCCTTAGGGTCTCCATAAGTCAGAAATGACTTGAAGACACACAACAACACAAAGGTATAGAACATCTTCAAGTATTTTGATATCTTTATCAACCACTTTTCAGTTATGTTAATAATCTCTGCTTCTTATATTTTGTGTCCTGATTATATTTTTTTGTAGCACATCCATTTGTTTTAGAAGGAACCATAATTTCTCATAACCTACACAGTTAAAAGCAATCACATATCATAGGATATATCAAGTAGTAGTCAGAATTTCAAGTGTATATGTACTCTGTACATGTAAGTGAGATCAGAGGGAAATAAGTGCACAAAGTACTGACCATGACAATCCCATTATCAACACAGGACATTTGCCAAACTCTTACTGTTAGCACAAACATTATGGTACTAGATAAATCTATCAGCACTTGCAGGATGACAAGTAACTTCTTTCTTAATTCAAACCTTTGGTGTTAGACTAAAACTTCCCAATAAATCCCATTAACCCACCAATAACAATTCTTATATCCTTATTTGTTCATGTAGAAAGGCCGTGGAGATCATCTAAGGATTTAGTATCCACAGACTTTTTAAAAAAATTTGTTTGTTTATTGCAATATTTTTATTCTGCCCTGGATCTCTGGATGGAGTATAGGCAATAAATATTCAACAGAATTAAACAGTGTACATAATCTATATAAATGCAGAAGTTCCCAGCTCAGAAAAACTGTGATGACTAGGCCCTAAAGGCTTTGATGAAAGGCTATATTTTAAATTGGTGCTTTGA